>VYZM01013518.1:251103-301640 GCA_013398915.1 Dromas ardeola
TGTTGTGACTGCAATGCAGGACCCGGCACTTGGCCTTATTAAACCTCATACCATTGGCCTTGGCCCATCGATCCGGCCTGTCCAGGTCCCTCTGTAGAGCCTTCCTACCCTCGAGCAGATCAACACTCCCACCTAGTTCAGTGTCATCTGCAAACTTACTGAGGGTGCACTCAGTCCCCTCATCCAGATCATTGACAAAGATATTAAACAAAACGGCCCCAAAACTGAGCCCTGAGGGACACCATTGGTGACTGGCCGCCAAGAAGATTTCATCCCATTAATCACAACTCACTGGGCACAGACATCTAGCCAGTTTTTCACCCTGTAAAGATATATCCCTCTGAGTGTCACGGATGCATCTCTGGAAAGTGCAATGGTCAGGGTTTTCACAGATAACAAACCATTATTATTTTTAAAATAAGAATTAATGTAATACAGGGCATGCATGCAGGAACTTAATACGCAGTTTAAATACACATGTGATGGAGAGGCAGGGTTAGGATCATCAAGACTGTCTGTCAACTGGGAACTCAACATCTGATAATAACACATGAATTGTTAGAGATGCTGGTTTGTGGTGATCGGCTTTGTGGTGGCCAGAGGCGCTAACTGCTTGTTAAATGAAAAGACAAGGAAGGGTTGCTTGCAGGCCTAAAAGGTTGACTGGTAGAAACTTTAACAGCATGAGATCAAATTTTGCTGTTCCCTGGTGATCTCGTTCAACTGGTCTTGCATCAGGTGGTTATTCTGAAAGGTCTCCTGAGCCGCTGCACCTGTGGTACCAAACACCCAAAGTCAGTCTTCAAGAGCAAGCCTCTTTCTAAAGAGAAACATCCAAATATTTCATCGTCTACCTTAGAGGCTCACTGCTCATCAGATTCAATTAAGCCAATGAAGGGTGAACGATGAAAAATAGGGTTACGATGGCAGTTAGCAGATCAGAGTACTAAATGAGAGCAGTAGATAGTGTGGGTTACTGTACTTAGTATACTTTAGCACTGTGGAAGACTAAGCTTTCCTCTTCCTGGGACCCCATGTCCCAGCAGGGTGTTATAACAGGACCCAGAGCACACTGATCCATCTTTGGGAATGGAAAGCTGGGCCACACTGTACCCAAGGCAGAACAGGCAAAGAGGAGGCTGACTTTAGGTGGGAAAGGGTAAAACCAGGCTACTAGCCTCGGCTTTCCAGATGCTAACATCAAAGTAATACAGAAAAAACAAAACCAGACATTTTTGTGGAAGTAGGAGCCATCTCCCTTTCTGGATGAGGAAAGCTGGAACTTCAATTGCTTACACTGCTGTCTGCATTTCTGTTGGGTGCCTAGTCTTAGGAAAAAAAAAAAAAACAAAACCAAAAAACAGTTAGTATCATTAAATGCAGAAGGACAAAGGCACAAATTCCTCTGTCCTGTTTAAACACACTCCTTCTAGCCTGACTTACCACAGCTGATAAAGGTACATAGTCTGCCTCTAGGGCAAATGTGCAGCTCCGTTGCTCAGGCAGCCTCATTCAGCTCCACTGTCCAGCCACACGCAGACGACCTTCTGTGTGCCCAGGTGTCAGGTCATGCCTTGGCTGTGCCCTGACCTCATATCTGAATAATGCCCACCTCGTAGTGACACCAGCCTGCTCGCAGGGAAAGGAAACCCGGGTGGGAGCCACATCATCAGGGAAACAGGACTTTGATGTGCACTGTGGTACAGCCAAGCGAGTAAATCAGGGCTCACCCTCAGTAACCCCACTAACCCTCCAGAGACGCTCCCTGATCACCACCACAGGGGTTCGGTGGTGGGGCCTCCCTGCCTCACTTAGAGGTGCCCTGAGTCACCCTTCTTACCTGAGCCAGCCCAAGGGTGGGATCCAGTCCTTTTAAAGCGGGAATGGAATCGACTGCTTCTTCTTCCCAGCACTGCCCCCTTCTCTATTGACCCCCCCACCCCCACAGACGCAAGGCAAGGGGACAGTTATTTTCCATCCATCCAGTCTAAGCCTGGGTACCTAGCAATGCAAGTGGTAGGGGGACAGTGAGAGAGTAAACAAGGCACCGTTCCCGGCACTGCTTATGCATTTCTTAATTAATTGTCATCAGATAAAAAGCATGAGGAGCAGCGGTAAGAACCCAGCCCCTCCCTTCTCCCACAGGAGCACCTTCATGGCTACAGTCTCAGATGCCTTCTTGTTCATTAATCTCTCTCTTCGGCTCCTACAGTCCCAGGCTGCCTCAACCCCAAAGCCCCAGCCATGCCTCATGCACTTTGCACGCCCACCCTGTATGATTTAGTCATAAAGACTTCGGCAGGCAGTTTCAGATTTGCTGATCTCCTGCGGCAAATGAATCAGAGCAGGAATGGAATGCGAACCTGTGGAAATAAGTCACCTAAAATGCAGTTTTCTGAACTGTCTCAAGCCACCTCTAAAAAAGGCAAGGAAGACAAATGTAAACTCTTTGGAGAGTAAGGAGTGTAATGTACGGCATCAGATAGGGGGGCTGAAGCAATTTGCAGCACACAAAACTTCAGTGCTCAGTCGCTATTATCTGTAGTCAGCAGAGGCAAATGCTGTGCCCTTAGCACTATCATGCTGTAAAACTAGAGATTAAATGTAATGATGTCAGAACCAAGCACTGACCCAAAAGCACCAGCCACACAGGGTTTCTCATGGAGAATCAGCAACTACCTTAATTCAGGATCGAAGGATTAAAGTCTTCAGGAAAATGCAGCTTTTCCTTGTCCAAGTAATCTCTAGGAAAGGAAAAAAAAAAAAAAAAAGAGGGAAATACTTTTTGGTGGCACATAGTTACCATAGATCAGATGCAAATTCACTGATGTAGTACAATTATTCACCAGTGCCAGTTCATACTACCTGATGATCGGACTTGGTTCCTGGGATGTCCAGCGCTTTCTGGAAGACGTTGAGTGAGTCACAATGTGTCAAGAAGATTTCGTCAAAAGAGATTTTGGGGGTTGCATTTTTAATGCAAACTAAGCAGATTTTGGAGCTTTGGTAAGTGAAGACAGTCAAGAAATCAGAGGTAACTTTCATTTTCATGTGAGTCACACTGGGAGGAATATTGAAGAGTGTTTTGCAAATGCTCGTCCTGAACCAGAAAGCTTTTACTTACATACATAGCCCTGCTCATGGAGGTTCCCCACCAAAGCAAATGAAAACACTCATTTGAGAACTACCTCTTAGAATCAAAATTGCCCACAGCCTGCTGTCTGCCAGAGCCACGTGGCTGTAACCTGGAAGGCTGGAGAGCAGGTGCCTCTGCCTGCTCCTCACCATCCCGCAAAGTGGGAGCCTTGGAGCAGGATGGGAGTGAGCAAATGTGCCCTTCCTTCCCCCATTCTCTCCCAGAAGGAAGTGAGATGGCATCTTGAAACCCTACCTTAGTGACCCAGTAAGGCATATAGGATTTTAACCTGTAATTTAATCTGGGTAAGGTTTAACAATGTAGCTGAGCTGGTCTATGGCAGGAAGCAGGTTAGGTCTTCGTTGAGCCATGGTGTGCAACAAAGCGATTCCCTGTTTGGGTGAGAGGAATTTGTTGTAAGTCTGCCTCCGTCACAGAGAGTCACAAAAGAAGTGGTCTTGCCTGGTCTCCAGGATGGTCAAGTAAATGCGAGCAAGCCATGAAATGATGCTGAGCAAGTAAGATAAGCAGGAAAGTGTTTGAGTTCACATGAATGATGATTGCACAAAGCTTCCTTTCTACTGTTTAGTTATCTTGTTCCTTACAACTAAAGTAAGTGAAAATGCAAGCTCTGAGGGAGCAAGAATTTGATTCAGTTTTTAATCCTAACACAACCTGCCTTTCAAATTACAAACTAAATCCAAGTTTTATCAATCTCTGCCCCACAGTTTTGCTGAGATTTTTCACATTCCTTTGCCAGCCAGTTTAATTAGAATTTTAAGGCTTTCATGTTCAAAGTGTCCACTCTGAACTGATGGGGTCAGCAGAGTTCAAAGGAAAAGATGAAAAACTCCAAAGTCTGAAACAGCAACAAGCCCCAAGCCTTATCCCAGCTTCACAACGGCTGAAAAAGTTTGGATCTGGAGGCAGAGATTGCAATTTGAAGGCAGAAGGGAAAGTTATGTTTTTCACACCGTGGGGCATCTCCACATGTTGTGAAGCCGATCAGTCTCTCCACAAATCCTGAGCCAATAAAGCTGCTCCAGAGATACTTAGTCTGGAAAAGAGAATATAGCCACTTCTCTTGCTTGCTTGGTCCACCACTAGGCTGAAGACTTACACCTGGAGAATTTTTGCTAGCACTACTGAGGTACACATATTTATGAGGGGGCACTTGAATATAGGGGGTCATGGCAGGCATTATATGTGAGAAATATTAGCCCTATCTTCTTGTTTGTAGTTAAGACTTGTCAGACTTCCCACATAAAAAGAAAGATAACATTAAAAAGTATAAGAAATCATTAAAAAGCAGCAGATAAATAAAAAAATGCTTTTACAATGTAGTGCATGTTCACTGAGCTGTTTGCACATACATACCCAAAATGTTACAAGTTGCGTGTCTGGTTTTGAAATTCCTTATGTTTATAGAGTAATAAGGGACATGATAAACTCGTGTGACAGCATTTCTAGTATTATTCAAAGAATATAATATAAAGATTTATTCCTATTCACTAGTGCAGAAACACAGAGCTAAATGAATAAAAGAATGAATACGCACACTGTAAAAAACACTCTTCCCTCCAGGCGGGATTAGATGTCTGGTTAAACTGTTCCCCATGAAGTCCACCATGCATAGCCATGCGCACTCTGCATACAAAGAAAACAGTCTGGTCGTCCCAGCAAAGAGGGGCCTGAACCATACCAACAGGGTCTGAGTCACCACCCAAGACAGTCAGGTTTGGGTGGTTTTTACCCATTCCCAATTTACAATTCCTCCCCTGCCAACTAGAAGTGAATATCCCTCGTGTTTACCCCGAACCAAAGTACGTGAAGCAAAGTACAAAGTGCCATTAGTACGCAAAGACCGATATGTTATATTAATGTACGCTTTCTGTAAACACTGGTGTAGCAGCAAATGTTGCAGTGGAGTAGTAGAGCTCCATCCCACAGCTGGGGTCAGAGCAAGTTTAGCCAGGATCATGGTGCGTATACCGAGGCTTTTCCTGTCAGAGCTGTATCCACCAGATATAACACTTGTTGCTGCCACAGGTGTTTACCTGGCTGGAGTCCATAGTGTTACCTGGCTTAAGAACAGGAGAAGAGGCACAGTAAGGTCATCTATCTGGAGATGGAGAACACCCAGAAAGTTGCAGTACAATTACTGTCATCCCAGTTTTCCTGATCGAAGGGCGTATAAACTCTCCCAGCTTGTGAGAAGGAGGACTGCATCTTTTGGCCCTTTTGGCCAAAGCCCAAGAAAAGGAATAGCAAAGCTAAGGAAAGGTGTTGACTGAAAGAGATATTGAGGAATATTTGGAGCAGAGGAAGACTGGCAGAAGGGGAAGCACGGTCCAGACTAGTCACATAAGACCAGTAAAAGGGATGAGGAAAAGATGTAAATGGTATGGGGGAAAGCGGTATGGTTTTCTCCCTTTAGTTCCATTATTCTCTTCCTTCATGTGTCCCTTTTTTTTCCTTTTTTTTTTTTTAATAGGTTGTTCTGTGGATGTAATGTCACAGATGTAAATTCAAACAAAAAGCCAAATCAAAACAAGGTTTCAGTAGCTGTAAAGCTGATCTACCTGCTACAGCAAGCCTGCCCCTAAAAATACTACAGAGAGCTGTGACTCATGCTCACAAGCATTGGCTGATCAATGGAAACTTTGAGGAGTCTTTTGTAGGTATTTGTGTATGAGAACATGCACATAAGAGAGACAAAGAGCAGGAATGTGTTGCTATTAGATACCTTGCTGTGTCCTGATGAATCCGATGTGTGAAGGTAGCACTTATTCTGCACTCCAGAAGGCATGCTGTGCTATTCCGCTGGAACAATTCTTTTGGTCCTCTTATCAGAGCATATGTTAATAGCTTTATGCTACTTACACCGAGAGCTGGAAATCGCTAAGAATTTCAAAGCTCCATCAGGGAGGAAGTAAGAATGGTAGATGCCCCAGAAACACCCTACAGAGAGATTTAGCTCCGAGCTGCATTTTAACCTTTAGAGTGTTTTTTCAGGCACTTACTATTTTCCCTCAACCTGCAGAGACACCTATTTTCAGTAACATCTCCCAGTGCAGGAAAAAAAATGCTATTCATATTCACTTATATTAATTAACTGAGAGTAAAATCTGCTTCTGAAATAACATCAAATTAGTAGAGCAGAATAGCAATATTAGCTTGAACACATCAAAGTGCTGAATGAAGTTGCTTAGCATCCGTAGTAAAGCATCTTATATGCTTGCTTTGTAAATCACAATGAAGAAAAAAGTGATTTGTACAGTACTTTTGGCAGCTTTTGTGTTTTCTGTCATATTTTTCACGTCTTTATTCCTGCCACAGAATACTGTATTTATATTATTAAAGCCTTTAGAATAATGAAATATGTATCAGGAAATATCAGTAAATACAATTAAACACTGCACAGCTGCATTAGAGCACTTTCTCAGAGAATTAATGAAATAATGTGATCTGCAATGGCATATTTCTTTCTGCCTTTTCTTTTCAGCATTTCATGCTTCTTGATCACCCACTGCAAAAATCACCCCTGGGAGGAAAAGAAAAAAATAAAAAGCTTCTCCAAAAAGTGATGAATTTGTTAGACATTATAACCCTTCTGAGAGATTTCATGGACGTGTGTTTAGAAACACGGTACAGACTAACAATGTCAGCTGATGTCATATGGAAAAAAAATAGTAAATGATCCCAATTCTGTCAGGTTTTAGGAAAAATTGGGACGCATATGTATGCTGTGCAAGAGCATTGTCTGTGACTGTGGTAGATAGAATGACCTCATATGCAGCTTTCTTACATGGATTACTACTTCTCAATGCAGACTAGACTTCATTAGATCAGGAAAATGGTTTTCTTCTCAGGTAGCCTGTATCTCTGTTCCTTTGGTTGTCCTTCACAATCTCCTGGTTTGGCTTTGGTTTTGAGGGCATGGAGGGGGCGGGGGGCAGACGTCCACCCTGTTTAAAGGCAAAAAATGGGGTGAATTGCCATCTCTGCTGAGGTCATGCTATTTTACCAGAAATCTTCTTTGACCAGAGTCAGCAGCAGGAGCAATTTGCTCTCCTTTAGGAAATGCCTACATAAACTATCAAATGAACCCTACTGGGGCCAGATTCAGACAGTTGTGTCTTTGATTCACTGTCCATATTATTTGGCACAAGAAAGCAAACGCCACATCAGGAAGTGCTACAGCAGTAGGATGGGTAATAAGTGAAAAGAAAGGGTTTGCAGACATGCCCTCAGGTAAATCTGCACCTGATAATTGATCTCCACCTATAAAAATCTGTATGTCCTCCACGCTTAATAGCATAAATCCATGACACCACTGGATTTTGGAAGCTCCCTGCAATTCCAGGCCATCCCCCTGAGAAATGATGAGGTGGCCCAGGAAAGGCTGGCAGAAGGGAGACAGGGACTGGCAAGGGTGTGGAAGGGCTGCTCTGCGAGAGGGAATTAAGTTGCCCATGACCTCTCAGCACGGGAAGGAGGCAGAAGAGTAAGATAAGAGTCTTAGAAGCCAAGAGTGGTACAGAGGATTGAAGAGGGAATGTTATAGCACAAAAGCTATTGCTTCTTCAAAACAAGTGAGTTTGTTGGTTTTGGTTTGTTTGTTTTTTTTTTCACATGGCATGTAATTAAACTATGGGACATTTGGCTGATGCAGGATGGTAGAAAGCCAAAAATATACATAGCTTTAAAACTAGCTTCACAGACTCACAGAAGGAAAATCTATTGTGAGCTACTAAGAGGCAAGATATCACCTTCATGCCAGGTGGACTCTAGCCCACTGCTGATGAAAGGCATAGCTAAGGAGCATTCATTATACTCTGCTTTTTCTTATACTCTTCTCTTATCATCGGTTACTGTGCCGTGTCAGAGAGGGAGCCTATCAGACCCCTATGCTCTGTCTCAGTACAGCTTGTTCCTTACATCCTTACATTAACTATATTTACAATGCAGGAGCTCAGATCCATCCAGCTTCTATGTCAGTAAAGACTGGCTGTTGCTTGCACGGTAAATAACCAGGAGGCATGGTTATACCTAAAAAGCCAGTTCTTTGGCTCCCATAGCATCAGAAATTTCTGGTATTGAGAAATATCTGTATATATACCACATATATTCAGCATGTATCCATATAGCAGTGATGCCTCCGGCTCAGAGCAGTCAATCAGTGTGTATGTAGCTCTAGGCCAAGCACTGATGCCTCCAGTCCACCTAGCAGCAATCTAGATCATGTAAGCAAGCGCTGAGAATGAGAAGAGAGTAGGTGATGTAGTCACAGCAAAGCAAGGAAAAGGATATGTGTAGGAGCTATGGAACCACATTTTGAGGAAGGCAGATGTTTGATGAGAGTTTGAGGTTTTGCAGTAGGAGAAGGAGCTACAGCTTGGACCTTGTAGATCATTCCTACATTGGACCAATGTAGATCATTAACTAATCCCTTTTTGTGTGCTGGAGAGTTGACTTTGTTGAATTGGTATATTGTCAATCAGTATTGATATTACTATCACTAAGAAAACAGGGCCAAATCCAAAGAACATGAATTTATCACCAAAACATTGGGTAATTTAAGTCCATTTAACATCTATCTTGATCAATTACCCCATCTGCAAAGATGAAAGAATTATTATACCTCACTGTGAAACCACCCTGCTCAGCTCCTATCTGTTTTAAGTAATTTTGAGATTTATTGTGTTTATCAGCATTGAAGGAAGTTTCACGCAAGTGTAAAATAACTAAGAAGAGAGTTCAGAACTTTAGAAAAGAGTATGTATTTTGTCCAAATAAATACTTTGATAGATTTCACATAAAGAATAGCTTAGTAATTTCCCAGTTCAGCTCAATTTTCTCTGAAATTAAAAAGCACCAGAACACAGCTGAGAAAATAAGCTCTGTCTAGTTGTACTTTGTTTACATTTTATTTATGGGGATCAGCTGCAAAACAGAGTGTTAATGCTATCCATCTTTAATGAACCTTTGTACGAAGGACAGGGAGTTTATGAGGACTAAACCCTGCGAATAATATTGGACTTCATAACTAAGTCAGCACAGTAGGACTAAAATACTTTATTGGATCTTATTCACAAGAGGTTTATACTATACCGCTGATATCTTCCATTTCACTTAATCACTTTTATGAACACAAGCCGAGCCCCTACTGCAAACTGCCACAGGAGAGCTTAGCAGTCTAAATGATACTTCACTGAAGCTTCAGAAAGTCTCTTTGTTCTGGAGAAAACATAGTAAATCACGGCAACCTAACCCTCTTGGTTTCTTATTTGCTTTAGAAGGTATTTGTCTCCACTCTTCGTCAGTGGGATCATATGCATGAACAGGGACATTATTGAAATGTATCTGTCATTCATCTGTATTGCTGCAGCCTGCGTTGTCTTTAGGTAACTCAGTTAGCACAAGGTCATTTATTTGCATTTCCTCAGGGCAAGAAGTTTAGTAACAAGGTTTTGTAACCTAGGTGACTTTATATTGGTAATATTAATACATCACTTTTATATTCTATAGAGACCATTATGGCACTTGTCATTGTCACAAGTGTCAATAGTTATCTCCCGATTTATGACAGCAGGTGGACCTTTAAAGTAGTTTTTACTTCCCCAAGCACTCCTTTAGTTGACTCCTTGTGTGAGCAGGGGTCTGAGGGATTTGACAGAACACCACGTTTGTACCAGGGAATTAAACATGCCATGAGCTGTACTCTGGCATCGAGACCAATTGGCCTACAACTGATCGTGTTCATACACCTGAAGGCTCTTGGCCTCCAGAAGAGCTTGCTCACACCCAGACTGCCTATGGGAAAGCTCCCAAGTCATTCCAGAGACTGGGAGAGTGCCAGCTGATTTAGGCCAGAACCAGGGCACGAAGCACCCTAGCAATTCACCAGGACAAGCAGGCTCTGGACTGCTAATAAAGACATGGACTTTGATTGCTCTGGGTTTGCGTCTCAACTCCCTGTCGGGGACTTCAACTGGAACATTTTGAACCTCCAGATAATGAAGATCATAAGATGCTTAAACACAATAGTAAGGGAGAGGGGCAGCAGGGGCATAGAGGTACCAAAAAAACAAGCTACTCTTTCCATAATGACAATAGGCACACTGTGCCCTGTAACAGTAATCGACAACAGCAATACTGTCAGCTTAGTGCTTCTTAGTAGCATAGTGAAAAGCATCAGCACACTTTAACTTGCACGAGAGTGCAGGAATGCATCTCTAAGGAGCTACAGTGCATTCAGATCACAAAGGGAATACCCCATGCAGTGCACCACTAAAGAGATTTCATTCCCTGTTGAAAAGCAAGAAGAAAAAAATGTGTAAACTATCAGGAAGAGATACTTCTTTGCAGAAGTATTCATTTTAATTGGCTTTTTATAGTCATCCTCTTCAAACAACACTGAAAGTGTCTTCTGACAGTAGCAAAACTGCTCCTGCATTTATTAATTGACGACAGTATAAAAGAAAGTAATTAAAAATTCCATGAAGCCATTCATTCTGGCTGCCCCACATGTAGCAAGACAGTCTTTCCCACTGTGCTAAAATTAACTGTTTCAGAGAAACGTATAAGCAATGTGAACTACAATCAATAACATCCTCATCTGCCAGCAGCATTGTCAAGTGACAGCCGATCTAGCCAGCACTGGGACTGACCGCTCGGATTACTTTCATCAGATTGAGTCCTGGTGATCAATACCAAATATTTAACACTTGTACCTCCTGCTTTGCTCAAGCACCAAGAGGAAAGTCTGAAACCAGTTTGCTGTACGGTGCTCTCTCATCACTGGATTTATTTAGTCACAAGCACGCATCACTGGTTCCCAAGAAATTCCCAAGTTTGATCCCCACATTCCACAGATTTTTCAGGGAAATAGCTGGTGAAATCTCTAAAAAACAATCTGTGTGAGGATTATTAACATATATTCCCAAACCCTTAAATCTGCTTTTGCACGCACTGAGAGTAGCGTGTGCTTTTTATTTATTTATTTATTTATGATAGTAATCCCATTACCTTTTCTACTGATCAGGGCAGTCTGAGTCTGCCCAGCTGATTAGCTATTATTATGTCAAAATACTTTGTAATCCTCTCTGATCTCTTCTTAGCAGCGATGCCAGGGCAGCGATACTCTCGTTTGAATATGCTCAAAGACGCAATTGCAGAAACAACGCAGCATGCTTACCAGTTTTCTGTTTTGATTTCTTTATGTCCAGAATCACGGGCCGGTCTAGAAAATAGTATTCGCTGCTCCTGATTTTCCACGGGGGCGAGAGAGACTTGGGGTCTGCTCCAGAGCTACCTGGGGCAGGGGGAGACGGGTCTCAGAGCTCCCTAAGTCACTGGTCCTCAGCTGCCAACGTGTAGGAGATGTGACACACGCATGTCTTCCCTTGGTGTGGAGCTGGGATCCTGCTCTTGGATCCGGGACATGGGAATCAAGATCTGACTCCCTAAATCTCAGTGTTTATATTTCTTGTGTTTCTTTGCCTCAGAATGTGTAAATTAGTAGTTGTCCTGCCTGGAAGTTACTGTTGGGTAGCTGTATCCTGGGTCTTCTCTTAGCCACAACAGACAAAAGGTGCAACAAAAAGGGAAGAAAACAAACAAAAATTAATATTAAAACTAGGAAGAGAAAAACACTGCAGTGCCAAATTCTCCTTTGGTAAATCAGCACAGATTCACTGTTGTTTACATCAGCTAAGCAGAAGAATGGAAACTGCTGACAGAATGGGAGCTCAGAGGCACATGAGTCACCGCTCATTGAATTTCCATACTCTCGTGACCTAGTAATGTTGTTGGGGCATTCAGCAGAAGATGCTGCTTAAGATGTTTTTCTTCCCAATAAACGAATTTTTGCATTCAGGGTGCATACTGGAGGTTTCCGGAAAGCTTTCTAATAGTGAAGAAACAATTCAGACTATCAGCTTGAAATCAGTCAGCCTGTGTCTCGGGCAAAAACTACTTGCCAGGGAGATCTGCTAGGGTAAAACACTCTCCTAAGGGAAGCAGTGGAAATTTCGTATCTTGATGCATCACAAGCTACCCTGGAGAAAGCACTAGGACATGCACAAGAAGAAACAATCTTGCTTTTCACAGGGAGGTAAGTTCAAACATTGAGCTGCTGAGATACTTTGGAGACAAGTGTGATGTGAGGTCTGAAATAAACAGAGCACTTCACTGCACTATCAGTAACGAACTGTAGAGAACTATCGTGGTTGTTGTACTCTGTCAATAGGGCTCTGCCCTGTAAAGTACTGAACACTGTAAATTCTTTTTAGAGACAACGTACAGTATTTTCTACGGGAAAAGAAGAAAAATCTCTGCAATAAAAAAGCCACCAAAAATAATTACTTAGGTAATCACACTTCTGAAAAATAACTAAAAACAAACACATGAATTGAAAATTCACCACCAAAACCGTGTGTTATTTTAAAAGACACTCTTCTCTTTAGTGCATGTTTCAGTTTCTTTCATATATACAGTTAAATTACCCTTAGTTTCAGCATGTTATTTCAAATAGGATTTATGGTCAGTGTGAACACATTTCAATACCTCACTTTAACCGATTCATAAAGATTCCTTCAATGCGCAAAAAGTTTGCTCTAATTTGGGCTCAGCATTCACCATTTTCAGTAGGTCCGACTCTAAGTACCTCAAAGAAACTTCTGCTGCTGCAAAAGAAGTTGAAACAAACATTCCAGCCATTTCAAAAAATTAAGCGAATAGAATTTGAAGGTAGAATATTGGACTGGCTCCTGAAGTAGTTACACATATTTTGCGGAATTTCTCAATATAAAACATTTATCCTAAAATCAAGAAATCCATACCAAGTCCAAGTCCTCTGTTGTTTTCTAATCCTTCAGTAATGCTTATGGTTGTCTGAAAAGCCTTTCAAGGAACATGGGTGCAACAGAATAACATAACTTTTGTTGTAATTAAATGTGAAATCAGGAACTTGAGAGTTAATATACACACACAGGAGAGAAACCATTTGTTCTGCTTTGTCATCATGTTTTTCAGATAAGAGAAACCTTTCTTACTGAATAATTTATCAATGATTCTTCACTTAAACTTATACTTCCTGTCATAGGCTTTGGCACATACAAAGCATATTGTCCCAACTTAAAGTTATAACATATTAACTTTGAGGATTTTGTGAAATAAATAGAAATAGCAGTTATACTTCTTCTTTGCATCATTCATAAAGAACCGAGAACTTGGCAATTCTCTGCTAAGGAACAAGAGACTGAAATGGAAAATATTTCTGAGGTCCTTTCAGCTCCAGCATATATGCGTACAAGCCCTAACGTTTCTATGCAATCACGACAACAAGTTGAAATAGCCCCTGAAATCTTTCAGTCTTGCTAAAACTGGTTTAAGCAGTTCCCGCCTTCCCTGTCCCAGACCATAGTTCCCAGCCTTACACTAAAGCCTGTTGTTCCCCTAGTTGCGTCTACACCACCATTTCTGTGATGGCATGGTACTGCAGTTGCATCAGTAGCATAAGGACAAGAACTATCAGTAACAGTGGTGTATTTCTATGGCTTGAGGCATCCATGGCCACAGAAAAAGAATATTCTCTCAAGTAGATCTTTAATTTTATTTTTTTTTTAATTGAAAGAACGCTAGTAGGTTGGCCGTACATAAAGCTTCGTCACAAAAGGATGTATCATTCTAGCGATACGTGAAGCTAGGAAGATAGTGCTTCTTATTGCCCGTCACAATCAAGTGATCTATTGGTATGACAGTGGACGAAAATATTTTTGTTGCCTGTATTTACTGTATTTTCACATTTCTTACTATAAATTTTTTTCTCAACATTTTTTTTGGAGTCACATTAGACATACTTTAATCATCTGCTCCATTTGTATGCAGGCCTCCATCTGACAGTCTGCTGTAACCAACAGAGACACATCTGTATATTTTGTGACATGTCTTATGGTAATCACTGCTATCTGATCCATGCAAAATCATTTCTCTGCTCCTTCCACAAAGTGACAGTTTCTGCCTTTTAGTGGGTATACCCCGGCTTCTCATCAGAACATGGTCAGTGGTCGGTCACAGCCCACAAGAGACCGTAAGAAGTCAGCCAGTTGAAAATAGAGAAATCGTGCCTCAGCCCAGTCTCAGATCCCTGTCACTTCTATCTGTTTTGCATCGCTCAGGACCAATTTATCCCAGAGACTACATACTACAAGGAGTGAGTATTGTTCCCATACAGCAAGTTTTTAGCCTGTGTTAGACATATTGAAAGTGGCAGTCTCTGTGTACCAAAAGAGGCCGAGCATAGAGGGGAATCTAGTTACAGTTCTCCTGGGCAATACAGTTCTGATTTAGCTTTTCATGTCTCAGCAATGATTTCATCATTTCTGTATAAAGTCTGCAAAGAAATAACAATTTTTGGTTTTAAAGGAGTTACATAAAATGTAAACTGCTGTTGGCTGTTATCGAGTACATAGACCTTGATTTCAAGCCATAATGTGGCTTTGATAAATGAAACGGCATTCAGCAAAGGTAGCTTAGATCAAATCACTCAAATGTTGCTCTGAGTGAGCGAGCGCTCCTGGCACTGCCGTGGCTCACCCCCCCGCCCCGTTCCGCACCTCGCTCTAGCCACATCCTTCAGCCTTCGAGCAGCGTGCCAGCATGGCAACTGGGAGTCGCCAAACACATATTTTTTTTAACAATGAATATTTTACCCCTGTCCTCTGCCACACTCCGCATGTCATTGCCTGGAGTGAGATGCAGGTGGGTCCATTTCTCTCTCCAGCTGTGCCTCGAGCTCCAGACCCTGCAAGGAGCTGCAGTTCTCTAGCCATGAGCTACTGAGCCAGGTGGAGGTTTCCAGAGAGCTCCAGTAAAAAGCCTCTCTTAAAACATGCCAGCTCTGACAGAAGCAGCTGTCTGGACACCACACAGAATCACAGAATCATAGAATGTGTTGGGTTGGAAGGGACCTTTAAAGGCCATCTAGTCCAACCCCCCTGCAGTAAGCAGGGACATCTTCAACTAGATCAGGTGGCTCAGAGCGTCATCAAGCCTGGCCTTGAATGTCTCCAGGGATGGGGCCTCCACCACCTCTGTGGGCAACCTGTGCCAGTGTCTCACCACCCTCAGTGTAAAGAACTTCATCCTAATGTCCAACCTAAACCTACCCTGCTCTCATTTAAAACCATTGCCCCCCGTCTTATCGCTACATGCCCTTGCAAACAGCCCCTCCCCAGCTTTCTTGTAGGCCCCCTTTAGGTACTGGAAGGCCGCTATAAGGTCTCCCCAGAGCCTTCTCTTCTCCAGACTGAACAACCCCATGTCAAAACTCTACCTTGCACACAGTACTCACTCACTTCACAACTCACCCTCAGCTACCTGGCTGTGTCAACCCTTTGCTCTTTATATAGTCATTAACTATTCAATTTTTTTTTCAGAAGTTTCCTTGCTTGCTTGAAATTTCTTGTACGGATTACAAAGCAGAACTGTGAAGCAATATTGTATTTTAAGCAGCAATCTGAAACATGAAGACAAATCCATGATTGTTTTTTTCAAAGCATTCAATTCAGTGTAATCTTCACAAAAGAAGAGCCTTATTTCTTCTGAGCTTGGTCATTACTTTCTGTTTAAGGATTTCTCCAGGCTGAATTTTGCACTTAGAGCAACATTTAATCAACACTTATATTGCTTAGCATTGCACTGTGAATGTCTGATCATTTGACTGACTAATCCAATCTTCCCTTTCCCTGTGCAACACTGAAATGAGGGACATCTTTTAAAACAGGGGAAGGCATAGTTCAGGAGAAAAGGACAGTTTCTTAGCATACAAGACCGGCAGCCACCCCAGCTGACTCAGCTGAAGCTCTGGAGGACCCCCTACCTGAAGAAGACACAACACCTTGTATACCATAAGCAGACAGCTACAGCAGCAACACAGAAGATGTGCTGGGTCTGTTCCTTGGCAGCCTACAAACCTCTGCTGGTGGTCGGGACGAGAGGTAGTGGCAGAGACCTCTCACCCTGCATTCTCATTCTTCTCTCAAAGATGCTAGCAGCTACTGCAGTGAAAGACCTTGTTGGTGCTTGCACTCTGCACAGAAGCACATAAGACAATCTTCTGCCTTCTCCTTCTGTCTTCTCCTCTGTACACTGTGGCATCCCCACTGACCTAGCCCAGCCTTCCTACTTCTGCAGCCCTGGCTCAGTCATGCAGCCTCATGGTGCTTCTCTTTACCTGTCTCTGCAAACAGGACACTTTCCTTCCCCACAAAAAGACTGTGAGACTCTTTTAACATCTGCAAATCATTTTGAGTTCATGAGGAGCAAGGTATAGCTTAAGCATAATGATGTATCTACACAAAGCTCTAATACTGCATATCGACTTATTTAGATTTTCTGTTTAATCATAGAATCATATGCTGGTGTCTATGTAATTTACAATTAAACTATTCAGTTTTGTCTGCCTGTGGAATTTCTTTCACCCAGACATTCACTATAAAGTGTTTTGAAAAACTGACAGACTCCCATTTGCCCACTTCTGTACAGGCACAAAGAATCATGGACATAAGGAAGGGATTTCTGCAGATCACCCAGCCCAAACCCCTGAGTTTTTAATATCTCCATGGACAGACTTTCCAGTTGTCAGGAACCTTCCCCAACCGCCATGATCACTGAAAGATGCTCACAATGACACCAAACAGCTCCATGAGCACCCTTGGGTACTTCCTGTCTGGTCCCATGGACTTGTGTTTGTTCAATTAGCTTAAAGGCTCCCTGTCTATATCCTCCTTTGTGTTTCACTCCCGCAGCCTCTGCAGGGAAAGGAAGCAAATGTCTCTTCACTTTTCCTTCTAACGTAAAATTGGGAGGACAGAGATGCGAATGGGTTCAAAAAGCAATTAAACAAAGTCATGCAATAAAAATCCATCAGGACTGTTCCATGCTGAGATGCTGATACCACCACCTGATACCAGGCTGTCTTTATCCCAAAGATTGCCAGACAGTCAGATGCCAAACCCAGGAAACCTCACAATATGGTAACCACATTGCTTTTCTTTCCCTTGTGCCTCTGTGCCTGGGCACCGTTCTTATTGGCTTACATGGAAGAAGAATAGATCTGAAAGACTTCTAAGCCACCAGACAAGATCCTAGATCTTTTGGCCCAACCAAGTAAATTCTTACCTAGTATGTTTAATGATTTTTTGTCTGCAATTTAAGGCATAAGTTTTAAAGTTTCCACTTCTGGTGAAGTATATTACAAGTACTCCAGTGATACAGGCCTAGATGTGAATGCCTGGTCACTCAAATGAGCAAGGCTGTTAAAAAATGCTTATATTGCTGTAGCTGTTCACCAACACAAGCTACATGCTAACGAGGCTATAACAGCAGAATATCTAAAACCATTTGAAACATAGGTTTTACACAGCCAACGTAAACTGCACTTGCAGCACTTACAAACACTGAAGCTGATCATAGTTACCTGTAGCATCTCCCACCACTTTCTCCTACCCTCACAAGGCTTCTCAACTGTTATCAGCCATTTGAGTGCTGGGGAATTGCACAGGCATCCTGAGTCTTTAAAGCTATTTGTTGATTCCTGACCTCGGCAAAACCACACAGGATTTAAATCCATCTCCACTTCAAAATATTGTCATGCCCTCAAGCAACAAGTGGGGAACTCTCCTCATCTCAAAGCTAGTAGTTTCATGAGGATGGCAGAAAGTAGAATGTGAGGCTGTGGTTCCTACAGATAATTATCTGAAATCATAGTGACCTTTGTTGAAAGCTGCACTGAAGGAAAAAGAAGCATTATATGAACTGTGCATCCTTAAGAAAAGGCAAAGGTACATAATGGCACCAAAGTCCATTAATTCCTAATAGATCCTGTCACAAAGGAGACTTGTGCTATTAAATGACTAATTCAGTCCACTGAGTTATTTTTATCTCTAAAATTCTACCTTGGCAGTCATTTTCATACAAAAAGACCTATTACTTCTGATTTCCAGGATTTTTTTAATGTGTATATTTAAAATCTCATGAATATTCTGAGAGCTTCACATGTGGAGGTCAGCAAGGGACTGTGCTAGCACTGCCCCCTTTAATATGTATATTAGCCACTGGTGGCTGAGGAGATGGCTAAGTGTACAGAATAAGCAATTTGCTGAAGCCACAACTCTCTGTCTCCCTGCCATCGAATGTAGATGAAACAGGGTTTTTCTTTACCCTGCAAAACAGACTGTCCCTGAGACTGGAAGTCAGTCCAGCTAAGGAACAGGTATTAGAAAGCTGCAAAGAAAATGAGAGTGAAAGCAATACAATGAAAAATAGAAAAACAGTATGAGTGCTAGTCAGTTAGCTATACGTTATTTATTCTCTTCAGTATAGGTTTCATTGCAACATTGACGGAATACAAATTGACACAAAATTCATGTAAATTTATGTAAATGCATATATAAATGAGTTGCAGCCCTCAGGCTCCTGGCAAGTTGCCACAGTGGCTCTGAGCAGAGCAGAGACTTTGCACCACTGTAGTACTCTGAGAGGTGTTATTGTGAATTAGAGTGTGGTTTTCTGAGAAACATTAGTAGCTTTATCAGTTTCTACATGGAGTTTGCCAGGGGCGAAAGAAATACCACTTTGTGAACTTTTGGCTTCTTATCTGAGTTAGTAATAGCACCGAGCCTAGAAATAGCTCATGTGTGACCATTACAAACTCTTTCACTTTCTCAGCAGAGTTTATGGTTACTGTGAGACAGAAACACCCAGCTCATGAACATGATAAACTTCACTGGCATTTCTTTGGAATCCGTAATAGCCATGAACTCAGAAATAGCTGGTTCATGACCATTATAAGCTCCTTTGGCTTCTCAGTGGAGACTTTCTAATAGTCATGAGCACAGAAATAGCTGGTTCACAACCATTAAGATCTTTGTCAACATGTCCACTGGGAATATAATGGTTGTAAGCCCAGGAACAACTACTTCACAATTTTTACACTTTTTTTTTGACTTCTCTGTACTGAAACACAGCCGCATAGCCAATAATTTGCCAGTAACAAATAATGCCTTCACAAAGGCCTACATAGCAATTCAGGGAAAATGCAACAGAATAAAATGCAATACATTAAGGTAAATGGCAGGACTAGATTTAGGCAGCTTTCCAAAGCTTGTGGCTTATATCTGATGACTTTTGTATCTATCTGTCACGCTATTTATCCCCATTGGATTGGCATTCACGGTATCCAATCCCATCCTCCATTCACAAGGGGAAAGGACACCCCACAGGAGGTGTTGGAGACAATAACAAGAGCAAGGATGGGGTACTGGCCTAAAAGCGCGATGGACTGCTCAAGGAGCCTTCTTATTTTTCCATATAAAGGATCTGCGGATGAATATGACACCTCTGTGCCCTGTCTACAAAAATACCTGTGTCCAGGTCTACAGAGGTACTTGCTGGATTTTTGTAACTGAAGATATGTTGATTCTAGCTGGTTGTCTGTTGACCTTATAGCCAGATTAAGACAGCTGACATGGTAGCTGATAGTCTGCATGCAGACCCCCACCTCGGCCCTTAACAACCTACACGTATAGCCTATGCCAGCCATGGCATAACTGGAAGGGAATCGGCTCATGGCCCTCTTGAATCTCTGCAAAACACCTGATCTCTGAAAAAGAGACTCCTTCCCTTCAAAAGTCTTCTGGAGCAAGTGTGGGAGGCCTCCAGGGTCCTCAAAGGTCCTTTACTAGAAACTCTGAATATTTACAGGTGCCTACGTGACAATTGAGTATCATTTGCAGGTTTCTACCAAAGGAACAAAAACACAGCAAGACCCAACTTCTAAATCTCGAAATAGAAAGGAAACATTGAAGCACTTTTCCTTTGTGACCCTCCCCAGAGCCTCTGGCTCCATACCTTTTCCTTCAAATTCCTTTATGTGAACCCCTTGTCACTGGTCTCCCAGGGCTCCCATCTGTAAACACCTCTTTTATCAGAGAGAGATTTTCTGGGGGCTGAAAGTCTCTCCTTTTAATAGGACTGAGTGGGGGGAACAAGGCATAAAGTTACTGATGACACATGGGGAAGCATTTAAGTTTTTATATGCTCCTCTCCTTACTACTTTGGGGAATGTATTATTTCTTTTAATAAGAAGTGTTTGTGTAAATCAGCCCCTTTGAGGCCATGCAGTTGTAGTCTTGGGACCTAATTCTGTTCCCACTGAAGTCAGTGGCCAAATCTCTATTGATTTCAAATGAAGCAGCCCTGGGCTCTTTCGTGTTTTCTTTATATTTCCCACTAAGAAATTGTTTTATTTAAAGCTCTGACATCACATGATGCAACCCACTGTAAAAATGATGCTCATTGTGTGTATAGATGTACAGAAATGGGAGGAGTGATTTTTCAGCGATAACGGTAATACTCTGTGGCACAGCAAGGATGGGAGCTGAATCATTGCAGGATAGAAAGCCTCCAGAAGCGTGTACTAACACATCAGGCTTCAGAGAAGAAATCCTGTTCCAGCAATTAAACATAAGAGGAATCAATCATTTGAATTAATTTTACCTGAGTTTTCACTGTTTAAAAATCCCCAGCCTTTGGGAAAGAAAATGACAGATGGGGCTTTCAAGAAGGTTACGGGATAGAATAAAAGATTGAATGGGCAAACTGGCAGGAAAACAATACGAGAAAGAGATGCCAAAGAGTGTTGTTATGGTGGTGCTGGGAAAGGACATTAGTCCCAAGAGAGAGAAGAGAGGAGGCGATCAAGGGCCTGGTCCTACAACTCTGTATTTGCTTATGTGAATGATCTCATTGATCTTAGCTGGACTCTGTGCCTGGGAAACTATTTGTGGAATCAGATCACAGACTGTTAGAGAGCAAATGCTACCTCACTTGTTGCCTAACCTGCAAACATTTAGCCAGAGGGATAGATCAGGGGGTGGAGGGAAAAGGGAGGAGGAGGAGGAGGCGGGGGAAGGGGGTGTCAGAGTCAGAAGGGAAAGTAACACAGCAGGTGAGACTTTAGCGTTAGCAGAGCAATGTCACTGATGCCACCTTGCTACCCCTTGATATGAAAGGAAGGGGAGATCCAGGTACTTAAGATCGTATTTTGAAAATTAAATGCAGTTCCTTGGTTGAGATTTACTTCACCCAAGGCTTAGCCCAAGGAAAGGTCTGACAATAAAGTTATGAAAACCCTCAAAAAATAAGAAATGTTGATACATATATATCTAGTCTGGTGTAAAAGCCGTATTCTACTGATATATCATGCTAGGCTATGATGTATGATGAAACTGCTAAAAAGTAAGTAACTACTGAAGAAACAAACCCGTCAAAATAAATTTTTTGTGTTAAATATTCATTTATTGCATTTCCCTTGTACTCACTGCAGTACCTGCACAGTCCCAAATTCTAAATATGTATTGGAATGCCTGATTCCTGCTGAAAGCAGTAGGATTTAAGCACTTAAATGTCTTTGAGGCCTCGAGTTCTAGTTCACTATTATTATAAATTTAACAGTAATTATTAAAATTAACCTATTTTCTCCTAATGATGCTTCATCCAGTTTCTGATTGCTTATTTTGTTTCACAGCACTGGTAGCACATTAATAATAGATATTTATATACAGGAGCTGTCAAGAATGTTTTCCAGTGGAAAAGATTTTCACTTCCAAAAGCTTTGAATTGAGTAATAAGTTACACACACATTAGTTACTCCAAAAATGGTATTTATGGCAATTATGTTTTCCCCAGGACAATGGATCTATAGCTGTTATTAGGTGCTAAGGTGCTCCTGTCCTTGATGACATAAAAGTTTACTTTACCAGCCTTTAGAGAAAAAGGAAAACGGTAGATGCAATATCTTCTATTCTATTGCATAAACTGCTGCTAATCACAGAGGTGCTTAATTGCCACAGTGAGAAAGCTGATGCTTTTAGCTCTAGAATTATAGACACTGATGTTTTTCAGAAAAGCTTAGCGAAAGGATTTATAGAAATTTAAAACAAGAATAAAATTGAACAGAGGTTTTTCTTAACAAAAAAAATGTGAAAGTTTCTTAATTTGACTATAGGATCTACTGTGCAAAAATACATCTATGCTGAAGCAATTGGAATCACTTGCTGAAATGCAATCAGAAGAAAGGCAGACAGAATAAAACTGTGTCATCTACTTATAAGTCTGGGAAATAAAAAATATTCACTTCTCATCTTTTCCATGCTGCAGGCAGGTAGGTAGGTGGACAGAAAAACAGGAAAACACGGGTAGGTGACAACAGGAATTTCTTTTAAGGTCCTCAGCAGTATAAAATAAATCTTTTTTTTTTTTTCCACATGTAAGAGAAAAAAATAGCTCAGAGAAAAATAGCTCAATAATGACATCATGCCATAGAAGTCTGTCCTTTCACCACCTGAAGCATAGTTTAATCTGTCTAAGGCCATAGGATCAGATCTATTTTTAGTAAACATAATGCTAAATAACTTTCTTTGCTTTAATTGAGCTTATTGGACTAATCTCTAGAGATAGGAGGTCAAGGCACAGTTCCTTAAGAACTATGACTGTAGTAAATATTGACAATATTGGCAATTTTTTCTAAAATAGACAAGTATAATATTATTGATTTTGATCTCTCCCTGCTTTTACACAAATGTAAATGTAATTCGGTGACCTCATTAGAGGTTCTCCACTTTTACCCCACCATCAGGAAGATCAGAAACAGACTTGTTTATTCACCATTCTGAGGAAAATACCTGCCATTTTCATAATGGCAAAATGTTTTTTCACATGTATTTTTGTGACCAAACTTCTTTCATGAAATATTTAGGGTCATACCAGAAGGTACGAAATGAAACTCTAAGACACAGTCATCCCTAAGTTCCCAGAGCTAGAATAATATATAGTAATAATATAATTTCCTGTTATTAATGTGAATAATTATTTCAGTTTATTTTCCATTCTAAGATTTTGACTATTCAGACTCAAGATTGTCTAAATGTATGAAGTCTGAAAAATGCAGGAGTCAAATTTTGACACATTTCTTTCCCTTTATCAAAAATTCTTGTCATGAGGTATTTTTTTCTTAAGCTATATTTTGGAGGTTTTCTCCACCTCATCTATCTATCTTCCCTTTACTCTTGTCAATAATTAAAATACTTCCCAAAGGCTCTATAGGGCAATTGCTCATGCATCCTCCAATTTATCAGAGGGTGCCCACCATGTAAATACAGGACAATGCATACTCACAAAAGATGCTCTGGGACTAGTAAGTAGGAGCGGGTACCGGGTAAAGGGATCAGGTAGAGCCACGGTAAGAGGGCAGCTTGCTCTTTAACTTCTGTGAGGGTGTATCCTGGCATTCAAAGGGAAACCGGGGTCCAGGAGCCCTAGCTGTGGCCAGTATCAACACCACATTCAGCACCAGTTGGTGGCACAGAGCTGAACTCCACATTATTGCCACCAGAAGTAGGCACACCAGTAGCACCTCTTTCTTTTCTGTTGCGTAAAAGGCAGGGCATAAGATGACAAAACCCGTGAGTCATGCATATGCAGAAGAGCTGCCTGTTGCCAGTCACACTGCAGGCGAGGTGAAGTATAAAACAGCAGATTAGGCCTAAAAAGCAAGTAAGAAAGTTGTGCTTTGATGGTCAATACAGTGACCAACTGTACACCTAAGACAAGTTCTGAGAACATCCACGTTTGCAGGTAAAAGCTTATTCAGTTACCTGAAATGTTGCTGTTCCATACGTCTAGAGGGGCCACTATTGTTGCAGTGACTGGCACCCTCTCAAAGGCTGTTTGGAGATTACTTGACTAAGTACCAAAGTCTTCTCTGGGACCCAATCCAATCCCTCCCTACATGTCCCCCCTTGACTACTCAGAGGAAGAAATGATGGCCTCCAGGCAGCTTTGTTGTTTTAATGGCCAAGCAGTGAGACCACTGAGCCTTGTGGCAGGAAATTTGGTATTCTCAGACACTACTTAATCAATTCGTATTTATTGAAAGAAGCCCATTGTGATGAAATGACAGAGAAAGACTTATGATGATCAGGAGTCTCCACCTCGAATTAAAAATGTCTCATTCTCTCTGTGTGCTGTATAAATCTGGCATGTATTTTGGAAATACCTAATATGTGTCAGTTTCAGCTGAAGCTTATAATGTAAATAGGCATAAGAACATTTGGCAGATAACCCAAATTACAGCTTCGCCACTGCAATTTCATTGGAAAACAGATATATTAGAAAACTAATCTGCTAGGAGGTGCGGAACAAACTGACACTTGCCTTTAAGCTCTTACAATGCCTGAATTATAGAATTTATTATTGTTATTATCTTAACATATTTAAATTAAAGTCAATCAAGTATGTATCTGAACTCTAGAATGAATTATCATCACTGTGTCACTGCCTTGAAATCTGTTAATTATCTGGGAAGGATCCATTTGGAGACTTGCTGCACAGATAGATACGTACCATATGCCTGATCTGAAGACTTTCACCTGCCATTTAAAATAAGATTAATCTCTTGAATATCAATACATGAGTGCAGGGTCATGAATCTGAATGAAATGATTCTAAGGCAAACTCATAATAAAATGAAATTCCAGTTTCTTTTTCTGGAGGCTAAAATGATAAATAGACTTTGCTGTCAGGTCTGATGTTTGATTTAATCAGTAATAAATAAAGAGCCCGGATCACAAGAAGACCAGCTGGCTGCCAGCTCAGACTCTGCATCGGTCTAACACCCATGTGCAGACTACACCTATTTTCAAAGTAGTCTGCGAAGAAAGTAGCTTATAGGACACGTGACCAAGAGGGATAGGGAATTAAAGTCTTGCGAGGATCTACAAGATCTGGGGACATTGGCCACTAGAGAACGACTGGAAAACATCTGCTCTGTAGTGCAATTTAGGACATCCAACAAGGTAAATATTCAAGGCGAAATCCTGACTCCAGTCAAGTCAGGAGCAAAGCTCCCTTAGACTTTTAAAGGCCAAGATTTTCCCTTATCTCATTATAAGTATCTTTGAACCCAGGTTTGTAAGATGATGAACACCCAGAATTAATGACTATTCACAGTGACTGCCAGAGTTATGACTTGATTTCAGTTCAGCCATATCTGAATCATTTCTTCATACCTTATAAGAGAGGAGATGCTCTGTACAAGTGGGAACAGGTCCTTTATAAACTAGCAGTAAAGCCTATCTTCTTTATCAGGGTGTTGTTTAGGTATCCAGAGAGAGGAACAAAGCCTCAAAGGAAGGAAAATCCCCTGCACTCATTTCCTTCATCCACCCTCCTCTACACAGGAGCAATGAAAGAAGTTCCTTTTGTTACCTGCACAATTTTCCTAATAACCTCTATTTTGAATTTTCCTTTGACAAAGAGGAAAAGGAACCAAGAAGACAATTTACGTGGTTGGCTAGTAGTCTCCTAATTAAAAAAAAAAAAAAAAAAAATCATAGGAGGGGACCACAGTAAGGAACAAGGAAATAAAGCAGCCCAACAAGGAATAACAAGCAATAAAGCGTTCCTATTGATTTCGTAAAACAGTTTCAATTGTTCCTGGAACCTGATTCAGGGTCAATTGTGAGTTATGGGAAAGGGAAAAAGGACAAAGTCCTAGTAACAGATAGAAAGCTGTTTCAAATACAGTCTTTAGACCCTGGGCAGGAAAAGGAAAAAAAAAGCAAAGGATAGTATGCAAGCTGAGAAATGATGCTTTTTATTTAAAGGAGAAATAAGATTAGTCAATTTCATTCATTGTTTACATCCCTAGATTAAGCCAGCAGGATTCTATAGATGTTAATTCAAAACCACACAGAACCCACTTTCAAAAGCCATTAATTTTTTTGTCTGGTTTAAAAAATTTCCGAGTGATATTGTCATTTCCTGCTAACTCTCTCCTGAACGACTTCTTCAAGAAGCTGTCCAAATGGGGTCCATTTTTATTGCGTTCCTACTCTCCCATCTTCCTCTGCGCTTATCTCCTGAATGTTCAGTCTTACCTCTGTTTGTTAAATCTTTTCAGCCCTATCTCATCTGGGGATTTATATTCAAAAACACAAAAGCTTTCACTTATAACAAAGTGTCTAATGTGGATTATTTATAAACACAGGAAGACCAGAGCTAGAACAAACCAGAAGGCAGAAGCAGAACCTGTTTTGACCAGTCATCGGCAAAACAGCAAAATTTCTCTTCCAGTCACCACTAGAGCAGCTTTCTTGCATCTCCTCCCCTACAAAATTACCTCCAGTTACAGACCTTGCTAAAATCCCGTGGTAAACTAGGTATCACCCAAACAACTAGGCAATATCCGTGTGTCCCCACATGGTTAATATCTCACTTGCCTGACAACAACATCTTGATTATATCACATTTCTGCACGGGGTTGGCCACTGTGACCTGGTAATTCCATGGTAAATACACACCGCTCTGTCAGCGGCGACAGCCATAGTGTTTTATGCCGTTTCCCATCACGGCAGCATCTGAGCGCTCCCCTTGTCAAATCAGTCGCATTAGGAAAATAAATTTCCTGTGAACCACACAGTTGCAGCCGCTTTTTTTTTTTCTCCTTGCTTTGAAGTTTTGATAGCACATACTTTATGTCTTTGCTAGCTTTTGGTGATGACTTGCACGTTTCTTGGGGCTTGAAAAATCAGTCTTCATAGCCCAAGAATGCCCACAGTAGTTCAAAGCAGCAAACTGTACACATCTTTGGAAATAGCCAACGAAATTATTCCAAGAACTTCTAAGATAGATGAAATAACCTTGCAGACACTGTTTTTTTTCTGAATTCCACCTAGATAACAGTGATCCTAAAGCATTAGGGTGCATATCTTTGATCTTTTTTAGCCTTTACAATGTCACTACCATGGTTCTATTATTCATAAAAATTACAAACGTTATTATGACTGCTTGGAAGCTCTTGGTTTCTACAAGAAAGGGCTAGACAGACCTGTTGAAACAGAGAGAAAATGAATTCTAACCCCCATAGAAGCTTTCCAAAAGGATTTTGCTAAGGTTCAGGTACGGATCAAAATTTAATCTTAACTCTTTTAATAGACCTTAGTATATTCCATAGTGTAAGATAGCATTAGAAATAGTCCGAGATAACAATATCAGTATCAGCTTAGCAAAGCATGAGCAGCAATTGTAAACAGTGTGTGCCTAGCGTAGCTTTAGTCATGGTAACAAGAAATAAGATGTCTGGAAAGCATCAGTAGTAAGAACATTCAGATTTTTAAAGCTGAATGAGAGCTTTCAATGGGTGAAGGTCAGAAAGCAGCTCTGATTGTAAACAAGGGAGAGTTCTGTCCCCTCTGGCACTGAACCCGTATTCCTGGTTATGTTCCCATCTGCACAGGCCCTAAAACCTTCTTGAAATTCAAACACTGAACTGAGGTTAAGTTAGGTAGAATGCATCCTAAGTGTCATACATCTGCAGCAATTTCCAGAATAAATATTCTTCCTTCTTATTATTCACACAATTACAGGTCTAATACATTCCGTATTACTGTTATATATGCTAATAACAACTAGCCTGCCCTGCATTGCTCTTTATTTGCTTATTTAATCATGCGTTTATTTTAAACTCTTACTATAAGAATATGGTTCACCTACGACCTATTCTTTGAAACATCTTTGTTTCCAGTTACATCTAGGGTTCAGCACAAGCAGTCATGTGTCAGTGCAAGGCTTCGAGACTCTGGTTAACACCACTTATTGAAAGAGATTTTATTTGCAGTGGTGCTCTATATTTCAAACCATTTTAATAAATTAGAGAAGAAACACTAACTTTTCAGTCCTCCAAAACATATTCACTGTGGTGATGGCAAGGAAAACTGGTAAACAACCCAAGATTTAAGGGTCACCACATCCAGAGAAAAATTGCCTTGGTGTTTAAGTTACCCTCAAATCAACTTTATCCCAAGACAGACATTAAGAAATAGGTGCAGAAGTAGATGCAGAAACAGTTACGGAAAACAACTGTTTACAGTGGTTCAAGTACTTACAGATTGATTACTTGGTCTAAATTCAAATTTAAAGAAATAAAAGGGAATAATTATTATATATGTCTGTGCTTTAGATCCACACAAAGACATTTTTCTTCTTTGCGTCAAATACTGCTAAGATACTCGCATGCCCACTATTCTTAGGACAAAACTCTTACCTTTCACTCTCAGAAGTAAATCTTGTTGAAGGCAAAGACTCCTCTTGAGGTCAGATTCAAACTCAAACCTTTACCCCACCACTGATACCTGTGATCTGCAATTTAATCAGTGATAGTTTTGGCACTTTTCCTGAAGGGTTATTGGCCTTCCCCATCTAACTTTGAGACTTATTAAGGACACTTTCAGATAGCAAGGTGGAGTCATCTCCCCATAAACAGAAATTTGCTAAGAAATATTGCGGTATTTAATATAAACAAGTCATTAAGCCCCTGGGGAGACAATGTTCCCTCCTCCCTGGTGTTCAAAGAATTCAGCTCTCAGTGTATATATTCTTTGCAAACAAAAATCTGTGTCTCATGTAAACCCCTAAGCTCTCAGTTGTATTTTATACAAGCATATAAATTACAGCGTGAGGTGGCTCATTATGTGTTGCTGATTGAGGGGGGACACAACACTAGACAAAGAACTATTAGGAGATAGTAGGTTTGAAGGTTTCCTTAATCTGGATTTTGGAGAATATCATACCGTACTTCACATTCTCCTATACTAAGCAGTCACGGCTATGATGATGAGCACTTCTTTCATTCCAAACCTAGAAAATGTTCTTTATTATATATTTTCTAAGTACAGGTCGGTCAGGTGTAACAAATAAGGCCCACAAGCTCCCACAGCAAAATTGCTTCTTTGTTAAAGTTGGACACCAGGAAAGGCTGAACTGCTCCAAGCTGGCATCAGTTCTCAATTTATAGGATCAAAGCTGAAAACACAGCTGTCACCTTGATGTCCTTTTGTTGTCACTGTAAAAATTTGTACTTATATCAGTTGTTAGAGGTTCTGCTTCATCTGTTGCTGAACGTACCCAGTTGCGTTCGCTGCAGCCTTTACTGAAAACAACAGCTAAATCCACATAACCTAGATATTCATTTTCTCTAATGGCAAAGCAGTGTAAAATAGTTTGTCGGACACTTGGTTCCCTTCTTTGCAAACTCACCTGGCTCACAGACACAGCTCAGCGCCCTCCAGCTCTGCCGACTAGAAAGGGCTGTAGGGCTGCTTTGGGCTGTGCTCTGATCACAATCGCCAGCAGGATCAGAGAGATTTTTAAAAAAAAAAAAACTACTTTTGAAGAGTGATTTTGATCATTTCAATGATCCGGTTTGCAACACATCCCTACAAATATTTGTATTGGCACAGCTATGATAGTAGGAGAAACATAGCAGAGAGTGGGAACAGGTGGAGGACCAGGAAAAATCGGAACCTCTTAAACTGGCTTTGCCGATGAGAAAAATGTTACTGGGATGAAGTTTTCAGGGTACGACTTTGTTCAGCAGGATGAGCCAAATAACTGTTTTGCTGCAGGAAAAAGAGAAAGCCTGCGCTCCCTCGCCATGTGTGGACACCCACGCCTGCCTCTTAGCTTGTGCCAGCTGTGCTGTTTGTCCGCTAGCACGGGGGGGGACAACCAAGAGATTTAGTCAATTCAGTTCACTAAAATGATATTACAACTCAGTGAAACAAAATAAGTAGGGTGGTTTTGTTTGGTTTTTTTTTCTTCCAACTGAGGGAGTTAGCTTAAAGAGGAAGAGAGAGGAATTATGAGTGGGAAAAGAAATGAGATGTGGGAAAGAGTCAGGGCAGGAAAAGAAATACGTACAGAAGGAAAAGAGTGAAATGAAGGTCTGCCCCTTCAGGGGTAGCAGTTATTCATTTGGCTCAGCTGTGTCAGGAGAATTTGCCATTACTCTCGGAAAAAAAAGCAGCACTAATAGGAAGATAACCATTGCAACCCATAAAAATTATTCGCATGTAGTCAGGCTTCTTGTTATAAAGACAGAAATAGAGCATCATTACTAAGCAAAACTCCTCTGTGTGATGTGATTTTCACAGACGTGTGTCTTCACACCGCTGGCGCTTTAGCAGATGGAGATGAAAGGCTGCACCCCAACCTGGCCAGGCTGAACGTTGGAGCAGGGAATGCAATAGAGCTGTAAATGTGTCCATTGTCTGACATAATTTTTAAATCTGTCTGAGAGGCAGCTTTGTAACATTGAGGCATCCTTCAGGGACTCATCTTCCTTCCAAAACTTCCCAGAATACAACCTGCATTGCCTTCAACTCCTTCTAACCTTCATTTAAGCCAGCACTGTTTGTTGCACGTGGCTCCAAAGCAAGAGCAAATAGCAGGATGCCATTGCCAGAAATCACTGCAATGCTGCTGTTCAGGCAGGTTTTGCCTCCTTTGCATTACCTACATGATCCAAAATAAGGATATACCAGGCTCTTTCCTTTGCAGAAACAGCCTTGCAGAGGAAAAAGGATTAAGAAGCCTGAAATCACTGACTCCTCACGGATGAGATGATGTTATCATTGATAAGTTACTAAAGTTCCTGTCTGATACATACCTGCCGTTATATGAAAACACAGTTCTTTCTGATTTTTGCCATCTTCATAGAAGAAACTTTTTTTTTTCATTGGTGTGCTCCATTTTTGTACTCTGTTGCATTGGAGTTAACCCCTGAGGGAGAAAACAGTAGTCAAACACACAGTAATTTAGCATGAGGTTAAGACACCCAAAACACATGACAGAATCCAGGCAGCCTGAGAAATGAAACGGAAGCTGTGCTTCCACAAAGAAGCAAGGTAAACAGCAGCAGGGCCAGCAAGTCACGCTGTCCTTTAGTATGACTGTGCAAAATAGCTTTACCTATTGGCAAAATTGCGCATGGCTCTGGAGTTCCTCGCCTACAGCTTATTAATGATAAATCCAGGAGTCATTCCCTAAAGCTCTGTCTCATTCCTGCCATTGGGCTCAATTCTGAGAGCATCACCTATTTTTCTGCTGACCTCTTTGAACTTCAGGTGCTCAGCACTTTCCCGAGCAGGGCCATAAGCTGCATAATGTTCAGTGGTTTTACTGCAAACAAGTCTGCCTTCTGGTGGATCATTATTATTATTATTATTATTATTGTTGTTGTTGTTATTGTTATTAGCATTATCGTTATTATTATCAGCCTGCATCCATCAAAAAGATCATTTTGTCCCTAGAAAAATTAAACAAACCCCAATAATTTCCTCTGTTAGGAAAAATTTCTTCACTGTCTTTCTTTTGTCAGCACGCACCTGATTGCTGCCGTGGTTGACACCGATAGCCTTTGCTCTGTTTACTTTAAAGAATAAGCCACTGCTGTTTGATTTAGTTTTTCATTTTTAATGCGTAAGCCCTCTCTTGATCCTGCATTCCAGAGAAAAGAAACCAGAGTTCCTTCAAATATTGTGCGGGGTGCCTCTGAAGCCAGAGTTGTAAATGTAAATCTGCCTAGCAAATTTATATAACTGAGATTTATGGAGGGGGAGGCGGGGGGAACCAAACACGTGAGCACCAAGTTCCCCTGGCAGCATTGATGTGACAGGTGTACCTCAGCCCAGCCAGTCACTTTTCATTTCACTGTCAGTACACTTGCTTAACGCTTCTAGCTGCATTGCACCAGTATCGCTTTTTATTCTAAAGGTCAGCCACCCACACCAAAGTTCAAAAAGGCATTTCATGCAAACAAAAAATTAAATCAAAGGTGGATTTCATCAGACCCGACTTGAACTAGCTAGGCAAGACGAGGTTCATTAATAAACAGGTTCCAAATTTTAAAGAAAAAATTCTTGTCAGGGCCATATGAACTGCAAAATGAATAAGATACAAAGAGCTATGTTCTTCCTTATGCTTTTATGTGTTTAAAGTACTCAAGCTATCAGAGTTAGACAAGGAGAGATTTGCATATTTGCATATGGAAAGAAAGAACACTGAAGAACAGGACCTAACATCTCATTCTTAAGGGAGAAATAAGGACCCTGATCTTCTCTTGGGAAAGTCAGTGCAGTTGATTAGGGTGGCCAGAAACTGGTTTTATATTATCGATTATGAACCCCCAATCCAGGTCCTCCGTCTCAAAGACACTCTCCAAGGCATTGTACTGGAGGTGCTTAATGAAGCTGTGACAGCCGCTCTGGCATTAAATATCAAGCGAGTGCTGATCAGTCAGAGCTCTGCTGTCCGAGGCTGCCAGGTCCTTCCCCCGTATCACTGAGAGAGGCAGAAAATGATCTGCAGTGACTAAGTTAGATGCCAGTAGAAGATGTCTCTGTATGGCTCACATAAAGCCAGTCTAGAAGGAAAAAATATCCCTTCCCCTTCTCTTTTCTTTCCTTTCTCATCCCTGGAAGGAGGTGGCAGAGGGAGCACAACAGCACTTCCCAAAACCTGGGGATCCCACTAGGCGGGAATATTCCTTCTCTGGCCAAATTGCCTGGTTTTTATGCTGCCAGATGAACAAAGCAGCCACTATGTCCAAGAGGATTGGAGACAGGGTAACGAATGTGAAATTAAATAGGTTTTTGGTTTGCTTTGCTTTTGTAGAGGACCAAAATACAGCAACAGCTGCTCGAGATGTAAACACAGTTCTCTTTAGTATGGAAACCACTTATGCAAGTTGTTTGAATTGGCTGATTCTCAGCAATGGGAAGAAGATGTTGATATAAATCCTACACTTCATCCCAGATAACAACACAGTGACATCTTAATCCAAATGACACCGGGGCTGATCTTTCAGACTCTTTGTGTGAAGACTTCCTGATGATTTCCCTGCATCAGAAACAGGTTACTCATCTATTTCTGAGTGCATTTGTCTGATGCAAATATTTACAGTTCTTCACTGGGCAGCTCCAGTCCTTGGGCCTCTTAACTGATTTTATGATACCCTGCCCGCACCGTGATCCTAGAAACACCTCTAGGGATCCACAGTGATCCCTGACACGTATCTGACTATGCTAAGGTAAATCCACCAGATTTTCAGGTGGACTTTAAAGCTTGTGCAGTCATTTACAGTTCCAGAAAGCAGGCATTGCACACTGTCCTTCCAAAGAAGGGAAGAATGGTCTGAACGAACCTGAATATCTAACTCAACTACTCCGAACATGGTGAATTGGACTCTGTCTCAGGAATCATCATATCTGATCTTCAAACCTTTCAGGCTCCTTTAGGTACCACAAAGCAGGAAAAACAAACAAACAAACAAACAAAAACTCAGCAGATTTTTTTTTCTCTTCATTTTCATGTCATTTTTTAGTTTAGAACAAGGGTTAGTGGTCATTCTTTTTTGTTTTCTGGGAGGAAAAAAAAAAGTTCAGCTGCAATTTGATTAATTTTTCATGTTTTGTGAGAATAATAAAAAAAAAGATTCCAGTTGGAAGCTTGGCTTTGAGGAGTTTATTGGTTTTCTTCCTGTGGCATGTGGAATGATGTGAAATTTTGCTATCAACTGAAAAGCCATTTCCAGTGGAAAGCAACTTTTAGTGCAAAAATTTCATCAGTTCCCTTTCGAATGCAAATCTTCAGAAGGTTTATACAAAAATTCTGTGCATTTCAAGGTGCATTCATACTTCTTCACCTCCTTCAATAAGGCTATTGCAGAGGCTTAACTTTAAGTGTTTGTTCAAGTGTTTTGCTGCAGAGGAGCCTCTGAGACCTTGATGGCAGGAGGTATTGTTGTGGTGATTTCAGACCTCGAGGCAGGAAGCAAATTGCACATGTGGCATCTTGCGAAGGACAGAAAATAACACTGGCTTTTTTGGAAAACATAAAAGCGGGCTTTTCCTTGGTTTCTAAATGGACAAATTAATGGTCATCGGCAAAGGCAAGGAGAGAACAAGAAAAATGATAGGGAAAGCGGATAACGGAAGAATAGATGTCTTTCTTCCTACAGGCTTTACTGAAATGCTTTCAAACAATTGCCTTTGGATCAAGACGAATTCCTGAATGGTTTTGCAAAACAAAGTAGAACTGCAAATGAAAGCAACACTCCGACAATCAAAGAAGATGTTTCCCAACTCAAATATAGTAAAACAAAAGGTCAGGGGTGGGGGGTGGGGGTGGGAGCAGGGGGAATGCATGACTCTATAGAAGAAAAGAAATAGAAAGAGGTTTTTAGAGGGCTGGAAACAGCCATAAAGATGGGAAAGCACTTTTATGTCCTGACGTTTCAGTGGTATATCTATACTCTCAGTGTTTCACGACCCTGTCATTGACCGATGTGGTTTGTAAGAGAATTTGCATTTTCACCCTAGGGCCGCTAGCTTGCATATCAATAGAAGTGTTTTCCTCCAACTTAAGATATCCGTACATCTTATTGAACAAACCCAGAGGACAAAACCAATCCTCCGTTGCTGTACAATCCACCTAGGGCTGTCTACAGAAATCCAAGATGGTTTGTGATGCCTTCAAACATATGCCCTCCACGCACCTGAGATGGCTGTGCTTCAGCTTAACTGCAGTGGGCCACCCTCCTAACCCATCGCTCAGCCTGGTTTTGTTAGGGGTTGTCTGCCACCGACGCTAAGCGCTCTTGTGAACAGGGACTCACTTCTTTGTTACTTTCTTAAGCCCTTACCCCACCCGTAAATCCCATGGTCCATCCCTACACGTAGGGCATCTGGATTGGGTTTATATTTGGGTTTCCTGAGCGATTGTGCAATGTTTGGAAGACTTCCATTTTTGTGCCAAACTGCACATATTTCCGCTGAGGACTGGCCATCCTGGACCTTGCCTCATACATGGTCACCTCCTCACTCAGAGGCATTGTGCAAACAGCTCTAGTCTAACTGTGTGGGGCAAAAGCTGTGCTTACCCGTGCATAAACACCACTAGTAAAGCCAGCGAGTGCCTGAATCATAACCATCCAAGTACCTGACGAAATGCCTTTTACTGCAGACCCTTACATTTACCTCATTTTCTTTTTGGAGTGGAAGACTGTGGGAAGAACCACTCAGAGAAGGGCAGCAGCCAGAGCACCTTTCAGAAGGGCAGTCATTTCTGCTGCTCTCCAGTTGTCTCCTGCCCATTCCACACAGGCAAGGACACCACACCGTAGGTTTCGCACTGGGAAATACCCAAGACCCCAGCAGTCATCACGGCAGGCACTGTCAATTCATGGGGACCGTGAAGGCCTCACAGTATTTGTCAAAATGTATGTGTTGGTCTGTAATATCTCAGTTTGGAGCATGAGAGAATGGGGTGCAGCCTGACCCAGACTGGAAAAGACTTGCTGCAGTCAAGCATTATTATACAAACTTCCACAAAAACAATAAAAAAGAAATATATTTATTGCCCGTATTCCAGGAACCTGACTGAATAAGCAATGGATATTGCTTGCCATAGGCCAGAGAAAATTATCTGCCAGAATAAGATTTTATTCATGGTTTAACTACATTAATTCAAGAGATCCAGACCTGGCACTCAGAGGCTTTCTTTCCACAAACACTTTGGTCTGGCACTGAGGCCAAAAGAAGCAGTCCCATTCTCCCATCACCTTCATTATGTTTTTCTGACTCAACATTGCCCTTTCCCTTGTTCTGGCATCAGAAGGTGCATGTCGATGTAGTGGACCAGAGCAGGGAACAGACCCACATTAGAGCAAGCCAAGCCCCTTTTCCTGGCATAGCTTTCTCCTGGATGGGTTTCCCTGCCTAGCGCAATGTGCAGCTGCATGAAACCTGGCCATGGCACCAAGGCACCCCATGGCATAGGGTCGAGGGGGGAATACGCACAGGGGCAAGGAGAAGGCAGGACTGCTTATTCCAGTGGCAGTGGGGTCCGCTACCTTAACTTGGCTGTGAATGACTCCGTGGTGTCAGAGTCATTCTTTCTTGCTGTAGCCTCCAAATTCTCCGACCTATTTGGGAAGTGCATCCTCCGCAGTGCTTTGCTGTAAATGGGTAAGAGGATGCGACTTATACAGGATATTTATTAAAGTGATTGCGTACAGCTAACACAAAGAAAATATACAGACCGTGCAGAGTATGCAGCATACATATTACACAGGTTTATAAATGGTTTATAAACTATGTTAATGCTGAATATCCAAATCTGGAACTCAAAAGGCTGTATTTTACAAATGGATCACAATGTGTGATCCAGAATGGGAAATGCACCTAGGTTATGGCTGAGCATTTAGTTCTCCCGTAATCTACGGCTACCAATAGATACAGCTGAACCGCTGTTGAAAAAGATGTGCCAAAATAATTAATCTGATTTTAACAAACAGTTTAAGTAAAGAATATTTGTTTTTCTCAGCTAAGTTCTGGATAGTCTTTAATAAGGGAAGGGGAAAAAAAAGGCAATATTTTTCTGGGACCAAAAAGCAGCAGTTTGGCTGCTGGCAAGGGTCTCTGTGGAGTACACGGAAGAAGAGTGAGGCATTGGGCTGTGCTATTTTAAAAGGCTGCTTTCATTGGCTGGAACTTTATTCACTGCACTGCAGCGCATTAACACCAGGAGAGTATTTGACATTTTTTTGCAGTTCTTAGAACTTCCATATTTCCTAGTACTAGTCAGACTAAATATTAAGTATTTCCTCTGTGACACCGATTTTTCTGATTGTTCTTCTGTGCATCTTCCTCTGCCCAGGACAGATTTATCTGTTGACAACCAACTACCTGGGCATCCACTTGGGTTTACATGTTGCTGTCTGAATCTTTCATGATACAGATACTCCCAAATGCCATGTTGCAGGTGGCTCCAGGTGAGAACAAGAGTTTGGTTTCTCCTCATTAATGCCTCTGTTTTCCAGATAATGTGACTTTCCTGGCAGACTTCACTCCAGAGTAGAGACTGCAGGGAAGTAACACCATGAGACCTGCACCTCCAGCACTTTCTCTTCTTCCTCCTGTCTCCTCCTCTTTTATACCCACACCTCTTTCTTTGTCTCTCTCAGACCATGGCTTGCTGAACTCCCCTCTTCCAACCTGGTCTTCTGCTTTTCTCCTTCTTCTGGAAACATGGCCCACCTTAGCCCCACCAGTCCCTCTGTCCCTACGGCCTTGGTCCCCATCAAGACTCATCCTAGCTCCCCACAACACCCTCCTGGAGAGTGGACCAGGAACAAGCAAGGGCACCCACTTCCAGTTGGTCCCCATCATACTGATGAAGCAGAGGACCGTGCAGGGTACATCTTAGGGGTTCAAAGGTGTAAGACCAAAGGAGATGAGGATGGGTAGAGAGGCACTGAATGCGGGTCACATGGCTAGCGCAGAACAGAGTAGCAGCATACTGATGTTGCAAAGGCTACACAAGCATCAGCACCTAATAATTTTGGTACTACTTGATAGCATGCATGTTTAGACCTGCAGCATGCTGCCTAACTCTTCTGGAAATAGGGGAGAGGGGGAGAACTGTTGATACTGTTTGGGATTTTTACTGTCTTCTGACTGTTTTTTATTTTCCCTTGTAGTGAGCAAGTAGAGTGGTTACTGTACAACATAAGGCTGACTATTAACCGACAAGTAGGCACACTAAATCTGCTTCTTGTCCCCTCAGGCAGTGGTCCCTAACTCTTGGCTCAGAGACAACATGTTGAGCACCAGATTCCTCAGCATCACTTGCAGGCATCAGGGAAAGGGGAGTACAGCAGCAGACATCACTTGCAGTGCATTACTTCTTCAGTACATTACCCCAGGCTAGTGGAAGGTGGGGTTCTCTGCTTGGGATTAGACATTGGACAGAAGACATCAGAAAGAGAAAATAACAGATGATGAAAGAGGAGTTGGGTGATCACAAAAATAATCATGCCCAGTACCTGAAAGCTCATCTTTTCACTGCAGCAAGCCCCAAAAAGAAGACTGGGCAATTCTTCATTTTCAGTGCCTTCCACAAACTCCTTTCTCAGGTTCACGAGAAGGGAGGTATCATCTCTGCACTAGTTACAGGCTCCTGGTGCCACGCTGCATTTCATGGGGTAACTAGAAAAGCCACATCTTTGTTTATAACAAAAAAAAACAAACAAACAAACAAACAAACAAAAAAAGTCTGTAAACATAACAAAGTAATTCAGATCACACAGAGCTATTCACCTGGTTTGGGGTGATTGTTTTCTTCAGTTTATAAAGAATTATTTAAAACATTCTGGAGTTTGGACTGTCCCCACATGTCAATTTATGTTTTAAGTTTGAGCAGAAAAGAAAATTATCCATTAAATACTAGTTAGGTTGCAGTGTGCTGCCACTGATATGGCAAATTCCCACTGACCAACTCTGAAGGTGTTTCTTTCTTATATTCAAGTATAATAATGATGATGGAAACAGGCTACCTGTTCCTCTGGCGTAAAGGGCAGCAGCAGTAATGCCTATTCAGCAGAAATGAAGGGCTGTCCAAGCAAAGAAGACAGATACACGAGTTAGCCTTGCAGATAAAATAATCCTAGTCAGCCAGACTTGAAGTGAAACACACATTTACGGACAGTATTGCAAGCATGCATGTGCCTGACACTCGCCAGGTTTGGATTATAAAGGTTACACACAGATGAGTTAATCCTCTTCACTTGCACAACCCGATTGTGGCTAAGAGAGAGATGATCTATCTTAAGGGATCTTTTCTTTGAACCTCTACTCTTCATTCAGGAACGTTCCCCAGATAGGGCTAACAATCTTGTATAGATCCCCTGCATGGGAGAGGAGGAGAAATACCCTTACTGGCCTCTTGCAGCTATCTCAGTTGGGTCAATGGCTCTCTTCTCAAGTGTAATGGGCTCCCACAGGTTCACCCTAGTACATTGATGATGTGTTCTCCTTCCCACCAAGAAACTTTTTATTACCGGGCAAGCTCCATGCGTCTCTTGGTCGTGCTGCGAGCCGAGTACCTGCAGCAGCACAGCTTGCCTTGCAAGTTGCCGAGGCTACACTGAAAAAGCTTCCCTCCTCCTCTCTGCTTCGTGTATCCTTTTCTTGGTACACAAATGTCAGCAGTTGTAACCTACTGTAGGGAGGCATCTGGCAGCAATGGCTGCCACAAAGGAGGAGGCTCTTGGGGAAGACACTCTGCCAGCAGCGTTATGCAGACTCCCCTTCTCAATTCACATTTTCTTGGCACCTACACCCCTGTCTGACTGACTTTTAAACGGGCAAAGAGTCAACCCAACAGATGGGCCGGGTGGCAGGCAACCAAGACGCTATGAATGTACATTGTCTGGGTGTGGAGAGTCAAATTGCCAGTCAGGAATATCCAAGTAGCTGCCCGTCACACAGCTATGTGACGACAGCGCAGAGATATGCCCTGAATAGCCAACTCTGAACGTCTTCCGTAACAGCAGCACTCGTAGACAGAAAAAGTACAGTAAAGTGGTGTTGCAGCTGACCACACTTGGGAGGAATCCAGGAAGGAATTGCGATGGAGAGGCAAGTCCAGCGGGAGAGCGACTTTCCTCTTGCAAAGGGACCCTCCCCCATCACAATACCTTCTGGCATCACAGGAGAAGATTTTTCTGCAGGGCAAGGCAAGCAGCAGAGAAAGTTTATCTTTTGTCTCTCAGGAGCCCTTTAAAATTAGTACAAAAATCTAATGCATTAAATGTTTTTGCTAAATGGCTCGATAAGCTTTGGATGGTATGTGGTGGCCTCTGCATGCGTGGTGTGAGCAGACTAGCCTAGCAAGTCTAGTTACCAAGGAAACAGGTTTTAAACTTGAAACGTAGGTAGTCAGGATGACAGAGATCTTACACTTTTTTGGAACATGTCTCCCTTCTGACGAGGGAATGTGGAAGCTGGCTTTCAAAATCCTCCTTGCTTGTGGTCCAGTGGAAAATGTTGCATTGCCGACCCTGACTCACTGATCTAGCGGAAGAGGAAACAGAATATATTAAAAAAGATCATTCCGCAGCAGCGCCTAATGCTTTACCTTAAAAGAAAGCAAATGGGTGTGTTAATTAGACAAGGACTTCCTTTCTTTGAGGCAGTCGATCAATCACATTTTTCCTGTCTTGAAATGCGAAGAATTTTTCAACATAAATCTTTTAAGCCTCAGTGCTATGGCTTTATAGGAAGAGGAAATTGATCTCAGCCATTCCCCGACAGAGTGGCACTGGACGCAAAGTGTCTTTCTTCCAGAATGTATTCATTAGTTCCTTCTCTTCAATCTGACCTTGAATGCATTTGATTAAATGATCAAAATTATTTAATTCCAAAATGGCAGTTTGTAGGACAAATTTAACTAAGCTCTGGGATTGAGGAACAGAAAAGCGCGCGCTTCTCGCTTTGTATGAACTCCTATGCTTAAATAACCATGTGAGATCCATTGTAAGCCCCTGCAATATGTTGGGCATCTGGCCTCCCGGATTCCCTTCCACCTGAGGGGGTCTCCAAGCCCAGGCAGGGGCAGGTTACAGCTCCCTGCCTGCCGCGCTGCCCCAGACACCCCTCCCTTCCCTAAAACCTGCGCTGTGAGCAGAGGCACTCGGTACTTCTCATTCCACAAACCCTCCAGAATACGCAAACTGGCCAGGGGGAGCTTGAAAAATCATCCGGTGCATGTAAGAAAGAAGCGAGAGAGTTCTGCAAATTTCATCATTATCTTATCATTTAAAAATAAATAATAAAAAAAAAGTTACACCCTCTGTAGGATAGCGCAGCAAAAGTTGTGAAATTACTACTTTCTCGCCGCTTTGTTTGATCAGCCTGTCTGCACCATCAAAAACCTGGATCTAATTTCTCTGCTAAAATAGCATCGCCTTTTTTGGCAGCCGTGTAATATTAATGCGGATTGGGATCATCGGCATTGTTTCTTTTAAATTTCTCAGGTTATATTACCCTGGCAGTTTAGAAATACAGGGCTTCATTTGCCAACGTTCACACACACATCTAGTCCTTTTGCGGGGCCACCAGTGCTAGCAGTGGTGGATATATCACATAAATACACCCTTTTAAACAAGGGTGAGAAAATTACAGTGGGCTTTAATATGATGCTCAGTCATAACTAAGCAATTCTATTGACTTCAGTGGGGCTGCATAAAAATAACTGTTAGCAAAACTTGGCTCTGAAACATAAAAAAAATAATAAAAAAGAAATCCTTAAACCACAGACAGTGTGTGGTTCATTTTGCAAACAATTACTTAACTCACCAATATATCAATGATAAAAACAAACCTCCCCCATTCCCCAGCCAACAAAAAAAAAAAAAAAGGAAAGCAAAATTGCCTACGCAGGGTAAACGACACACAAATAAACTAGCACAGGAAAAACATACTAATGAATTTTCTTCTAAGAGGTAAACAAAATGCTGGCTTCTCGCCAGGGAGGCATGCATCGAAATCAAGCCGGGGATCCCAGAAAGGGCAGCAGAGCAGCCGACAAAGCCTCTTTAGTGCAGTAAATGAGGCAGACACAATCTGAGCGATGGCTGCGCCACACACGCACGCACCCCCCCCGACACAGACTGGAGGGGCGAGTGGAGGTAGCCAGGGCAGGGGGCTACCAGGGGGCCGGGTTCCTCCAGCATCCACCTCGGAGAAGGCGCTGAATGAAATATCTCGAGGGTCCCGCGCTTGCCCTCGCAGTGGGGAGAGCACAATGGCGGAAAGAATCGACCGAGGCTGAGCCTGATGGTTTGTGACATTCTCCACTGGTGGCGGCTGGTTGGAGCGGGAGCAGCTTGAGTGGAGCCCGGCGGATGAGGCATCCATCCCATTAGCTCTCCCCTGTCCCAGAGGCCGGGGAGGCCGGCGTCCATTTCTGTGCTGCTTCTCTGCCCACCACCGTAAAGGCTAGGGGGTTTCCTGCATGGTGATGCACGCCGCTCTGCGCTTAGCTGGAGGTTTCTATTTCTTCCCTTGAAAGGCTCCTGAAAAACCCGAAACGCAAAAGGAAATACGAAAAGTCTCGCTTTTCTTTTCCTCGAGCCAGTGGTCTTCCAGAGCCACCTTGCAGACTAATGCAGTGAGACAGGGATTCAAAAAGAGCTTTGCAGAGCCCTCGCCCTCACTGGGTCTCAGTCACACGGATTAATGTGACGATTTAAATGGATGCACTGAGAGAAGCACATCCAGAGCCGGCAGGTCAGGCTCTGAGGCAGGAAGATGAAGTCTTCGGTGGCTGACAAAAGATGGAAGTCCGTTTGAAATTTCTGTTTTCATTCAGGGGACAATAGATTTTCGCCTTGTGGATCTTCTGTGCTAGAGGACAAGAAGAATAGTCACCCACTTATTAGCAAAACAAACCAACCAACCAACCAAACAACACCTTCCAAATACATGTCAGTTGGTGCACTGTCATCTGTCAAGCTGTATTTGAATGCACACAAAACATGGGATTTCTTGTGTAGTATCAAATATAATTAGGCCTTTATTACAGTATCCACTGATAAAAAGGGAGTGCTGCTTCGGCAGAAGAGGACAACCGGAGCATTTAACTGAACAGCATGGGAGAACTTCACCCACAGACGGTGCACCTCACACACCGAGAAGGTACATCGCTACTTCACACATCAAATTGAGGACAATCAGAGTGTAAAAGGACAGAATTGCTGGAGTTTATAATCTGTAGCAGGACAGGCAGTTCAATGGCTGGAGAGTCTTAAGGCAAGTCCAAACGTAAATGAGGTTCTTCTGACTGTGACACCTGGATGTTTCTCCTAATATGCATGTCTGTAAATGAAGAGCGAAGATCACGGATAGAACCCAGCAATGGAGTTCTCAAGATACATCACGTAACGAGCATGCTTGTTAAACAACAAAAGAGCAGGTTTCCAAAATGAAAATTATGCTGTCTTAAATTTCTTTGCAGTACCGGTTTTCTGGTTTTGAAGGCATTGGACTACAGCTGCTCAATTAGAAATCTCGTTTTCTTTATTCCTTTAGAACAGAAAAATCCTGGGGTCTGTTACCTTCTGAGAAATACAGACAAAGTCAATAAAGTAATTAAATGTTTATATTGTCCAAGTATTTCCTGTGAAATAGTAAAACCATTATTTGATTAAAATAATATAGAATCCAGCACTGGGATATTAATCATGCTGCATCAAAGGCAGAGAAGGAAAATATTATTCCTCTTTTGTCAAGTCTGTTACTAAGAAAAGACTCTACTCAAAGTAGAAACACTTCAATATTTGTTCTTTAGATAAATAAGATTAAATTTTAACCTTTACTCTTCTGAAACCCTCAGAGAAACATTCATTTATCTGCAGCTGAAATTAATATTGGATTGCTTTATTGATTCATTGGCTAAAGGCACACACTAGCCATAGAAATTCCTCGCTGCTTGCATTGACACATTGAACAGGAACAAAAATAAATGTCATTTAAAAGCAGTTTAGCCTTGAGAAAATGGGCACTCCTTGTGAGGTTTGGCATTCCAGCAAAAAAAAAAAAAAAGTTCTTTGCATATCCTTCTTAAGATTCAAGATATTTATATGGAACAGCTTGATAGACATGTTAAATAACTGACTATGATTACATTTCTTGAACTACTGCTCAAAGGCAATCTTATACCACAACACAGAAAAGCCTTCAGAGGACATAAGGTTTAAAAAAACAAAATATCAAAAATACATAAACAACCTCTCAAACGACTCTGAGTCAGAACTTCACTTGCAGTAAATCAGCATGAATGCAATGGTGGCATATTCCTAATCTGCGGCAACTGAGACCGGGGCCCAGGGTTTATCTTTGTACGCCAGCTTGTGATATTTAGGCTGCAAATTGGCAGCAGTAAAAGGACAATCGGTGGGGACGTTGTAGGTGATCCAGGTGATCCTGCTAAGGGCAAGCTCGGTATGACCTTACTTCCCAGGCTCTGTGTTTATACCCCGATCCAGTGGCAAGTGTGAGATAATTTGAGGTAATCGCTGCTCTGTAGGGAAGGGGTGAACACCTCACAGTTACCTCTGGGTCAGATTAAGTAAAATGATAGATACGATGATGTAGTTGCTGAATCCCTTCTTCCTCCCCTATGTCTGTAGCTTGTTTAAGTATATACACGTTTACATGAACCATGACAGCTTCGTGTAGGTTTATCACACAGCTGAAGTAATGGTATAATACACCACGCCACGCTTTCTGATCCTTTTGCAGGATGGCAGTACTTGTCTGAAGGGTTTGATGAGAACAGGCTGCTTTATCACGCTGACCGGCTTCGCCCCTAATGCCCGAGGAGCGGTGGGAGCCCTGCGTGGAGGCCCCGCGCTGCCCTGAGCCTCCTTGGCGTGGGGGATTGCCATTGCCAGTCTGCTGTAAGACGTGGGACAGTTTCTCTTCCGAGACATGGAAAGCATTCATGTCTCCTGATATGAAATGATACTGCCCACAGCTGTCAGAGAAGTCATTCATGATGCTGCTTTGTGTTTTTGGATTCATGTTGAATGACGAGTTTCATCTGCAGTTGGATGAGAGCACTCGTGAGCAAATGATCTGAGTTTTCATGGACAGCAACCAGTCTCACCAGTTCCTTTCTCTTCAACAACTGCTTCTAAATCAGGTAAATTGCCAGCAAAGAGCCAATGTTACAGAAATTGTAATTTTTTTCCAGGAGTAACTGCTCTGTCAAATAGGGTCGTAATGCGTTGTCACACCACAAATTTAGACTATACCTTGGAAGTCTCACAGAGGATACCTGGGAGACATTTCCACAGTCATTTAGTGTAGAAACTTGTCCCAAAAGCCATTTTGCCTGGGTGAAAGGAAATTTTTAAAGGAAATTAGGAGCATTAGGACATGAATTAACTCTACTGCTTTAAGGTCATGTTTCACACAAAAATATTCTAGTAGGCAATACAGTAAATTCACCCCTTTATACACAAGTTTCATCATCCAATCTGATATTTTGAATTAAGGGTAGATTTCAGTTCACTTTATTTGGTAAAATCTAAGTCATATTATAAGATCTAAGTCTGGACTGTCTTGCGTGGGCAAAATTTCCATGTCGGAGTTTGTCTGAGGTAGAATGGTAGGCCTGGATGTTCACCTCTGCAATACAGCTTGCTCAGGCTAATGAATGAATGGGGAAATAATAACTGCATTGTTAGATACACCCACATTTTCACACAGGATCGTTACTTAATGAGAAGTAAAACTGCTTTTAGGAGCAGCAACAGAAGTTTCAAAGTTTGAGACAGAATAACGTATTAATGTTTAATTCCTGTCAAATACAGGAGTTCAGTTTGACTGGTCCATCTGCAGCAAGCATGTTTCCAAGTAAGGAAATGCTGTTCCTTTATCTAGAACCCCTCGTATTCGTATTAATGGCTGCTTCAAGGTGTGTCTAATTCCATTCTCTGCCGCCTCCATTTACAATATGTAAACATAGCCTGATGTTTATATCCGCTTCCTTGTGCAAGAGCTAGTATTTTGGCAGTAGTGCTCCTCACCTTCTAGACATCCCTTCTACATGCAGTTTAGCTCTTTACTGATGCATTGTTATGATTGTGTTTATTACTCACTTTAAGCAGAGGGGAAAAGAGAAGATGCAAAGAGGCCCTGTAAATAAATACTGAGGATCAAGTAGACTTTTCAAAAACTTTTGGCAGCCGCATGTTCAACACATGACACTATGTTGCCTAATAGTATGAAGAAATTTATGAGGACATGGCTCATATGAAGCAATGTTATGTGTCATATCCATCTCACAGAACATAGTTTCCCTGTCCCTAGTTTAAACATTGTAAAACATGTTTAGTCTGATATATGGATTGGACAAAACAAAATAATGAATAAAAATAAAAAAAAAACAGCAGGGATCTGTATTTTCAGAAGTGTATGGTGACATTTTCTGTCCCTATTATTTTGGGAGGCCATTGAGATACTTCAGAGTGAAGTCCTGTTTTCAGAAGTTAGGTTCCCACTAAATGTCACAAACTGTACCCTTAAATTAGAAATATCTATCATCATCTGTAAGTTAAATATTTAGGGCTCCTAAAAAGCAAATAAACCATTCATTAAATATAACCTCTGTTCGCAGACCCTGTCAGAGACTCTTGTCCCCCAGGAAAAGCCAGGTGCAAGTCAGGTGAGTTTTGTATTGTATCTTCATGTCTCTGCAAAAGCTGTCTGAAGTTCCTGAAGATGGAAAAGCTATCTGAGAATGACTGAAGCAACAGTAATATAATGAAAGATATGGTAGGTGATTTGCCTCCCACAGAGCTGTTCCCGTTGCACTGTTCAGCAATGGCTCTCCCAAGGGCAGACACCAGGTTGCCTTTCCTCGCCCAGAATACTCACAAATGAGTTCAGAATTAGTATAGCAAAGACCTGAACCCTTTCTTCGTCCCATCCTCTTTGAGAACAGAAAGCAAGTTGAATGGTAGGAGCAGGTGTTGAAGAAGGCAACCTGCTTGTCCTTTGTTCATTATTTAAAAACTATTGAAAGATGATGCCTTTATAGTGGTCTCCAGGGCCACTCTGAACTGACGAATTTGCAAATGCTTCTAAGCTCCAGGCACAAGTATATACTCAAGGTAACCTCATTCCATGCTGAGGTGACACCCGGATATGTATCAAACCTTCTCTGAACCCTGTATCACAAAAAGTAAACTAAGGTTCCCAAGGAGGAAGCCACGGGCTGCTTTGAGGTCCTTGAGAAGGACAGGGACTGGATGAGGACTTTGAAGCAACACTCTCGGGTCAGTACAAACAATGCTCTGTTTGGAAGCAGCCGACATCGCACCAAACTGTGTTGTGAGTGGGTTGAGTATCCAAATGTTTCCTTTATGCTCTGATTATCAGAAATTGAACTCACTAGAGAATCTGGCACTGGATTTCTCAATGTCTTATCAAACACATTCTTCTTCCATGGTACCATAAGGAACCACTCACACACCCTGTTGGCAGCAGAAAAGGAGAAGATACTTTTGTACAGTTGTGTATCTCCAGAGTGATTTCAGAGACTAAAGCAATTGCTCTTTCTCTTAAAGGATAAAGGCACTGTAAGATCCACAATGTCCTATTTTGTGTCCCCTAGCTAAGTCTGCAGCTATGACGGTCAGGACAGATGAGAGAAGGAACTGAATGTTCTCTCTTGGGCAGCATATAGATTGTCTGTGATTTATGTCTGCAGTCTGTGGCTTATACGGACACTCCAGCAGCCACAGGATGATCCTACTGCAGCAACAGACAGGATTGCTCTTTTCCATTCAAGGCCCTTTCAGGGGAAGAACCTGAGCTTGTGACAATAAGCCAGGTTTTGTCCTTTTAAGGCAAAGTTGTGAGTATGGACCTTCAACCATCCACAAAACATAAGGTACCAATGAAAGTACCAGCCCACTTAGTGGTAGATGTGGCCAGGAGAATGTAACATGCATGTCCCAAGACAGGATTTCACTCCAAATGACTTTAAATGTGGTACACAGAGATCATGTCTCCTCCTGCGCCAGCAGGCCTTGTGTGTGATCAACAAAGATTTGTCGCTCAGACACGCCTCAGTTTAAGCAAAGGAGATCTCAGCAAGACACCGCTGTGAAAGGGACATCGAGCTTTTTACTAACCTACTGTTGTCATCCACTGTCCTCATCACCCCAATCCCTGTCATGAGTCAGTGACCCTCACATGGGTCATTTACCTGGATGCAAGGAACATTGAAAAAGGGTCATTTACACAAGTATAAGGGACATTCCTACTGACCAGGAGCAGATCAGATTACAGCGACCCCATGGTGCCATGACTGTGACCCTGCACACAAGCCAGCAGATGAAGATACTTACATAGAGCATTAGGTTCCCGTTTACCTTGTACCAGTGTAACTGACTGTACAGAACATATAGGGCAAGTCTGTTCCCACCAAATAGGCTGCCAGAATGACTCCCATAGTCTTCCACTCACTTTTAAAACTGGAATTAAAAATTAAGACCAAATTCTGCTCTTGGTTATTTCCTCAAATACACAAGCTTTGCTTTTACAATACTGACCTTTATATTCTTAAACAAGATTTTAAGTGATTTAATTGTTTTTCAGGAGTGTTATACGCGTTAAGAGGAAAGCAGGTAAGTGCAGCGCAGTAAGATTTGTTCAGAGAAAGCGTGTTTCCATTTGAAAGAGAGAATAAACTAATTTTATGTAAACAACCAGAAAAAACACCCCTCCCCTAGAGAAAACAGGCACACAAATACTTTACTCCTTTCATAAATAATGTATTTTATTGCATATGGCTATTAAGGAGAGCATCCATGATCAATACAGACTAAATACAATACACTACTCTAGTTCCATTTATTCTGGTCTCCAGCAGCATCACATTTATCCTTATATACAGCGTGTACATTGGAAGACACAGCAAGATAAGTTAAGTCTCTTGTCATATCACAATAGCAAGAAATATATTTAACATCTTGATATCCAGAAACAATATGTACCCAAAAAGAAAACACTGCTTAATAACTGTTAAGGTTATATAGCAAAAAATATTTTAAATTTAAGGTAAGTCAGGCAAAATGTACAAAGACCCAATATACATTGTGAAGTTTTAGCAAACATAACATTTATACATTTTGGTTCCATTCTGTAAACTAAATTAAGAATGTAAGTATTGCATATGCCTTTGTGAAATATACAGGATAAAGAAGAATTGGCTATATTGTCAAGTTTTCGTTTTGAAGTTGCTGTATGCATTTTAGCCATTTGTTTTAGTGGCATGATTTCTGAATTGGTACAGAGGGCTACTTCAAAATAGAAGTTCAAAACATTGAATTCAGCAGGTACCACACTCAGTGCTATGGGGGGTCAGACAGAAAATGTCAAAGGTATTCTTTTTTTTTTTTTTTTAGTTCCAGACTTAGACAAGCAGCATTTTAGAATGTCTTAGAACCATTTATAGTATTATTATTATTTAAAAAAAAAAACCAAACTCAGATTAGATATTTAAATTGATTTTAGATCTAATATTGTATTAGCCTATGCATTGCTGTGATTTAAGACCCCAAAAATTACACTGAAAAAATAAAGTGTGTCATGGGGTAGGGAAGGAATTAGTTTACATTCATCTTTGTCTTGTAATACAATCCTCAGTTCTAAAAATTCAGCATGTAAGCAGGAAGACCGCATTGCCATTCAATATATTTGTAAGACATTGACTCTCGTCTTCCTCAGAAAAAAAAAAAAAATCCCAAAAGATAATGCATTAAGTAAAGGTTCCACTTAGCACAATGATTNNNATGATTAAAAAAAAAAAAAAAAAAATCTCACGTAACTCAAATAACTTAGTGATACTTACATGTCTATCAGAGCAGGCACTGGGGAGGTACCCTTAAAATGTATATGAACTCTTCAACAAATTTATCAAAGGAGAAACAAGGTGGCGTGACATTCTGCTAGTCTGGTGCGACAGCTGTGTGTGACATTTGTGACAGTAGCCGCCACATCACTCAGATTTTCAGGCTACTGGAAGCGTGATGCGCAGGTAGCCTTGAAAAGAACTCAGGATAAGTGACTGCAATGGTTCTTCTTCCCTGTAATAAATGCCTGTAGCTGCAACGGTGCTTTCCTGGTAGAAGGCAAATATCAGGACTTTCTAGATGGCAAGATAATACTGTGTTAATATTAGCGCTTGAACCTGCCCTATACCCATTTATCATCCCTGCATTCCTAGCATGCCTACGTGGATTTTTGGTTACAAGAAACGCAGCTAAGAACAGGGTTAGCTGACGAAAGTGGGCTTCTAAATAGGAGAAAAGGCTTTTGCAATCTGAAGTACCTACATAAACACCTACATAGAGAGGATTAAACAAGTGTGTCAAAGGTACAGAGAGATACCCCCAATACAGTTTGCTGTTTTTAACTTACATTGCTTCAGTTACACATTTTACGTTTTTCAACTACTCCGAATCCTCGGTCCAAATCCGATTCACAGAGTTTCGTCCCATTTTCGCCATTTCAGTGCCCTGGTTCGGCTTTGTCTGAGAAGTATAAACCCTGCGGCTAGTGATTCACGAATAACCCAGCAGCAGCAGCAGCTGTACGCATTGCAAGTTCAGTAAGGCTGACGACCATTCTTGAGAGAGTCTCAGCATAGAGATCAAGGAGGTCCTGTCGTACACCAACACCGCAAATCCGGCTTTACTTTGAACTGAGGTAGGACTGTGGTAGGCTTGAAATTACGCCAGTAAATACCAGATCTTACTGCTTCAGCAGGTGTTACAGAATCCCCTAATATGCCGAAGAATAAATACAGTTCGTCTTTGCAGAAAAAGGAAATAAAGGCATTGGCCGTTAGTTAAAGAGGCCGGCAGAAAAGTTCCTAGGGTCTAAAGAGCATCTCCAACTCCTGTCGAAACAGCAGCAAAATGATACCGTAGATGCCATGGACAGGTAATGAGTTAGGCAGGTTGCTTTCCCTTCCTCCCAGATTTGTTGCAGTTTAGTCCACAACAGGTTGTAAGTTAAGTAACTGTCCGGACCAACAATAACAACAAAAAGTAAACCTTAAGCAGCTTCAGTTA
>VYZM01013518.1:301655-325143 GCA_013398915.1 Dromas ardeola
AAAAAAAAAAAAGTCAGTCAATAAAAGCTGAAAAAAAAGATAATCGTATTATGATTTTAAACAACACAAAAAATACCATAAAGAGATTATTCAGAATGTGGTTTAATGGAAAAAAAAACAACCAAACCAAAACAACAAGCAAAGCACCTTGCAATATATTTGTATTTGTATACATCATAAGGTATTGCAGAGGCAGTAAAGGGAGTGCTCCCCAAGCCAATACCACCTCCTTATTTTAGAACTTTTTAGCTGTGGCTCTTCAGACCAGCAAACCATGGGAGACAGAACTGGTTAGAAAACCCGACACAAAATCCCCCCCAGTTCAAGTTGTGACCATCACGGTTTGCATCAGTGGAAAGGAAAAAGGGTCGCAGAAAGTAGGTACAAACTCAACCGGTTTTTTAGTCAGCTGGGTGTTATTAAAAGCTGTCCATTTCCAGACATTAAAAACACGTTTCTTGAGACTATATTGTCTTTAGGGAAAGAGTCTTCTAAAAACATAAAGTATAGAAAGAACCCTTTATTTCCAGAAGTAAAAAAGTGGGTAGGTAAGCAAATGGAAGGCATCTTCTCCAGGTTACTGACTGCATAAAGCTGCTTTAAATAGTCAAGTTGAATTATACAGTAAAATAGAAATGGATTACAAAGTGACCCGTTCTATTTTACAGAATGCAGCTGACTCCTTTTGGGTTTTTTCACTGCGAAGAATTAATGGACAGTGTGTGCCACTGCCATAAAGGGGCATTATTATATTGAGTAACTCCCAACATTAAGATAATTTGTTAATGTGGGCATTTAAAAAAAAAAAGTATCAACATTTCCTTAGTATGTTGCTTATTGTGCAGATTTTTCCTGTTTGCTATAATATTTGGAAAGCAGCAATACACAAACAGCAGTGATTAAATCACCAAGACTGTAAATTTTACATGACAAAACATTGACACCTCATTTTGAAAGGTGCTAACTAAGTGGAACATCCTGATACAACATCAGGCAAAATTACATTCACACTAAGCGCTATTAATAGTGTCTAGCTCATTTAATAGTTTAGAGCAACTTTCTTGTTGTATGTTGTTGGCCCCAAGTTTACAAGTTAGATGAAAATTTTAGTATGAAGTTTTCCTAAAAATTGAAGTTATTTGGAACACTTTGGGAACCAACTTAGAAGAGTCTGTAAAGGATACAATCCATCAATTTTGACTGTATGGATACAAGAAGACAGTATTCCTGTATATTTTTAATTCCCTAGGGAATGTAAAACCAAAATAAACTATATATGAAACCTGGATGTCAAAGTAAGCACAGTGCTTATCTGTGCAAGTTTCAGTTCATGTAAGTCTCTGATAAACCAAAAGAAAGGCTTTTCCTTCAAGTCTACACAAAAACAAAGGTTGACTGACATATCTTGGCATATAAGTGAGAATTGCTAAATGGCCATTGACTCTTTCAGAGCTCAGGGTTACCTAAGGAATAAGTTCTGCTGAAGTCAGTTGGAGACACTATATGATCAGATACTTAAGATGTTACTTAGGATTTTATTTCGTGGCACAGCTCAAGATGAACTAATAGCTTGCCAAGACCAAAAGGAAAGCATCTCATTGTCCCCACCCAGTGCCATTTATTTGTTGCCACTTTTCTAATCAGAAACTAAGTCAAATTTACCCACTGAATCTTCAGAAAATGAGCTTTCGTTGTTTGGGCTGGGAGGGTGTTTCAAATTAATAACTTGAACTGGCCTCATAAGCAATCAAGGGAGCCCCAAAACGGCCATCATCATCATCTGGCAAGACTGCGTGGGAGAACGAGCGGCAGGATGGATGGCTCTCGGAAGGGAGCAGAGATCCCTCATTTGAGGAAAAGCCGCCTAACAAACCACTTCGTTCTGACTCTTGCTCAGGGAAGCAGGATGCAAATGCATCATGTAGGCAAGCAAGCGAATGTTTAAAGGCACACACTGACTCTATGCTGTTGCTTTCCTCCTCCAAATGGAAACCAACCTGACAACTAAATTTAGGTTCCCAGAAGTGGCCACATGGTAGTGAAACCCAAATAAAGTTAAAAAAAAAAATAATCACGTGTTCAGATAGGGAAATCAGAGGAAGATATTTTTACACATGCAAAGAACACAAACAAGTATGTTTCCAGAAGTATGTCAGCGTAGGGCAGTCAGCGGGGAGGATTATTAGCAACTGAGTAAATCTGCCCTTGTTCTTACAGCACAACGAATACTTTCCAGCCAAAATTAAACTGGAGCAGGTGAAGCGGCTGATGCCTCAAAGCACTTCCAAACTTGCTTCATAGGGTTTTGTAGGTGGACGATGGGATGGGAGCCTAAGAGCCTACGATGCGATAAACACGTCATCCAATGAGTCTGTAACGCTGACCTATAACTCAAAACCTAACCCAAACGGAGTCTTGCAATGTCAGCTTCAGAGGAAGCCTACTTGCAAGAAGTCAGTTGCAAGTTCCACATTAAAGTAAAAACAAATAAGAAAAAAATTACATCAATATCCCTGTTAATTTTTACTTCAGTGATTAGTATCTTTTACTCATTTCAAGTCCCAGGTCAACATTCCACTTACACAGCAAGTCACGCACACATTGTCTTTATCCAGGAACTAAACAGAATTTCTACAGGACACAAATATATTATTTGATAACCTCATTCCCCATGGGCACCTACAAATCAAAATACAAAGTCCAGCACTGTTTTAATACTGAAGTTGCCTCTTGGTTTTGGGCTTTATTAAGAAAAGCATCCATGACCACTGCTGAGTTTCCAAAACTAGTGTTTCTTGGGGAATAAATCAGATAATAAATACACACACAAATTGCTAGGAAACTAACAAATACTCAAAGACTTATTAAATACATGTTGTGAAGAGAATACAATGGTTAGTCAATTAAAGAAGATCTAGTCTGCTTATTAATTTTCAAAGCCGGTAAGCAATGAATAAAAATTTTCTTAATTCCTACAAATAATTCTCATCTGCTAACAAGCACTCAGACAGAAACAGCTATTCACGTGGCTCATAGCAAAACACATTGCTGGTTATCCAGAAGCAGTAAATTTATTCTGCTGGCAGCGCGACCGCCCGAGCGGATCAGGCATCGGACGCAGAGCCCCCAGCTCCGCCACGGGCTTCTGCCCTGACTCCAGGCAAATCACTGGGTGCCTTTGTCCCTTCGTTTCCCCTCCCCACGCTGCCTGCCAAATCGATTAAGGCTCTGATCCTGCTAACTGACTTTCCCTGGAAGAGCGATCCTATTGATACAACCGAATCTGGAGGTTAACATCACGTACGTCTGCGGGCATCAGGCCAGGCCATTAGACGACGCAACCCAAGGAACCGAATCCCACCCGCAGGGAGATGTCTTTGGTCCCCCCCGGCACCCGGGAGGAGATGCGTGGCCCTGGGCAAGGAAGCTGGCCAGCCAGAAAAGGGCCAGTCCCCCCTGCCAGCAAGCCCTCCCTGCCTTCCAGCATCACACACTGTACCTGGCCAGGCATCCTGCAGGAGATGGGCTTGCGGGCACCTGCAGGGGTTGTAGCCTGGCACCTGGGCAGCACCTTCCCTGCGCCCAGAGCATCAGCAGGGAAGGGAGCAGGGTGGCAGGCGGCAGGGGCTGAGGGTGGGGAGGGACAGCACGGGTCCTGATGGAGACAAACCCCGTGCCAACCTGGCACCGATGGCAACGGGAGATGGTCTGAACAGCAGTCTCCAAGGGCTTCTTTACGGGAGGGATTGTAGGATGTGCGCGCGTGCGCACACACACACACGCTGTAGGGTCACAGTTTGGCCAGGCATCCCAACACGAATGCAGCCTGCCCGCTCCCCGGGATGCACACAGTAGGAACCAAATCCTGACCTGCCTCTGACTCCGATTAAGCAATTTAATAAATACTATACTTAATACAAAGCACATAGGTAACCCTGCTAAAGATAACAGAACAACTCATGTGCTGAGCTATGGCTCTCCACAAGTAATTCCAGGGAATCTGAGCTCCGCTCAGTGGGACTGCTCATACCAAATAAAGCCGAGCTCGGCCACCATCACAGGAAAAGGTTTCAATCTGAGCTTAAACATTTGCCTTACCACCACTTCACAGGAAAACCTAAAGTAGTATGCTCTAACAGTTTACAAAGCCCATGAATAATATCCATCCAGAGTAAAATGTTTCCACATTTGATGGGGAGGGGAAAAAAAAAAAAAGTTAAAACCATGAAATGAAAAAGCCATGTTGTTATTTTTTTAAACCAGTCATGGGTGATCATAATTGTAGACATGTTGCCCCAAGTAACTACGCTCTTTCAGTATGTTATTCCACTAAAAAACAGTACGTAATGTTATTTAGATATGTCTCTGTTGTTTTATGAATGCAGAAAAGTGAGCATCGGGTCAACATAGACTCTTCATGACTAATAATTAAAAAAAATAAAATAACTGAATTTTTTAAAGTAGGGATTTTGCAGCCACAGTTATCTATATTAAAATGAGCTTTATAGTACTTTTAACTCTTGTGTCAAATAGTTAAAAATCATAACATCTTGAATTGCATTAAAATAACCATGGGGAAAGATACTGTCTTCTAAAGTGGGAAACAGAACACTAGATTATCTGGGAAAAGATGCTGCCTGTCAGCACCTGCAAGTATTTTTTTTTTTGCATCATAACATACACACAAGAGGCTAAAATGTTTATCTGATGTCATGGAGAAATCCCCACAATTTATAGTGAGTGTCAACTTTTATCCAAAGGTTCTAAAAATCAGAGTAATCTGCATTTGATACTATATATTTAACAACCAGCACTTACAATCTTACACTAGAGTTTAAGCAGCTGAGTCTAGAGTAGAAGTACAGATGACGATGAGGGCTATGCTTAGTTGATTTCAGAATTTGATATAATTTGTGTTTCATATCATTTTGTCAAGGTTCTTATAGATTTTGTAGTATGAATAACTAAACATTAAAATGTAATTATGTGGAAAATAAAGGATTAAGCTTACAAATGTCATTATAATGAATTTATAGCTGAAGTGCTGTTCCAGAAATACATTCCCCATATCAATTATAATAAAAATAGGCACTTCAAATTTAAAATTAAGAAACTAGACATGCTCATTTTTCCAGGATTAATTTAATACAGTTGCTATTATATCTCTTAATTTCAGAGCTACAGCCACTGCGTACTATTAAACAAGTTTGTATAGATGTGATTTAATCCCATGGGATTAGGGATAAAACCTCAACATCTGAAATTTGTTCAATTACCCTCTCCCTTGCCAGTCGGGTACACAACCATTCAAAACATTACATGAAATTAAACAAAATCTAGCTGCTTTCTCTGAGCAAACAAAATGCTAGGGAAAAAAAAAAAGTTTAGTCCTTTTGGCCTTCCACTGGGAGTTTGTAAGAGGGACAGAGACACACAGAGAGGAGCAGACGTGGAAACTATATAGAAAATTTGCCACTGAAAAGATCAGCCTGTGGCAGCCAGCCAAGGACCCACTCAACAGTTCACATGCACGGGATTTAACCATGGTGGAACACAAAGTCACGTCCTTGGTCGATGACCATTACCATGCAACTGGAATTGCCCCCCACCTTACAACCCTCGCACCATTCCTTTATCAGAGCAGATTCAAAACCCAACACTGCAAACGTGGCCTCAAGTAGGCGTTTGCCTAGATTTTTAGAGCTCCTTCCACCACCCCAAGGAGACAGCGCAGACCGACAGCACTATGCAAACTCCAGGGACACCACTTTGCATACAAAGTGAGGGTGGAAGTTTCTTAAGAGACAGAATTTTTGCAAAACAACATGCTCACCTTACCAGCAATGAAGGGCGAGGGAGGAAGGGATTGGTGACTCATCCACTGAGCTACCTACCAACCCCATCTTCAGAGACACAACAAAAACAACTGAATTAGCACATATGCCCCTACAGCATACACTAGGCAATACTCAGCTAACTTCTGCCACCCCCGGTGTGTACCTCTACATCTCTGACCTACTCATCCTAGACATTCTAGTGCCTTATAAAGTCAAGGAGAAGAAATGGGCACTCCTAAGCAACAATTCTTCTGCCCTATTTCACGTTAGGTTGAGATGAATAAGAGTTATGAAAGATCTCCAAGTCTGTGAGGTGTATGACTTTGTATTCATTTTAGGAGCGGAGACCATATCCTTTTACACACCTTTACAATTGCTGGGAAGTTTGCTCAGCTGGGATGCCAAAGGCATATTTGTCCCTCTTCTAATGTACATCAGTAGTCATTAACAAGGGCAACAAGGTCTGACAAGAAAGAAGAGCTCTGGTAAGTAGAGCCTGATATTCTCTCACAGCTGCCAACTGCAATGCCATCAATGTTGGTGGACCTATTTCAGGCAAGTAACAGTTGGGGGAGGGGGGGTGGAGGTATAATCAGACTCCTGGTTAGATCCACAAGTGAGAACCTGACTGCCATTCTAGATATGAATGGCCAATACCAAAGTCCAATAGCTTCTTCTGAGCCACAAGGTTACCTCCATCCACATGCCTGAACACACAGTGCTAGAGTGCTCTCAAAGAGCCTAAAAGCATGCTTTTTCTCTCTCTCACTTGGGAGAAAAAGCAATCTTTTCCAGTGATTAAATTGAAGAATTATTCATATTAAAAATTTAAATATTCATGGGAACAGGGATAAGGACTCGTGCAAGTTGTGGGAAGTCATGTTCACTCTCCCTTTCCATTACAGCGGATATCTAATTATTCCATGAAAAACGGCTTCGGTAAGAAAGAATGAGAGCACTCTACCAAAGAATATATGGCTAAGATGCACCAGGGATGGGGAGGATGGAAAGAGGAATGAGATTATTTTTTCAGCCAGAAAGGTACTGGATGCTGGTCAGTCCCAGGTGAGTGCTCTAGCCACATAAATATTGTGGGCAGGGGAACAGAAACACTTCTTCCAGGCACTCTTTGAAAGACTGATCCCTGCCTCCGTCATTGCCAAAAGGGCTTAGGCACCCAATATCAAAAGAGGTTTCAGATTTACAAAGTCTTTATGGAGACTGGAGCATTCCTCCACCCTACAGCGAGCCATCATGTTCCAGAGAGCAGCATGCTTTAAAACACAAGGCTCTCCACATCCTTCAGAGCCAACTACCCGCCTATTTTGCAAACTGACTTTCAGACCGCTTACCAAGGAGACTGAAACACCCCTGGCATTACATACATTTATTTATGCATGTAACCTGGCATCTAAACGCAACTGGATGTTCACACACCAAACCAGCTGGCTGCTGCAGCTTTTGGGCTTTCAAGTTAGGAGATGTGTCCAGAGAGATGCTTCTTCTCACAGAAGAGATAGATGGGGATTGAAGGGAGAGGAAGAGAAAGCAGGGAAGGGCTAAGAGGTACAACCTGGCGCGCATGGGAGGGCAACCTTTTCCCTACTGCGTTCTCTTCTTGTCACACCCTCATTTAAAACTCTGAGCATCTGGTAGTAGGATAGAAAAAGATTTTAAAGGATCATTTTCAATTTCTCTCAATGCTTTTCGAGAAATCTTTTGTGTTCCCACCGTGGTCAATGCGAATCAGTCAGTAATAGGGGAGTGAGGGAAAGGTGAAGCTAGGCAAGAAGTTGCAGACTTCACGTTCCATGACGAAAAGACACCACCACCCCCCAAGCTCCTCAAAGCCATTTAGTGAAATGAGCAATACAGCACAAAACAGCTGCACTGAAGCAGGCTAAAGACTCCTCTAATCCAGTTTCCTCTCTCCGACAGTGGGTCAAATGCAGCCGCTTAAGCAAAAGTATAAAAAGCAAGACAAGCATATGGAGATACTTCCCCAAATTCTCATCTAGCTTCTAATGATTTACCTATCAAGGACCTCCCGCACTACACCTCCCTTCATGGAAACCTTCATGGAGTTTCACACCTAAAATACAGGGTGCAAGAAGAATGATTTCCTTCTGCTTGTTCCGAACCTGCTACGTGTTAGCTTATTGCCCCCAGTAAAGCTGAAGTCTTGCTTCCCGTGTACACTTAAGACTCACAGTCCATACGTCATCACACGTTGTCTTTCTTTTACTCAATATATTGAAACACAGCAGGAAGTGCAATTCCCCCGTACCGACATTTCCTATCTACACCCTGAGAGGACAATGGAAAGGCTCAAAAATATGGCGCCCAAGCATTTCTATACAGCCCCGCAAAACTGGGATGAAAAGCCCTGTACGGCTGGCCAACACTTTCTGCAGGATTCCTGGGAGAAGAAAAACTATGCTATATGTCAACCTGAAAAGGTTCTAACACTTTGATGGGAAATCAGCTGCACGGTGTACACGGACTGCAGTAGAGGGAGAGAAAAGAAATTGTCTCTGAGAAGAGAAAAAAGTATCCACAGATGCACAGTATTTCTCAAAGGTCACTACTTTATTTTGGCCATTTACTTAAAGTCTGCTCTTTAGGACAAAAAAGAGAAGAAAAAGAGGTATTCTCTCTTTACATAATTTCCTAATAGGTTCTCAATATTTGACAGAGATATTGTCAAGATTTGTCAAGATTTGACAAGAGAGCTCCTACAATTTATTTTCATTTTAACCACATTTATACAACAATTTGTTTTCCTCTGGGGTTTTTTGGGTTTGGTTTTTTTCTTTTTTTTTTGAGGTTTGTTCTGTCTGAATGTAAGTAGTTATTTTCCAAGTTAGGATCCTTTTCTCACACTGAAAGAATGAGCTGATGCGCTTTGTGTAATATTGCTTAGAAAATGTAACAACAGTTTACTTTCTCAATTTTGTATCTTTTGAAGTATCATTACTGAGTCATTAAACAGCTACATCTTTCACTTCAGCTATTAATCTTGTTGCACGTAAGTTCTTACCCCTGTTCTTTTAAAACTGTGTCTTGTAGTTCAGAGTGGTTAATGCAGTAGCACAAACCAGGTTAAGCCCTAAACCTTTTTCCTTTATCACTTCCACTTAAACAATAATTCAAGCTTCTATATAGAAATGTTTGGATCAAAAAAAAGCAAAATATTTCCATGAATAAGGTCAGAGTCTCCTTATTTTAAAAGCATTATTCTGTAAGCTTTGGGGTTTTATATTGTTGTTGTTAGAAACCTCTATTAATGGAGCCTATAGTTCCAGGCACCGTACATGCGCATAGGCACAATATATTTCTACTAACTACAGTAAATTAACTGAATAGAACTGTGATTATGACTTATCAAAAGTATTGCTCCTGTTAGCAACACATAAAAGAACTAAAAAAAAAAAAACCCAAAACAAAAAAACCACTCCAGAAAAGTACTTGGAAACAACACTGCAAAAAGGATTTGAAAGATTAAATTTGTGAGAAAGAGCTATTACAACCAAACCTTGTGAAAAGGTGAACCTCCTCATACTACCAGACCACTTACAAACCTTTCATGACGAGAGGGAGCTAAAACCAAAGCACAGCCTGACCGGTTCATTACGTGTCAGGGACATGGCTCCCAGCTGCCGCTCAAGCCGTAAGCAGCAGGTTTTCCTCCAAGCAGGGCAAGCTGCTCCTCATCGCATCACCCCTGAGCACATTCCTGCACTTTTCTGTGAATATTTTTTTTTTTTTTAAGCCATAAAAATATTTCTGCAGGAAGATTATTTCTGCCTGTTTGAACTACCAAGTTTAGCTTATCCCTGGTCAAAAACATTTACAGACCTATTTCTGCTCATTAGAGTAGTACAGTTGCTATTTTATAGTCATCTATGTGTCTTGCTGTATTCAGCTGTACTCCTTACCCCTGTGGCATCTGTTAAATGTAATCTATGTAGCACAAAATGAAAATACATAAATTGTGACTGTTTTCTCTCTACCTCAATCTATTTCTAAGACTGGATTTAAGATACTCGAAAATTACTATGGCCACACCTGAAATGAGGAGATTGGACTCTGCTGATAGTCCTGAAGTCCTGAGCTGTAAGCAAGACTATTATGGGAAGCCACCAGAGAACCCACTGCAGCGCTCAGGGAGTCCCTCCCTGCCTGCGGCTGGGTTTCCCCCCTAGATGAGCATCAGGGGACAGGATGGGGGTTGGGAGATGATGCAAACCTGGGCCCTTGTCTGTCACCTTCCACACAGTCACTATGTGTGGAGTTACTATGCCAAAAACCCAGGCCTGGAAAATGTCCTGGTCCCACAGTTCAGACATGGGATTTGGTAGACAGATCCTGCCCAGAACCAAAAAAAGAGCTGAGTTTAAACAAATACTTTATAATACCTCCACAGAGAACGATCAAAACATCTTACCCTCAGTTAAGGTAGGCTCAGGTACACAATGGGGCTCTGATCATCTCACCAGATAATGTTTAGAAAAGTTCCCCTAGCCAGCTCGTTAACGACGTGAGCCGAGATCTCATTAGCTTCCTTGAGACTGTAGGCTCACAACCCACAGCCACGCTTGGCACAGTGGATACTGTCTGAAAGCCAGATTCACAAATTTAGCAAGGTGCCCTGTCCCTGTTGATTTCAACACTTTCATCTACTTGAACCTTAGTAGTTACCACCCCACAGCAACCCACTAAGTGTCCTTGAAAACAGTCGCTCTTTCTCTAACGCAGCCCCCCGGCAGACATTTCCTACTATTCCTTCAATAAGCAAACGCCCTAGTAATCAAAGCAAAACGATGTCTCAGAGAACAGCAGATTCAAACAGCAGATTTACAGACTGGGTTGTGTTCTCCCTTGCATCAAATGCATTTCTAAGAAATGCTAGAAAAATAATAATAAAACCCACATTTTTATGTTGCTTTTTTAAAACAAACAGGGGCGGCTGTAACTCCCTGCTCCGAATTTAACCTGGAGATGAATTAGCATTTCTTTCTGAAGCTGATATGGATTGTACTGCATACAGAAGCCAGTATTATGTTAAGACATGAAAGAAGAGGATGTATTTTTGTCACGTGGGCATCGTAAATATCATCCACATATCACTCCTGGAGGCTAACTGATACTCTTTGAAAATGGAGGCAAAAAGCTTAGCAAACTGTTCAGAAAAGTAATTTTGGTGGTTACAGTTTATCTTCCGAGAACACCAGTTTAAAACCTGGAAGTTGGTCATAAAATAACTTGTGATAGCAGAAAGTTACCTCCTCTGTCTTACTCATATTTTACTTTCTTTTTCAAGCAAGAAACAGATTGTAGTGAATGAATGAGATTGCTCCCAAATCCACAGGATGCACCTTGGATCCTCCCCATCCAATAGTTTACTGCAGAAATAATGCCATGCACATCATTTATGTGCAATATTGCTAACTCCAGAGCAAGATGCACTTTCTTCTGTAATTACAAGAGCTCTCTGTAAATATTTACACAAACAGAGCCATACTCTACTGTTTTACCAGTTCTGTTTTTTCCTTGCCTCCCAAGTGCTCACACAGGTGTCTTTGTTTTGTTTTATGGCTCCCCTGGTTTGTTGCCAGGTAAATATGTTTATAAGCAACCAATGACGCTTAATTTTCTTAACAAAGTTTGACTGTACCTCATTTAGCATTTTTGAAAAATATGTTTTACCTATAGCAGCCCGAGAGTGTCATCTTTTTGAAATTGTATTATGCTGCTGTTTCTATAAAACAGATTAAAAAACATCTTTGTCACCTAAGATGGGACACCTAAGAATTTGGCTGTAGTCCCACAATGCTCAACAGAGAATTCCCCTAGACTTCAGGGAGGCTTTCCAGTCCATAAAGACCTATGTGTATTTTCTCCCATTGCCAGGATCCCAGCTCTTTAAAGCTGCTTCGGACATCTCAAATAGGCGTGGTAAACACTTCAGGAGGTCACATGAAGGAATTATAACTTCCTGTGGGTTACCACGCAGTAGGTGAGACTTTAAAAAGCTAAGATGCTGTTCTAGAAGGACACTCTGTGAAGAACAGAAAAGGAAAGATCGCAGACAACATGCAAAAAGAAATACTTTGCAAAATAACAGTATTTCCCCTGAGGCATCTGTGCCTTTAACGCCCCAGTTTGCTTCCAAGTGCTAAGGCCCTGATACCATTGCATATTTCACATATTGTGATTGACCAGGAAACATATTGAAAAAGCATTCAGCCAACGGTGCAGCAGCTGCATAGCTAGAGAAAACACAAATCCCTTTTAATTTCACATTTACTGAACAAGTACAATACATCATCAACTAACTAGAGTACAGTCCAGGTCAGGCAGGAATACTTAGCTACGCCAGCTGATCCACATACAAATATCAGTCTCATTTCAAGTCCTTCTGCTTAAAATAGACTCCATACAGCAAGTTTGAGCTCACAAGCCACAGACCTCTGGAAGTCAGACGTTCCATTTATGCCAAGTGTATAGGCTCCCTCTATGGTCAGGGAAGACAGGTTTGTGCCAATCTCCAAGTCTGGCTTGGACCAGCCTGTTCAATACTTAAAAGCCACCTGTATCCTTCCAGGGACTACTTAGGGAAGCCAGATTCTTATTTCAAGAGTACTGTTTTGTTAGGCTCCTAATAAGGTGCAAATGAGGTGTCTACAGGCTGGGCCAAACCTCTCTCTTCTACATAAAGTGCGAGAAGTGTCTAGATTAAAAAAAAAAAAAAACCCACCATGTATGTGGAAATCTAAAACAGGAATATGGACCCTTAGAACATACTGGAGATACCTGAGCTGGAATCTGCAACACGGAAGGCATTAAGCAGCTTCACTCAGAACATCTACATTAAGGTCCCCTCAAATTTGGAAGTCCTGTGGTCACCCTGTGGCCTCAGACAAAGGTATTTCTGCCTTCGAATTATACTCTTGTGCCCATCAGACCAAAGTAAGAGTCCAGCACAGCTGCATTCTACAAAATCTGTTAGGAAAAACATGGATAAGTGGTGTCCTCTGGAATATCCTCCTTCAGCTTGCAAATAATCCCATCTTGTCTGTGCTAAACAATCCTACCAAAACTTTTCTGCAGCAATCACAAGACGCCTGTTTACAAGGAGGAAAAACCAACCAACCTGAGGCACTAATAAAATGCACAACAATTTTGACAGTGTCTTCCACTTTGATGCCTCAGCCTCTTCAATGGTCATCAAAAAAGTCTCTTAAAATAACCCAACAGATTCAATCTATGTTTGAGACAAGAGACCATGGATACCTTTTCCTATACAGCAGGAATAAGACTTGGGCAAAATCACTTAACCATTTCCAGAAAACACATATAAAATAAACCCAACATGAATAGGCTGTAAATGACTGGTTCTTCCACACCACAGCTTTCCAAATTACACTCCACAGACTACTTTATGCTGTATCAGAGGTCCTTATTTCCAGTAGCTATTTTTAATTAAAGTACATTGAAAAAATTAATTGAAGTAATTCATTATTACTATTCCAGAGAGACATTATGTAGTCACAAATGGCCCAAAAAAGGGACCTAAGACAATCCATGAGAAAGAAGAGAAATGGTTCCAAGCCTCTCTATTAATATCTCATGGCTGCTATGAAAAATCTTGGAAACCTCTGTCAAATTAAGTTACCACATTACAGAAGCAGAAGAGACTGCACCTTAAGAAAGGTACCACCATATACACCAAGACAAACACACATAACTAGGAAAAAAAAACTCCGATAGCATCTGATCCAATGAAGAAATAGAATTTCGGATAGAAAAGATAGATGACAATGCTATTCATTCCGACAGTTACAGTCATAGCCCCACTACGCCACATCCTGTACTAATATGGGTACCACTTATTTCCAATGTTTTTCCTCAACTAAATCATGGCATTTGGACAAGTGTTTCCTGCTCCTGAATTAACTGACAACTACCAAATACAATTCTTTTCAGCACAGTGCTTTTTTTAACTGATGAGACAATAGGCTTTTATGTATCATATCCACTTTATTCCCTTCTTCCAGGTAAGAAATTGCTTTGTTTGTATCTGATGCAACTAATGAGTTAATATATTTTGAGACATACCAAAATGTGAAATGTTTCATCAACTAGAGAAGCAAAATGAAGATCTTACGCACACATACGCACAAAAACACAGCTATGCTAGTAAGTACGATAAACCCATTTCACAGTCCAATAAAACAATGAGTTTACACGATTAAAAAAATCTGAAAGATTGCAAAGAAGAAATTCACCATACAGTTTCAATAAAAGACTTATTTGTCTACTGTTTTGCCATCTTCGGCTGAACATAATAGAACTCTGCCTCCAAAGGGGAATGAAGAAGAGTCAGCTGCTCAGGTAGCCCTTTACAAAATGTATGGGAAAATGCCTCAAGAAGACAAGTGAAAAATCAGTGCCTGATAAAGGGGCTGGGATCTAAAGTAAACTATCAGGAAACACTAAGAACATCTTCAGAGTTAAGATACCTGACTAAGGACAAGATGTATAACACTTCATTCCTCTCAGAGGGGAGAGTGTAAAGTTGTCTCCTAAGCATCAACCCTCAAAAGAGCTCACTATTTCCCAGGTATGTTCTAACGTCCCAGCACCTTTTTTTTTTTAAAAAAAAAAACCAAACAAAAACAAACTTTAGCATTCTGCTTCTCCTATGCTTAATTAAGGAAATGGAGCAAGCTGCACTATAACAATATGGAAATTATTAGTAAAAATCAATACTAGTATTTACTTTGGCAAAGTAAATATAAGCAGAATACAAGCCTGAGTGTACACGACTAAAAATATCACGCAAATAACTGTCAATTTGTCTTTTAAAATAGTATGGTTGAAATGTCATCACCTTGTAAAAGCAACAACAGCCAATCTATGAATACAAAGAAAATGGAAAACATCTACTGAGGTGTGAGAGGAACAGAAAAAGTTGCGGTATTTTTTCTTAACTGGACAACATAGCATCCACATGGCCAGTATGGCAAGTTAAAGCTTCCCATGTTCGTGACGGACGAAGCAACTCAAGACCTGGGGAATAATTCAGACTCAGAGAAGACCCTCTAAATGACTTCTTGCAATGACTTCATCAAACAGCAGCGTGGTATCTAATCATCCTACGTAGCTCAATCACAGCACAGACCAGCTCCCTCCGCATTCAGGCACACCAGTGTGACCATGCTCACTCAAGCTGCAAGAACTAAGTCTATTGTTCCCACATCCTAGCAGAGTAAAGTATATATTTATTAAAATAAAATTCCATCAATTTATTCCCTGAGGGCTGAATTCTAATTCTACTAAAAATCAGTAACAAAAAGGTCCAGCTATTTCACTACTACCAAGTTTTGTTTTTTTCTTAAATAACAGATGGACTATCTCATGTTACCATATCTTACAAAGCTTTTAGTTTACTGTCACTTGAACATTCATACTAACAGAAAAAAAAAAAATGAGAAGACCTGGACTAGAAATCACTTAAGAGTGCTGAAATACATTGGTGCATTTGTATCTGGAAATTTTCCTATTGGCTAACATTCAACAACTGAGTACCAATTTATTTATTTAGAATCCAAGCAATCCACTATTTATTTAAAAATACACCAGCTATGGTTAAAGTTAAAAGCTTACCTTGACAGTATTTTCATCTGACATTTAAAGATCAAAACAGAACAGTGTAGTAAATTACCTTTCTGTAGATATCCGAAAGAAAAAGATGTTATCCTAGCACTCATTGGTGCATGTTAGAATCTCCCACTGGTATTTGTGAGAGTAACTGCTAGTCTGTTGGGATTATGGAGTCGTAAATACAAACCATTTTAAGTTTATGGCCAATTCTCTCAAGTATTCTCTGCCTCAGGATCACATATACATGTTTACAGCAAATGGTCCTCCACATAGCCACTTCTCTATAACTATTGTTAAAGTCACAAGCACTAATTCTGTAACTTCACCACTGAGTGAATTATGCACCCTTGCATTAAGTTATACAAGTTTGATTTCAAATCCAAACATAAATGTTTCAAGTTTTGTGCTAGATCAAAACTAATTAATTGTAAATAATCTTATTATCAAGTGAATTTTCATAGTTCACTTTAATACTAATCACCATCACAAGTCTTTATCAATAGTTTCTGTACAAGATTGTTACAACAAAAGCATAACTTTTCTTTTTGTCATGATAAAGAGACAACATTATTATAGTTACATTTCATTGATTTTGGGAGAAGTAATTGCTCAGGACTGTAACTGGTTGCAAAAGATGCAAGTCCACGCACCTATAAACTTTTCCAAATGTTTATGTTGTAAAAATGAATTATGTTACAACACAGCTGAATGCAACTGCCTTACAGAAGAACTTTACCTCCACCTTTCAGATCCAAATCTCATCATTCCCTTGAAAGAAGTCTTTTTTTGGGCATCAGTGAAAATTTTAGTTAGACGCATCATCTAACATTTGGTCTGCCATTTAAAGTAAACCAAAACCACCCACTGGAGTTTTTGGGAAAAAAAAAAAAAAAAAAATCAGTATCAGAGAAACTGGTAAAAAGACTATAGAAGAAATTCATGCCATAACTCTCAATAATGCAAGCACTGTAGAGACCACAGTAGTTGAAGCAGTTAACTTGGTGATGTAAAAGGGTTTTGGATTAACTAGAAAACTGATGAGGTTTGCATCCATTTGCCAATTCTATTATTATTTCTTTTAAATAATGCTAAAATGTAGCATTGTATTACAGACTACAGAGAGTTATCTCCATCAGTGAAGGCAGACTAAGCCAGCATCATTTCTTGTTCTTGAGCAACTGTTCAACACCACTCTGTCTCCTGTGTAAGAGTTAAGCCTAACTCTCCCCCAAAAGGCTGTCATACGTCTTGTTCAATCAGTCTTGGTTCTGATGAGGAAAAGCCTAGATCCAAAGAAAAAAAGATAAAATCTTCCAAATTCTCGTTCCATATGTTAGTTTGACAATGCTACCCAATTTAATGGGGTGTTAAACTGGACATTAGGACTGTCTTAAACATTTTTTTTAAATAATAAACTGCCTGGGAGGACAAATCTAAAACTGTTTAGATCTTATTTCATTGATATGATTTTCCCAGTGTTACTGGAATGATTTATTGATTTGTCTTTGACTGAAGAGAAGCAAAGTCCTCTGCCTCAAGTCACACTTTCAGTGCTGTTCTCAGTCTACTTCAAACTGTCTGTGAAACAGATTTGGAAATTGAGACCAAATGAAACAATGAGTTTCACACCTTACACTCATCATCACGGCACATTTCAAGCAAATTTTACTAAAGCATCACTTGGAAAAGCTTGGAAAATCCTCCAACTGTGCTCTACTGTTTCTGGTATCAGCAAGTTTGCTATTTTGGCATTAGAGTAAAGCCCCGGTGCCTCCATTTCTGACCCCTTCAAACAAAAACAAGCTGCTCAACAATGTCTAATCCGTGCGTCATGTAATCCTGCTTAATACTCTACAAACTCTGGGTAATATTTGGGTAGTTTTTAAATTTAGCAAAGAACATCCTGGCCTACTTCAAAGATACCCTTGCCTTGGGTAGCGTCCCCTAGAAACGTCGCCCACGCTCGCTCAAACCAGAAAAGCAAACACACATAAACGCACAAGAGAAACAAACACGAGATAAAATAAGAGATCCTGGTCTAATGACATAATAAAAACATATAGTATTGCAAATCAAATTACTGAAACAGGAATGCATTATGCAAGCACCAAACGCACCGCTCAAACAATTAGAGACACACATTCTGAGTTTCTAACACCATTTTGGCCCCATTTACCAGCCCAAGACAGAGCCCTGCGCGAGTACGTCCGACCCCCCGCTCCCAGCCAGGGCAGACGCTGCTGCAGCGGACGCTAAATCACGCAAGCCTTCCTCCCATCGACACAGAGCTGTTGAATATAAAGTCAGCTATCACTCCACCGGAGAAAACAGAAAATCCCTTCTTTGAGCCATCGCTCGCTTTCTGCAGCATCATTATCTTAAAAGTGGCTCACACTGCAAACGCTACCAGAGAGGTCTAAATTAAATTCCATTATAATTCTGCAGTATACCGCCCTGATTGTCCTTCCTAAGATCTCTCAGACCCTCTGCTGAAGGACAAACATGTTCCCATTTTGTTCAGGCTGTCAGGCAGACAGTCTCCAATCATTAGCCTCTTGTCAACAGTGATGCTGGGGTAGATTACTAGCGCGTAGTGCTTGTAATGGCAGGTGCATGGCCCTGGGGCTGCCATCTGCCAGGAAGGAAGTGTTCTCCTCTAGGATGCTGAAGAGATTGACAAATAATGTAAACAAAACCCTGAATCATTCCTAATCTATGGAATCAAGCTATTGCATTACTCTTCCGAAACGTGGATGTTACCAGCAGAGGTGGGGGCTTCGGTCTGGGGCTTGGGTTGTTTTGTTTTTTTTCTCTTAACTATTTCTGTGATTGATTTACTGAGATAAAAAACACACTCCAAAAACACTTTTATTTAACTGAGACAGGCAAATCTGGATTTGAAAACAAACAAAAAAACACACTAGTATCAGCGAGGTTTATTTTGGAAAGTATTTCCCCACTGTTAACCTCTAATGTACCTCTTTCCAGAGCATATTGCCCTTCACTGTGTGCAAGAACTGTATTTTTTTAATTACTATTTTTGTTACACCTATACACAATTTGGGGCCACCATCACTGATAAAAAATTGAGAACATCAGTTTTGAAAAAAAAAAAAATATATTCTTGAATGTGTGATAACCCTGGAGAGTAGCAGAACTCCTAGTATTGTCTTTGGTCTTTAAATCGATTTCCAAAAGGATTTCTCATGATCAGATTGAACATCTTTTCTAAGCAGTGCTAGTCTACTGACCTATTTTTCACCAAGCAATAGCTTAACTCCATGCTCCATAAGCATGCACTTCCTAGACTAGTCGCTGCGATCATACCTATTCTTCAGGAAAGTTATTTATTACTGTCTTAACTGGCAACACAGAGGAAATTACACACTACTACTGTCTTTGAGTGAGCCTCAAATGTTACTGTGTGTGTTAGCACTTTAACACTCCATCAAGTGTATTTTTCAGGTGAGCCTCTGTAAAGATGTGAGCAATCTTTACATTGATTTCTCTGCGGTTTGGATAAGGCTTGTAACACCTAAGCCTTAAAAGCTTGCTTGAAGTACAAACACTTACAGCCCTACAACTAAGGGACTCATCCTACCTAAATTAGTGTGGAAACTGCAAATACAATCTAAACCAGTACTCCTTCTTCCCTCTATAGGGGACAGAGATGCAGGGGAAAATTGGTGCTACTTTACAACTTGAATTTAAGAGACTTACGTTTAAAAAGGCAGCAGTCACACTTCCTGGCTCTGTTTACTGCTGCTGGTTCTCCAAAAATGCCTGGCACTGACTAACCCAAGATGCCCACATGCTGAAGAGCTTAAGGCAGTTGAGAGAAACACAAGTGTAAAAAGAACAAGAAAAGTTTTCCTTTGGAAAGGCTGCAGGAAGAAAACATGCCTTTTCAACAACAGGGGACTACTCAGCTGAACTTGGCTTTTCAAGGCTGCTGCTCTTGACCCCCTACATACATACGCACAAGAATTTTAAAAATAACTAACTACATGCCAGACAACAGACACACAAACAAAACACATCCAAACTTCGGGGTCACGACACTGTCTTCTAAGAACTCAAGGGATGCTACTGATTTCCTGTATACACACATCGCTTCTAAGCAAACACTGTAAGAAACTACAACAAAACACAGAGTTGTGAAACCCTCATAATTACAGACCCTAATTTATCAAACCAGTCACTATGCTCACTTTAAATTGCTATTACACACACGCTGCGCCAACATAATGTTAAAACTTCCACAAACTCTGCTGAAGTATATCGTGACTAATACACACAAAGAGAAAACATATGGACGACCAGTACAAAAGGACACTACACCTCAACAACTTGGAGGGGGGAAAAAAAAAAAAAAGAGACCCCAGATACGGCCTTTTCTTTATGTGTTTATTACTTTAAAAAGAAACGCATTAATGGTGCTTTAGAGAAAATCTGATACAAACAGAAAATACCTGCATGTACCTATGTTGCCATTTAACTGATGAACAGGGAGGAAAGTTAGATCACACACACTAACTCCAGCTTAATTTTTCTGTGGATGCTTGCTGTGTTTCAACTTCTAAACCACTTCAGCATTCCAGTGTAATTAATGCTATTTAAAAATAATAGTAAATCAAGTGTGAAGAAACCCACGTTACTCTCTCCTTTAAAAAAAAAAAAAACACACCATATAAAACATGTGCTAATACTCTTTCTGTTCAAACATTCCTTTATCCATTTTACTTACAAGCGAACGTTAGTCTCTGTAGCTATCTTGAAAGAAATCAAGTAATCAGAAGCAATCATCAACCTAAGCATTTCCTCCGCCTTGAGCAATGACTGTACTGGTTCATTTTAGAACAAACCCACCATTCAACTTGGCCTATAACAATTTATCTTAAATGACTCAAAGTAACCATGACATTCTTTCTATAAGCAGTATAGCTAAACATAATTTGAAGTATAAAGCAAAATAAAAGTCTAATAGATGTCACGCGTTTTAATATTCTATCTGCTTGTAAAAAGCGGACATCCGTATAATCAACACAATTTAAAATATCAAAGGCTTCATTTAATATCAGATAACTTCAGTTTACAGTTCGTGTTTCACTAGTGGCACTGCTAGGTTCAGACCTAACCATTTTGGTTTGATCAGCTGTAAAATACAATCTCAGAGACAAGAAGTAAATTTCTAGAGATTGTAAAAGAAAACCTCATTTTTTTTAATTTTAAGCATAAGAAGTTAAAAAAATAATAAAACTACATAAATATATATATGTAAAACTGTAAATTAAAAGTAGTTCAGTTCTTTCTGCTGTGAATTTTCATGTTCTTACAGAATTTAGCAGTAAGAGAAACTACTATTAATTTATTCCAAAAAAGACTTTAAAAGATGTATGGATTTCTAACACAGGATATAGTTCTTTTAACACTTCTAAGAATTAATTTTAAAATGAATACAAGTTTTCTTAAAAAGAGACAACTAAACATTCTCATGCTGCTCTGAGAACCAAAACTTTATGGCAGTTGGCATACTAGGGAAGGAAAAACCCCAATACCTTAATAATATATTAATTGGGCAGAGTATCCCAAAGAAAAAGTAAACAAGAGTTATGTCTTCAATAAGCTAAAATGCCATTAGAAAGACACAGGAAGAGATTTCTTAAGATAGGTTTTTTATTGTTTAGGTGCAAGCATAAAACCCTCACAAAAGTAAGAGCTAATTGACAAGGCGGGGGGGAGGGGGAGTCATTATTATCAAAAAAATCACCTTATTACGATCTTAAGTAGATGAATCACAGATGATGACTTCTTTAAATAAATCAAGACAAAAGAAACCAACACAGGAGGAAAACAACCCTCAGGTTTTTTCTGCACCATTACACATAGTATCTGTTCAATTCCAGAAAACTAGACCAACTACTAGAAACATTTACAAGTTACAGAGCATTTTGTTAACGGAAAAGAAAACAAAACTGAAGATAGCACACTCAAGTCTGGTGTTTTCAATTAAGCAAAATTCCCTATTACACACCCACTAAATTTAATGGGAATTTTACTTAAGAATTTCAGGATTACACACAAAGGGAGAAACCTTACCTCCCACAAAATAGAGACAAAACTCCCACTTGACTTCAAGAGAACTAAGATCCACCATAAAAAGTCACATCATTATTGGGTATAATCTGTCATAAATATACTGAAATAAATAATTTACACTATATGAGAAAAATTGGTGTAAATGTCTCCATAAATAATGAAAACCATACATAGTTCATACGTTTTTAAGCAAAAAAGCAGACATCCTTTAAGAACAAAGGCTAATTATCAGCAAGTAACAAGTTTTAACCAACCAGTAACAGTATTATCTTATTTACACACCAGATGAAGGCAAGTGTTTCTTCAATTCTTGAGTATTTTCATACCTTCAGAACACACTAAAACTAAATGGACAGCTAATTTCAAGCAACTTTTTGATTTCTTGGTTTTGACAGCAGTTGAGGATGCACACGCTTGCTCTTGCCACAACAGGATAATATGGACAGAGATTTCCAAAAGCACAGCACTCCCTACAGCAGAGGCAAGTTACTGATTGCAGAGAGACAAACTACATGTGAAAACCAGCCACCTTTAAATGACACAAATAATTGCCCTTAAAACACTTATCCACACAAAAACACAACTACTGCTACAGACCTTCAGGAAGAATTCAGACTGGGTTTTTTTACATGTATTTTACACAAATCAAAATATTAATTTTCTGAGAAGGTAATTACAAGGAGCTTGTTTGTATACCCTGTATCTCTGAGATTCTCTTGTTCTAAATATTAAATATATGTGGATTCTCCATTGTCTTAAAATTGCTAGAAACCTCTCTTGGTTTTTGAAGAGGTTTTGAAGAAGTAAAGCTTCTCACTTTGTTAATATAGCTGAAACCAAAACTTCAAAAAAGTGCAAACAATGAAGTAAACAACACTGATTATATATAAGCTATCTCTTGTGCAAACCATTAATTTTTACAAAATTAGATTCTCTCAACAGTACCTGAATTACTACTGTGTTAAAATAATCTTGCTTATGCTCCAAGTACAGTTTTCTTTAAATTAAATATGTGTTTCTCTGTAAAACATCAAATTCTTGGTAGTCTCCCAAATCACGTTTGCAATTCAAATACACTGGCCCAATACTCGGTGATCTTTTTAAACAACAGGGGCAGAAGTCCTTCCGTAAACCAACTGTGGTGCGAAATCCCAATGAAAACCAAAAGAGAAACTAGGAAATGTGCAGGAGTTAATGGCTTGATTCGACTTCCACCAATAAAAGTCCTCTGTGATCTACTTCCCCTGCCCCACGCTAGGGCCTTTCCAGTTTGCCTGCCCCAAGTGCAGCTAACCTGAAGCCCCATTTTTGGTACCGAACCCTGCACGCTGCTGGCTGACGATGCTCTTGTGAGGTTTCTCCTTACCGCCTTGGCCTGATGTTGGCTACATTGACACACACACACACGCACCCCCAGCCCTTCGTGTACCCATCAGTCGTGCCCGCTGCTCAGGAACGGCAGCTGGGATGGTGGAGAAGACAACCTACAGAGAGAGTAAATCCCAACCAGCTTCCCTGCACCGCTTCTCTCCACGTGGTCTGCATTTAAAAGCTTACGGGAAAGAGGGAAAAATAAATAAATAGGTGTGCAGATTAAATATTGAAATAAGGCAGGTCTGTAACCACCCTTTGACAAATACACAGCAGACGTGAACCCTCTCCTTCGAACGCCCCGTACCAAATTAACACGGCTGTGTTTATTGCATTATCCTTCCGTTTACTGGATGGGAAAGCCAGCAGTCGGTTCCCCTCTGCTTATCTGCTCTTATCGGCTCTTTCATCCCTGCTTGTCGCCCGGCTGGTGGCCGCGCTTCCATCCGCTCCAGGTTTTCTTGGTAACTGGTGCCTGCTCCCCCTCCCCCTACCTCTGTCCCCCCCCCCTC
>VYZM01013519.1:9354-22037 GCA_013398915.1 Dromas ardeola
CGATGGGGATCCCGGCCTTTGCAAGGGTGCAGGCCTTCCCAGGACGCCCCCGAGGTGGTGTTTTTGGGGGAGATGCTGGTGCAGACCCCCCCGGGAAGCGGGACAATGGGGTGGTGTTTAACCCGGATGGGAAACACCAGGCTTTCATGGCAGGCGTGGGGCTGGGGTGTTCCCCTTGCCAGCCCCACCGGCCCTGCAGCGTCCCGCACCCCCCGGGGGTGACAGGGAGCCCGGAGAGCCGGGGGGATGGGCAGGGAGAGGGCAGGGAGCTGGGATGTGGTGGTGAAGAGCCCCTCGGCACGCACAGGGCAGCGCCGGGGAGCAGGGCACCCTCCGGGGAGCAGAGCATCATTCCCAGGAGCAGAGCATCCTCGTTGGGAACAGAGCACCCTTCCCAGGAGCAGAGCATCATCCTTGGGAGCAGAGCACCCTTCCCAGGAGCAGAGCGTAATTCTTGGGAGCAGAGCACCCTTCCCAAGAGCAGAGCACCATTCCCAGGAGCAGAGCATCATCCTTGGGAGCAGAGGACCCTCCCCAGGACCAGGGTCCCCCTTGGCCCCAGCCCCACCAGCAGCAGCCCCCTGCAGCGACAAAAGCACCCTGCAAAGGTACCAATTTACACCATGCTGAGGAAAAAAAAATAAAGTAGGAAAACCCCCAACTTTTAAAAACATGAAGGGATACTGACCCCCTTCCTCTCTGCCTGCCACCCCCTCGGAGCCTGAAGCGCCGCATCCCAGCAGCGAACCATGGGATCTGGGGTGTCCTCCCCGCGGCATGGCTGCGAGAAGAGCCAGGCAGAGGTGGCCAGGCAGAGCCGGAGGAGACACCCAGATCTGAAGCCTGGGAGGCCACCAGCCTGCACCAGAAGCTTCTGCTCCACGAGTACCCGAGGCATTTGTGCCGTAGAGCAATGGTTGCCAAAGCCAACCTCAAAAGACACCACAGGGACGTTGGGTGGCATCAACGGGGACTCAGGTCAGAGCAAAAGGGGATGTCCTCCTAGGGACAGGGTTCTGATCAGTTTTTGCTCATGCCAGGTCTCATAGGGAGGAAGGAGCGCTAATTACACCGGCTCTTCGGAGCTCATTAGGACTTGACAGCACATCAAACCCCAGCAAAAGGAAGCAGCTATTATTATTTAGGTCTTTCGGGTTACTCGATTTAAGAGAACTAAACACGCTTGGAGTGACAGACGGGCAGGTCAGCAATCCCAGCTCCGCTCAGCCTTAAATACACAAGTATTCACGGCCAAATCAACGGAGAAAAGGGGCACAAGTTTCCCCCACGGACTTGGGAGGAAGCAGAGGAGCATTTTCCCCCAGGAAACAGGGCACAGGGAGGCAGCCCTTCCCCTCCCACCCTCAGCAAGGGCAAAAAACATCCCTCTTTCTCCCAAACCCGGCTAAACTTCCTTGCTCCGGGGCAGTTGGGCTTCACAATCTTTTTTTCCCCTCCCCTTCAAAATGTAGTGCTTCAGAGGAGCGTTTGGGTATCCCTGCGCAGGAGGGTGAATAAATGCCAGACTTGCCCATTTCTGAATATTTTTAATTGAAAGTTAATTCAATATTTTTAATTTAAAGTTCAATAGTAAAGGGTTTCCAGCCATAACAGCAGACCTCGCTCATTGAAGACCAAGACACATGAACAACAGTCCCATGGGCCACGATTTCTCCCCGAGCGATTCCCCGACTTTGAGCAGGATGTGGTTTCCAGCAGGGCAACCCCAACCATCAACGGACAAGAACCACACTGTCCCAGCTCCATGGGACAGCAGCACCACCGGTCTCTTCTCCAAGGAAAATACTATCCAAACCTGTCAGATGCAGACCTGGAGCTGAGCTCCCCACCCCAAGGAGAACGGATCAGTTGGCCGAATCCTGAGCAGAGGCGAGAGGTGATGGAAGAGCTGAGCAGTGGCTCCATCGCATCCACGCACTGCTCTGCTCCGTGGGTTTGAGGTCTCCTTGCAGAGGCTTCAGGGTGTCTTCTTCTCAGAAGCCAGAGGAGGTGGCAGCAGAGATGGTGGCTTGCAGGCAAGCCTCCTGCCTGGATGCAGGCAGAGGGAGGAGACAGAGGAGGACAGGAGCAGCAGGACGTTGACCGCTGGTGCGTGGACGGCCACAGAAGCAAAACCAAGGTCACCACGCAGTAGTGCCATGTCCAGGTGCGGAGGGTGGGAGGCCAAGGGGAAAAGTGGGGATGCCCACACCTTCTCAGCACCTTCTCCCTGCAGGGACGGAGTGTGACAGCAGCAGAGGCTAAGCACAGTCTGAGCAGGCACCCAGCAAGCTCCGGAGCCACCGGGGTGCGACACAGCCAGGTGCTCCTCCACCAGCATCTCTGGAGCAAGCCCTACCCATCCTCCTGCTAACAAAAACCCTTGCACGGTCTCCCAAGCCCCAACTGAGGATGAAAAAGCACCTTTGTCCTCTTTGGGGTCATTTATTTATAGATTTAAAGAAATAAAAATAGAAAAAGAGGCAAAGAGTGCACACTAAGGGAAAAAAAAAAAAAATTCATTGCACTAAAGCGAGAGCAGAAGCTGGGGGCTGGAAGGGGTCCCTTGGCCAAGCCGGCAGCCTTTGAGAGGGCAGAATCATTCCTCCTGTGTGCACGGCAATCGAGGTCAGCGGGACTCTCCCTTCAAAACCCGCCAAATTCATTTTCACAGTATCCTACATAGAGAGGCTGCGCCTGGACACCACGCCTGGAAAGAGATGGGAGAGATGGCGTTAGGCAGAGGGGACAGGTAGAGCCCACGGTCAGGTCTGAAGGGGCAGAGGAGCGCAGGGTGGCCATCGTGCCCCGTTTCAGGTGCGACAAGGAGGGAGCGGATCTCATCCTGCGCATAGAGAGTCAGTTTTTTGCTCACACATGGGAGCACAGGGTAAGGGCAGGTTTCCTGGGAAAGCTGGTGCTGCAGGAGGGGTGGCAACAGCTGACAGGTCCCCCTTCCTCAGCACAAAGCCCTCTCCTCGACAAGAGCCACCAGCCCACGCTGGCAGCAGGGGCTTTCTTCCAGCACCACACAAAGCAAGCTCTGCCCACGCACAGGCAGGAGAAAAGCTCGGGACTTTCTGTAAGAACAAGGGTTATTTTGCAGCAGGGAAAGCCCACTTCACCCTCGCTGCCCTCCCCAGGACTGGACCCCAGAGAGGGAGGGCATCTGCGCTGTCCTGCTGCGAGGAGGGACGGTTACCCGAGAAGCTTGCAGCGGAACTCGGCCAGCCGCACGTAGGCATCTTGCAGGTCCCTGACGGTTGCGTTGCTCCACAGTCTCTCTGCTACAGCCCCAGCTCTTGGCCTTGAGGAAGGAGGGACAGAGGCATCCAGGTCAGGGGGGAGTTGGAAAGCTTCTCATGCAAAGCCCCAAGCTCCCAAACACTTCCCTGACACACGTCCTTCAGCACACAAAGGCACAAGGCTTCTGTGTATCGGAAGATCCACCCCTGGACAGATGCGGATCAGGAGTGGACCGGGGTGACAGGACAGAGACCAGTGGCGTTAAACACGAACTGGATGCAGCAGCAGGTTGTACAGGAGCATGTTACAGTCTTACAAACCCCCATTTAAGCCTCAGCGAGGCTGTTGCTCGCACAGAGGCACTACCAGGGGACAGGGACAAGCACCACGCATGGACCAAACCTGCAGCGTGTGGCACGGGTGGCTCAGCGGCGAGGGAAAGGGGCCTGAGCCCTTCCCCACACAGCTCAAGCCAAGCTCCCCACAGCTTCTCTTACCAGAGCCTGGGGGTCAGGTTAGTGACGTCCACGTATTCACCCCACATGCACGCCTCTCCGCCGATCACCCGGTCCTTCTGCTCAGGGCTGCCTGCCAGAGGACACAGCATTCAGGTGATGGGGTGTTGTAAGATAACGGGGTGACTTATAGCCCTGCCCACAGAGGTGCCTGTAACAGCAGAGAGCGGCTCAGCTACGGAGGCAATTAACTTGCCATTCTGGAAGCCCCCGCTTCAAACCCCGGGCAGAGTTGTTTTCTGCCGGCAGCAAGGGAATGGAACATAGCACAGGAACCAAGGACACGGTCAGTCAAGCACCGTCACATCAGCAATGAGAACGGATTAGTAAGACAGCCAGCCCTGGCGCTACCTCCGTGACAAGTCAGCTGCCATACGGGAAGGGGACACAAGGAACACACCTTTGAATTTCAAGGGCTCCACTTTGTAGGCCGCCATCCAGTCCTGCCCGTAGGAGATGCGGTTGAGGTACCAGGGGGCAGAGAGCAGGGCCCGGTAGCCAGCCTTGGTGACATTCGCCATCTCCTCCATGTATGGCGTGGAGTTCTCCTTCCACACGTGGACGATGGTGTCTGGCCTCACCTGAAGAGCACACGTGAACCCTGTGCACAGGATCAATGTGGCAACAAGAGCACCACCTTCCCTTGCAAGCAGAGTGCCCTGACCCCTCCACAGCTCCAAACACCCCCAAAGAGAAACTGAGGCAGACATGGGCTTGACTTTCGAGCCGTTCCCCATCTGGTTTGCAAAAGCAACAGAGGGAGGGATAAGCCCATTTGCAGAGTGCCCTGGGCAGGGTTAGAACCGGCCTCTTGCAGTGTATATACAAGAACCGGGAGGGAAGAGGCCGTTGACAGCAGTGTGACAAAGCCACCCTGAGGGCAGCTCACCGGCAGCACCATCTCATGACCAGCCCCAGTTCCAAAACAGAGTACCTTCCGCCAGCCCCAGCACGGCAGCCCCAGAGTGCATCTGGGGTGCTGGCACTGTTCACCCCGGCACAGGCAGCTCTCACCTTCACTCCGTTGTCAAACACCTCCTGCCACACGATAAAACCTTTGCCGAGGGAAGAGACAATGTCCAGAAGCCTGGAGTGAAAAGAAAACTGAGTTTTGCATCACCTCAGTTACACTCCCCTCTCTTCGCTGGTTGCATATAACCAGAGGAGCAGCACCAATATCCCCAACACCCACAGTGGGACGTGAAGGTACTTCTGAAGGAGAAGGGAGAAGGCATGGCCCCTGTGGGGCTTCTTTCTGCTCAGCCCCAGGCTTTTCTGTGGTCAATCTCCCAGTAAAACACGGCTAGGCTACTCCGTCAGGGAGATGTGCCCAAATGGGCGTGCTCCTGAAAAGGAGATCTGGTGTCCTCGAGACAGCAGAAGACATTTGTGCTGGTCACATACTGCAGCTGCAGGCCCAAGATGCCACCATCCTTACCTCCGGATGTAGAACGACTCTAATTTCTTGTAATCTTCACCAAAGCCCATCTCCTTCATGAAGGCACGGATTTTTGGATTGGATTTCCTGTGTACCAAAGAGAAGAGAATAAAAGCACTGCAACCTGAGCTCTGGAGTAAGGCCAAGACATGGCCAAGTCCTTCCCACATCAGTCCAAGGCCAGCCCAAGCATTCCAAGAGCTGTGGCTGCGCCAGCACCAGCGGCTTCCCACAACCAGCGTCACTTTGAGCACCGAAACCGCAGGCACCAACACACAGAGCCTGGGGGAGCAGGACACCAAAAACCTGCAGATGATCGTGACCAAAAAGCAATGGGCTGGGTCTCCAGCACCAGATACTTCCCCTGAGTCCCCATCCAGACTGTTCTGAGACTCACCAGCACGTGAAGTCCACCTCATCGCCACCGAGGTGAAGAAAGAAGTCTGGGAACACAGTGCTGACCTCTTGAAACAAACTAGTCACAAACTTGTAGGTGCTGTTAAGGATGGGGTTGATGGGCCCATAGGTTCCAGAAGGTTCCTTGCCCAAATAGCAGGGAGTCAGCAGGCCCGGAGCACCTGGGTCGTAAGAAACACAGGAGAGTGAGGAAGGGGCTAAGCGTGGCCATATCACCCTGTATAACCCCCTGGATCCCCCTCAGCACGGCCCAGAGCCTGCCAGAGGACAGAAGACCTGGGCATGGAGCACCACGCATAAACACACAGCAGCAGAAAACCGATCCCTGGCTCAGGAAGCCTGACCTGAGGGGGAGGGACCCCTGTTCCCCACTCGTCTTGTGCTCCCCCCACGCACTGCTGCCCCAAACATGCACTCCCAGCTGAGATCAGCAGGGCTCGAGCCTGTTAGGCTGGACATCCTTTTCCCCCACCCCACAACCAAATCCTTGCAGGATGTCACAGTTCCCACCCTTCCCAGGTTTCTCCTTGGTATCTCTGATTGTGGGCCCTACTGCTTTTTTTGGGAGATTCCTATAGGAAGCCACACACAGAGCTGCTGGGGAAAGGTAATGCCGGTGCAGTCCCCAGCACCCTCTCCCAGCTCTGTGCACCCACTGCAGATGGGGAAGGGGCGCAGGCACAGTTTTGGCTGTGACCACACGCACAGGGTATACTCCAGCGCAGGCCATGGCATCTGGAGGCAAACGAAGGAGAAAGAAAGACAACGCAATGTTTTCCCGGAGCTTCTCGCACTTCCGGACATGGAAGAGGCGGCACTTGCAGTCCCTGGAGCAGAGACTAGGGCACAGCTGAGAAGAGTGAGGAAGCTGGTCAGCTGTACCCCCAGTTAAACCCGAGATCCTTGCAATACCTGCGATGTTGGTTTTGTCACAGCCAATGTTCCCCAAGAAAATCACCCACGAAGAGATGGAAAAGTCTTCCCTTTGGATTTTTTTCCAGAAATTGGACTATTAGGTCCTACTTCCCCTAGACGATGGTTTGCTCCTCCTCAAAGCCAGCTCATGGGACATGGCTGCCCACACCTGGCTTTTTGGATCCAGGTTGCAGATGCCCTTTTTCCCCCCGGTGCAACTACGACACTCCTCACAGCAGCAGGGTCAGCTCCTCACCTGGACCCCAGGAGAGCGTGTGCCCAGGAGTGTCGAACTCTGCGATGACCCTGATGCCACGCAGCCGGGCGTACTCGATCACTGTCTGCACGTCGTTGGCTGTGTACACGTGGGTCATGGCGTTGAAGGCTCCCTGAGGGAACACGGGAAACCTCAGCACCTTGCTCAGGTGCTGAGGGAGGGATCTGCTCGCCCTGAGCCGGGCGTTACATGGTGATCAGGGTGGGTCACCTGCTTGCTGAGCTCTGGGAAGGTGAAGCTCTCGTAGGGGAAAGATGGGTCATCCACAATGTGCCAGTGAAACACATTGAACTTGTTGTAAGCCATGACGTCCTGGGAAGGAATGGGAACAAAGATGAACATGCCCTGTCCCTTCTGAAAAGTCACCCAGCTTGCCACAGAAAGGGGACAAGGTCCCTGTGCTCCAAAAGGACATGGCAGAGTCCCTAAATGCTCCCCAGCATCCAAGAGGGATTCAGACACCTCTCTTCAAACACAGCAGCACCACAAAGAGATGCAGAGCACCAGTACTCTTGCTCACAATAAAAATCCCCGTTCTCCTTATAGCTGAGCCAATGGTGGAGACCTGGAAGATTAATTCTCTTTGGGACGAACCATCACCCATGTTTGTCTAATGTGGCTGGGAAGAAGCCAGTGTTTTCCCTTGCCTCAGAAAAAACCCAGCCTCGGAAAGTAATCTGGATTGCAGGAATCCAAGATACCTCAGGGTTTTCTTCCCTATCCTATTTACAGAGGGTGCTGAGAAATCACCCAAACAAGGCAGCTCTGAGTTACACCACGAGCAAACACAGCCATGGGCACTGGGAAGCACCTACAGCATTGAAGCATCTTTCTGTGATGCACATCTGTACATTAAGAATTGAGGTCACAGTGCCATCCTACCCCAGCCTGCTGCTTCATCTAGGGACAAGCAAGCTGGTTTTGTTTCAAAAGCCTAGGTTTGACAAGCTGTTCCTCGATGAGATGTAGATGCAGTGGCCTACGCATTAGACAGCTCCTAGGATCTCTGGAAAGAAGCAACACAAAAAAAACCAAAAAGCCCTCCAGGCCGCTCAAGGAGCCCTCAGTTGTCGCAAAGGAAGGGACACTCAAATAAACCACCTGGTCTCCCAGCACAGGCTCCCTACCAGAGTTTCCAGGATGGCTCTCAGAGGCAGGTAGTGACGAGAGGTGTCCAGCAACAGTCCTCGGTGAGGGAAGCGGGGAAAGTCCACGATTTCTGTCTTGTTGATGTAGTACTGCATGCAGAGAACACAAGGAAGTACTGAGCAGGGCTCCCGGCAACAGAGCCATTAGCAGGAGACAATCAGGGTCACCTTTGTCCCCAGGACCAGCGGAACAAGGAGGGGTAGCCTCGTTGCCCAGCATGCAAGCAAGCCAGAAAGAGCTGCGATGCTTTACTGCTCAGAAGGCAGGAACCTGGCTGGATTCATGAATCCCTACTTGGCCCTTAATGAGACTGTGCTGCACTGCTGGTATCCCCCTCACCCCAAGCATCCCGGCAATCCTCAGCCTGTCCCCATTGAGGCAGCAGCATTACAGAGAGCTGACTGCTCCCAGGAGACGAGGCCAGGACTCACCGTGCCGTTCTCGTCTCTCCCAACAAGCTGGCTGAATGTCTCCAGGCCTGCAGGAAAACCACACACAGTCACTTTCTCAGCACAGATTCCCCCAAAGAACAGAGCTCAATTAACAAATAAGTCTATGGAAAGAGAGAGGCACAGAGAGACATCCCATAGGCCTGAGGCAGGAAGAGCGGGAATGCCCCACAGAAAGCACACCTCACCTCTGAGAGCTCCCCAAATGGCATCCGCAGAGAGCAGCAAGGAGCCTTCCGAGACAGAGAGCTTATCTGAAACACAGCATCAGAGGGGCTGGCGCTGGCATTAGGTCCCACATTTCATCACACGCTGTTACGGGCCACGACAGCCCCAGCTATGGGATTGCAGCGGCACCAGGCAGAGGTTTTGATACAGGACTGCACCCCGGGACCCCAGAGAACTAACTTTTGGGTTTGTTTTTTTTAATTTAAACCTCCTCCACGGCTTTATCAGCATCCTCAGGCAAGCCGTGTCCCCCATGCCCTGGTTTCTCAACAATACAGTGAGGATGCTGCCTCCCCAAAATTGGGGGTAAGTGCTGCATGGTGCTATTTCCAACTGACGGGCACAGAAACAGCTGCACACCCACTCCAGTCACTCCCTCTCGCTCCCAACCCCGACACTCACAGTTTTCCTTGGAGTCCAGGCTGGGAAACCCATCACAGCCCGGCGTGGCAACAAAGACAAGGAGCTGAGTGCAGGGTGTCCCCCAAGGCGGCTCATTCTCTGCAAAGGACATAGACCACAGACATCAACCCCATCCTGGCACTTCTCCCTGCTTCCAGTCCACCCCTATCCTCCCGGCCCAGCTAACGATGGAGGTGCAGGAGTACGTGGACTTTTAACACACGTGGCAGAAACAGGCACCCCCTCCTTCACCCCAGAGCAGGCACAGGGGTGTTCAGCAGGGGCTTCCTTCAACACAAGCAACCAGGAGCACATGAGCTGATCCCAATATTAAGCACAGAGAAGGTTTGCTGGTGAGGAAGGCTTTGCAATGGAAGCTTAAAGGAGCACACAGAGGAGGAGAGACATCAGAGGATGGTTTACCAAGGCTTCCTGGACACCAGCCCCTGCTCTAAGCAACAGCCACGACTACCCAAAGCTTCTCCAGAGAGGGTGAAGAGCTTCATGTTTCCAAACTTTCCCAGCGCTGGGAAAAAAGCACGAATCCAAGAGCTCTGCTACCATACCCACACTTCTTAGAAAGGGCAAAGAAACCCTCTAAAAAAAGGGTGGAGAATGATTCTAAGCGTACCGTAGAGTTGGGCTGAATTAGAGGCCACCAAGAGATCTCACCCAGCACAGAAAAGCTCCTGACCAACTTCACCTTCTGCAAAGCCGGTCCCAGGAATAACAGCTGGAAAAATAAACCCAGCCACTTTCAGCCTCCAAGTAGGAGCGCTGGCCACACCTCCCTACGTGAAGGAGAGCCTCCAAGGTTGCACAGTCCCAAGTTCTCACTGGGTTCGCACCCCCAACTCCAAAGGGAGGTGTTCAGCCTTCGCTGAGGCGCATGGGTCTACTCACAGCAGCCTCTATCCAGGAGGAAAGTGGGTTAGTAGGGTGGGACCCTGCTAATCACAGCCAAGGTCCATGTCTACACCCCCACAGCATTCCCAGGAACAGCCAATGCTCAATATGATCACTGAAAAATAAAAAGGTTTGCTTTGAGTGAGCCAGGTCAGAAGCCAGGGACCAAGCAGGCTTCAGAGAAGCCATGGCACCAGCGGTGTTCGGGTGAAATGGAGAGAGCCTGTGCTCCAAAGCTTGCAGGAGCCAGAAACCCCACATTTCTCCATGAAGGGAGGGCAAAACCTTCACAGAGAGAAGGGAAACGGCTCAAAGACAGTCCTCAGTTTTAAGCCTTCCTCTCGGTTACAGACAAGCCGGTAGCCAAGGCAACCTCGCAGATGTGCGAGCTAGCAAGCCAGCACGGCAAGACCTGCTTCTTCTGCTTGGCAAGCCAGCAGCTCACCAGGGACAGCCACTCTCAAGCCTGGGGACAGAAAAAATACTCATTCTGTTGAGAAGCCTCAAGAGAATTGGTCCCACCACCACACACCATGTTTAGACCCGCCCTGGGAGACATCACCAAACCCAAACATGGCCTCCTTGGCCAAGGAGCACGCAGGTACCAGCGCTATCACACCTAGAGGGCAACGCAGATGGGCACAGCAGGGATCAGCGACCCATCAGCCACGAAGGCTGAAGTTCATTGTTTCCAAGAGCGCTGTGAAGGCGCACATCAAGTTAATTACGGTCATGGACTGGAAGATAAGGACGCTAACATAACGATTTCAACAGGATCAGCAAGCAGCAATAAGACATCAGGTATGGCAGGTCCCGGCTTGAGCTCCACGCAGGGTCCTGGGTCTCTCCCAGACTCATTTTGGAGCTGCCCAGCTTAATGGTATGAAACAAGGGAAGAGCAACAAGGGAAATTCCAATTAGAGATAAGGAAAATATAAATGTTCTTCACCCTGAGGGTGGTCAAACACTGCAGCAAGGGCTCGGTTCTCCACGCGGGAATACTGCAATTTCAGCTGGACACAGAAGCTTGGCCCAACAGCAAAGTTGTCTCTGACTCCAGGCTTGGCTGTTTTGAACCAGGGCTTGACCAAAGACCCCCATATGTCCCTCCTAACTTAAATTGGTCTTCATTCTCATACTAGAAGTCCAGCATGAATGCCGAGTTTGGACATAATCTTTCTTGCTTATGAAACTGACATAGCAGCTTTCTGAAACAGACAGAAAACCCATTCTGTCTTATTTTCTCTATTAATAGAAACTATTTTCTTCCATACAGGGCTTCCATTGCCTGTTATTACTAACTACCCATGCGGGAAAACAAAAGGAAGGCAAAGAGGGAAAAAAGCCCTAAAATTAAGAGCGTACTTTAAGCGTCATAAAGCAGGGTGTATGGGAAGCACTGAGTATGCACATAGAGCTCAGTCTCGTGATCGAGCTCAGAGAAGTTGCTCCAAGTGATTTCACGGTCACATTTCTCCTTTGAGAGGAACAGGAAAATGTGAATAGTTGTATCAGCTGTTTAAGTTTAGTTCCTAGCAGCAAAAAAAGACAAAAAGAGGAGTCTTCTCAGCTCCCAAATGAAAACTTATTTCTATTCCTACTTACAAGAGCTGAAGAAATAAAATAAGCCGAACGGTTCTTCTCAGTGTTTCAAACTTGCCTTTGTTGAGGCATGATGTGCTCGAGACGAAGCAAAGCGGCTTCCAACGCCGTCACCCTTCTCCGCTTTTATCAGCGGCAACAGAGTTCACACTGACATTTAAAACACTTGGAAGCAGAGTTACTAGCTCTTTTTGATGAATGAAGCGTTTCATATTCCCCAGCTCCAGCACTTCAGGCTGCTGCAGACCCACGCAGGCACCGAGCATCCGTGCGTGCCAGCTCCCAAGCCTGAGTGTTTGCCTCTGCAAACGCAGCCAGGGAATTTCCTCCATTTCATCCCAGATATGCAACGGGTGCTATCATGAAGAAGTCCGGGCACAAGAAACCTTTACAACCTGTCTCAAATCAAGCCCAGGCTCTCAAAGCTTTTGCCTTTCCTCATCTTACCCTCCAATTCCAGGATGAATCCAAGAGCTACCTCTCTGCCAGGAAAGCCACGCTGCCTCGGGACGCTTAACAGCTCACCTTGGGCAGAAAGAGCCCCATGGCACAAATATGTACTTGCTAGAAACAGACATGAAGTGACAAGAGTTTTTCCTCAAGGCAAAGCTTCACACCGGACACCAAGAGCTGCTAGAAAGAGCCAAGACTCGCGAAAAGGGCTGAAGCTGGAGCGACTGCAATGCCAGCGGCAGCTCTCCCTGCAGTCGCATGAAAAGGAAGCAAAAGGAAGCGCTGGGGAGCCGAAACGCAATCTGGAGGAGATAAAATAGGGCTAGAAAGAGCAAACTCGTGATAGCAAAAGCCCAAATCCTTGAAAGGAATGCAAGGCAACTAGTGCTCACTGTGCCCACCAGGATTAGATATATTTTAAAACGTGCGTGTGATCGCCCTCCACATAGGAGCACAACGCTGCCCTTGGCTACGAGCCCCAATTCCAGCCCCCGTGCCACCAGAGCACAGCCACCACCTCCCGTCGTCCCCGGCCCCTGCTGCACTGAGGCAACGAGGGGGCTAAGGAGCAGGTCAGCACACAAACCCCGTGGTTTCACCCCCAAAATAAACGAGGGTTTGGTTTCGTGGGTTGTTTGGTTTTTGGTTTTTTTTTTAGGAATAAAGCCACAGGCGAGGGGGCCAAC
>VYZM01013519.1:36651-93822 GCA_013398915.1 Dromas ardeola
AAGTGATGTTTGTTTCTTTTGTCTCAACATAATTTTGCAAAAATCACAACGTGGCAGCCTTGTCTCAGGGGCCTTGCGGATGCAGATGGGGACTAGTATGTGTTGGGGAAGTTTTCAAAGTGAAACTGAAAACACTCTCTTGTTTTTTTAGCTTCTCTTAAACATTTGTTTCAGAAAGTGAGAAACAAAATAGTAAATACAGTTATTGCTATTCCCTGTGGGTTTAATTTTAGTGAGCAGGACCATACTTGCTATGCAAAGTAGAAGTGTTATTTCTGCTATAAATTGGTAACTGGTGTGCCACGGAGAAGTCATAATTGAGACTGGAGCATTTGTGGTCCTTGATGTGAAACAATAGCTATTTCTGGGTGTTAAAAGCATAGTTAAAAATGAAACTGTGGCTTACGCTTTTATACTTGTCTCAAGCTCTGACTCCTTAATTTTAGCCTTGCATGAGTCAAAGTTCATAATAGGAAATAGAACTCAAACCTCTGGTGCTCTTTGTGTTCCTGTGATGTGATGTAGAAGTACAGGGCAGTCCTGTGTCTATTCAGAAATATTTCCCATTTCTTGCTTAGTGCTGTTTGGCAAGCAACATTAAATTTAGGAGCATGGTCCACGGAATTTCAGTTTGACAGTCTCTGCTTCTTGTGATTAGAACCGAGACCTGGAAGAATTCAACATTTGTTCGAAGTGATGCCGTTCACTTGTAAGCTAAAGGTATCTCCCTGTACAGCACCTCCCCAAGTGTCCTTGGCACCTGTTGAATTGTTTTCAGTTTTCTATTTTGAAAATAACCTCTCTTCCCCTTTACTCCATGAATGAAATAAACAAGAATGTGGTTCTGCTGTTCGGTGTCAGGTGTAATAGAGCAATTCAAGGAAGTGATCGTTAAACTCCAAAACGCGCTTGTGTTGTTATAGTGAGCCAAGGTTTCCAAACAGAAATAATTTGTAGGAGCCTTTTCTTTCTGGAGAATGTAGCTGCTCGTCCCTCCGCTTGGGGAAAGGCTGTTTTGAATGGTTGGTAACTGGGAAAAGAATCCAAAATTTGTCATGAGAGCTGTCACTTCTCATGGGGAAGTAACTGTGAAGGCTGAAAGTCCTCTCCCTGTGGTTCAGCCTGCAGCTTAGCTGTTCGGGATCGTGCTTCCAGTCCTCTGGACTTCGCTTACTTTTGGAGTTAGAGGGATCTAAAAATACTGCAAGTGATGTTTTGTCTTGTTTGTGGGTGGCTATGCTGTATTATTGGCAGCCGTAAAGAATGTTTGGAGGCTTTTGCGTATATATAGGCATATAATGCTGATGAATTTCACAAAGTCATTCAGTAGCTTCAGCAATAGCAAGAAAATTGTAGCCTCATTTATTGTAAAACACACACGGAGGGTTTGTAGCTACTCAGTAATGCCAAATGGTGCATTTGAGTGCAGCCCAGAATACAGATGCCTGCATGTTTGAGAGAGGCCTAACGAGCTCCTGGAGGATATCAGTGCAGGAGGCTCCAGCGTGATGAGGAAGTGACCGACTGCATGAGCTGGAGGAAAAAAAACCCATTTTTTAATTTGATAGCGAAAATTCTGCTAATATTTAAGTATCTTCACCATCCTAGGTGTTTGCTGTTGAGAAGGTTGGAAACTTTGAGTTTTTCTGGCCTGTGTTTGATTCCTTAGCTTGATTTTAGCTTTTGATCCTGAGCTGTGATGGAAATACTGTTTAAATGAATGCTTTGAAAACTGCTGTTCGAGGCCTCCTCAGTAGTTTCACATGTAACTTAGTTTGGTAGTGTTTGTACTTCACAAATTTTAGAATTTGAAATGTCCATATAACTACAGGCGCTCTTTCAAAAGAGGTCCCTTGTTTACATGGCATGGCACTGCTGAGTAATTACTGTTGGTATTCAGAGTAGTTCATTGTGGTGAGGGTGCGAACCACTCTACGTACGTAACACTCAAACACAACTATCTGCGTCAAGTCTTTTGCCTGTTCTTAGAGACTGAGAACTTTATCCAAATGTCAGGAAACGTTTCAGATCCCAAGTCTTACGCAGAAAATCTCAACAGTATCAGAGTCACTTGGAACAAGGAAGACGCTAGTAAGCCATATAAGTACTTCTCAAAATAAATTTGCTTCTTCCTATTGTAGCTTAGCCACCTGCTTCTGCACATGTTGGCTTACTTTGTGCAAGCGTGTTGGCCATCGTGGTGCCTTCTGGCGTTGCGACGGGTCTTGCCAGCCGTTTTGGTCAGTGTTTGAGAGCTGGTGGGGCATGTAGTTGGTAGGCATTGCCACTGCCTAGTAAAGAAGGAAAAAAAACTCTGGAAGAACTGGGTTAGGAGGGACACAGGCAGCCCTTTGGTGCCCTCCCTTTGGGCAAGTGTGGAGCCCAGACAGCTTCAGTGGCAAGCACCGTTTCTCCATGACCGTGTTATGGAGTATGACTCCCCTTGTTGCCAGGCTCCAGCATGTCTGTGTGACAGCAAAAGGTTGTAGTCCTCTGGATATATTGGGAAGAGGAATCAAATACTGCTGCTGGGGATGGGGGAACAACTGAGAGCCCTGTGAGCAGGTGGTTCTTGGCCATAATCTAGGAGTACCTGGGCAGTGGTCTATGTACCTACCTAAAACTCAGCTTCTTGGCCTTCTCCTGAGCTACTGATGGTTTCTAGCTGGTGCTCACTTGTTCCTGCTGGCATATTAAGTTCTTTCCTTCTAACCGTTTTTAAAGCATTCTCGGCTTTGTGTCTTCCTCAGTTAAAACTTTTACATCCCAGAGCACCATGTGCCACCTCATATTTCCAGGGATGAGCAGTGCAAGGATCCTGTCTTGGCCATCTGCTTCAAAAAAAGGGTCTTCTGGGAAAGTACTTGTGTCTGAAATGTAAAGGTGTGAAAGAGATAAGGTTTTTCTTACGAGTTACTCGGTTCTCTGCCTGACTTCCTGGTCTGAGGCACCCTCTGCATTCTGGGACACCAGGAACATGCCATTACACGTGTGGAAGGGCGTGTGTTAATTCACAGAAGATCAAGCTTTTGATTTCTTTTTGATTTGAAGAATTTGGGAGCTGGAGGGAGGTAGTCCCCAACCTTGGAAACTAAAAGCTTGGATATTTGCTTAATTGCCTTTACGGCCCTTCAGAAAGATGGTCTGTGCTTGATGGAGCAATGTTTTGTGTGTTATTTCACCAGATGAGGGATACAGACTCTAAACTCTGTTTTCCAGTGGGTAAGTAGTTCTTGCTCAGAAGGATTCTGTTTGGGCACAGTTAAAGTCCTCTTGAAGTGGAGAATGTACGCTAAAAACACAGAACCAGAAGAATCAATATAATTGCACATGAAAATAGTAAATTGGCAAAGTAACTGACTTTGAGTGTTAGTTCAAAGATTATTTTTTTTTTAAACTTATGTCTGCCTATTCCTACCAAGGAGAAAGCATGGAGAGACTTTCTTCCAAGATAAAGAAATGTAAATTTTAAGTGGTTCTGAAGGTTTCCACTTCCTGCCTGGTACTACTAAGCTAGGTCAGCCTCCGAAGGAGTGTGGTGAGTGAGCCCTGTGAGTGTACTAAGCTGGCAAGGTGCATTTTGACCTGTTTACCTTAGCAAAACTTTCAGAGCCACAGAGGAAGTAGCTGGTATTTGAACAAGTCCATTATATAAAAATCACGGCAGGACACACTTGATTTTAGCATTCCTGTGCTGCCTTGATATGTGTGTGGAAACTGGTGAAATAGTTACTGCGCAGTGAAGTACTTTGCTCCGGGTAACTTCCGTTTAGGGTTTTTCTTTGGTTTTTCTGAGCTAAGGCAGTACGGGCTGTTGTCGGTAGGCTCCCATTGCTGCTTGGCTTGAAACAAACTCAAGCTTTAGGTTTCTTTGGGTGTGTAATACTCATCCCAAACACTGCTCTTTGAGGTTCAGGGGTGTATAGACACGTGCACCTGCAACCTGAAATAGGGGAAGCTGTTTGCAGGGCCAAATAATGAACGGAATCAGTGAACTCTGATTAAACGTGCCTCCTCTCTACTCTTATCAGTCAGCCCACTGTTTGACCCTTGCTTTGCTCCATTTGCCAGAAGTGATGGTGGTTGAATTGCTCAACTCTGTACCATCAGCAGAAGACATGCATTTGTGTCTACACCTGAAGACAATGTTTTCGTGGCCTGTTCTGGGTGCACGTATAATTAAAGGTGCGTATTTAACTTTTGAAAGAGCTCTGGATAGTTTTTCAAAACTGTGATTCCCCTCTACAGCTGATCGTTTTGGATTGCCTGTGTTCTTGTGTGATAAAATACAAATGCAATCAGCATTCCTTTGTCTGGCAGATAGAAATGCGGAGAGGGATTAGGGGAAAAGAGGAAAATTCACATAAGTAAACAGTTTCCCTTGCAATGAGCTTTCCTGTGTGGGAAGAATAACTTCAGAATAAGTTAACTCCTAATAATCTCCATCCTAGTCAGGCTCAGGGATTTGAGAAATAGGGAGGTGGAAGGCATGGTTTGGAAAGAAGTGGAGTTAAGGACCTCTTCTGGATAGAAGGGAGAATGTGTGGGAGAGCCTTCTCTCGAGGGGGTAACCAAAGGAGGGTAACCTCCCAGGGCCTGCCAAGGTTAGACTCCAGAGGAGGTGCTCAGAAGTGATGGAGCTTTGCTGATCAAAGTATATTAAAACTAGGCTGAACAGCAACTTTTAATTGAAAAGATAGGAAGAACACCCCAACACTTCATTAGCAGCGTCATTTCTCTTCTGGGAGCTCTGGCAGGCTCTAGTAAGCCCTGGCCCTAAGTCCTTATCTTAAAGTGAAGAATGAGGGTTCTCATTCTGCATTCCCCATCACCCGAATAAGTAATCCCAATAGATGCTGTTAATGGGAAGTTTGGTTTTGTGTGAAGTGAAAGGTCTTTGGGGTAGAACCCCATGTAGTATGCATACAGGAAAATAAAGTTAACAATTGCTAAGTACTATGAAGAGCTGATAACAACTGTGTCTGACATCTTTGTTCTGGTAGTTAGTAATGCTTCTGTGATGGCTGAAAGGCTGGCTGAGCAAATTGAGGTGGTATTCTGCGATTTATACATACTTTATATATGCATTGGCACGTTCTGTAATAACCCTTCACTTTATTTTACTTGGTAAAATGATGTGTTTGAAACTTCCTTATTTGTATTGTTAGGAGAGCTGAAATTAATACTTGAAAACGTACTCTGCTGTATTTTTATGTTGGCTGATGGCAGTTGATAGATAGTAAATGCAAGAGTAGTTCTGTATGACAGCAAAGATCGAGTACAATGGGGTACAAGTCTTGGACTATTGCGGTTTAGAAAGTTAAGATACTTTGCCTTCAACCGGGAATTCTGTTTTGAGGTACTGGAAATGGGTTCAGAGATGGAATGGAAACTGGCACGGTGCTTGAGAACCTGGTAGAAAGCTTACTGCTTGGCTGGCTCTTGTAATTCCTGAATCTCTCATCTGCTTTGTGTCGTTAATCCACTTTGGGGGTTACTGTTTGGGAACTAGCTTTGTATATCTGATGCTTATTTTTTAGCTGGGATGAGAGCTGCTAGGAGGGGAACAGGGTGCACAGCCTTGGAGCTGTCTTCAGGGATGCCTGGGATGGCTGATCCTTCAACTATCTGGAGGGTGGGTGCTTGGAGATGTTTGGGATATCTATCATTCTTATGTACCCTAGCATAATTCCCCTGACCAGTGTCCTGCTGTCGCTTGCCAGGGTATCTCTGCAGGCAGGCAGCGCTGTGATTTGGAAGAGGCTGGGTGCCTCTAAGTGCACTTAATTATCTGTCAGTCATTAGCGTAATTATTCATATTTCTAGCCTTCACATCAGTTATAAACCAGGACTGATTAAGTGGGTTTTTTCTCTTGCAGAAGCCCAGTGTCTGACGATCGGTAGTAATATTTAAACAGGAAAGGAACAAGGAGTATCCGTGTCAGCTGGTGCACAGTCCATCAAATACAAAATTGTGTGTCCAGGTTTGTTTCCTATTCCCCACGGAAAGGGAGATGTGCCAGGTGCTTCGGAGGGTCTGCTGGACACACTTGCTGGTTTGTCTCAACTGCTTTAGAAACACTTCTGATTAAATGAGTGCGGGTTTGTGTAGAGGCAGATCTTTAAAGCCCTTAAATGAGAAAATGGTGAAAAAGCTGGAGATTTCCTATTCTCCCCTGCTGCTGTATGACTTGTGTTTTGTTATTTCTGTACTGAATCCCAACAGAGTATTTTCTCTTAACTTGAGGGAGCTCAGGTAGTTGGTTAAAAATACCTGCAGCATTAGAAACTGCAGTTACAATTTTAGGTATATCTCGCTAAAGGATGGGAACGAGAACAAACAAGAGAACTGCTGAACTCTTCCTGCCTCCAGAATATCCTTTCTTCAAAGGTGGCTTCTGCAGAGCCCTCGGAAGAAAAAGTTTTGGGGTGTAAACAGGCAAAATTACTTCTTGCAGCGGAAATCTCGGCTCATAAAATACGATCTTGCCAGGGCTCTGTTTTGTTGGCTATAAAACTAAGTAAGACTAAATGAGCAGAGTATGGTAAATAAACTGCAAAGTCATCATTAAAAAATGGTCTGAGCTAGAAGAGACTTGTTGGGAAAAGGATGCTGGCAGATTGTCCTAGTGCAGATGCAGCTTCTGCCAGCAGAAAAAAGTGCTTCTGCAGGTGTAGCTGCTTTGTGCAGGGAAGTGATACAAGCTCTAACCACATCTGCTCTGGGGCTTTTGCCAAAGAGTACATCCCCCAAGACACTGCTGTATTGGCAATGATTTCCTGGGCCTATCTAGCTTAAAAGTATTAAGATGGCTAAATTATATATTTCTTTTCTTTTTCTTACTTGACTGAGGATTGTATACCAAGGCATAGGTATCACTGGGGCAAATTTACTCTCTGTTTGTCAAGGTGACATCATGTGTGTCCAAAACATATTTTGCTGGTAAATACTTCAAAGGGTTAAGCTCTTCCTGTTTTGTATTGCATTGCAATTTGGCAAGACATCCGTCTTTCTGCTGCATGATGCAGAGATGAGACATGGGCAAAGTCTGCTGTCGGAAAATGAGAAGGTGGCAGTAAGACCTGGGATCCAGTTGTGGAGCTGGATTGCTAAATGGGGATGCTCGTTAAATCTGTGCTGAATGATGACTGACTGCTGTGGCATGGCACGGAATTGTGTACCCACATGCTTCGTTTAGCCAGGTACGTGCGACAGTCAACGAGTTTAGGGCCTTTATGCAGTGATGGGGAGATGAAGTCAGCCCAAGGGAGGTGGTTTTTTTCTTTTCTAAAGTGCTATAGAGTGTGTTGCTGCTTCTGTGAGTAGGTAAAATTTCCTCTCTGTCCAAGTGAAACATGCTGGAGAGGGAATGGTTCGTAAAGTGGATGTTGCTTTGAGGAAGGGACAAGGGACAGAGAAGTGAAGAGAAATACCTAGTGCTTGGATGTTCGCCAAACTGAGCCCCAGAGGAGAAAGATAAGATGGAAGTATGTTAAGGATTTTTTTTTTTTCCATAAAAATTCTCTAATGCTGTTGTAAAGTGCCACTGGCTAAAAATTCCTCAGCAAAACCTGTGTTTCTCATCAGTCATGTTGAGTCTGAAGGGGTTAACTGTTGCATGCCACCAGGGACCATGTATCAAAACACATTTGAGCTAACCTGGCCATTGCCACCAGAGAAACTTTTAATTGGGATGGCTTTCATTTAGTTTTCATGGTAGATCTTTAACTTACTGATTTTTGTGGGTGCTGCTTCCTTGTGCTCATGGAAGAAGTTATCATGCCTTACCATTTTCTTTTCCCTGTCTGTTTATTTGTTGGAAAATGTTAATTATAATGTTCTGAAGCAGAAGTCAGGGTGCAGGACACAGGCTGCACAGGCATGTTACTGTCAGATTTTTGCACAGTGAGTATTTCCCCCCAGGTACCTGCAGGTCTGAGAGCTCTGGCTTCTGCTGCAGGAGGTGGCCTGTCCTTTTGCTCTCACGTTTGTCAGAAGGGGAAAACGCTGTAATCAAGCACTGCAGTAACGGCCGGGTGAGAAGAACTGTGTGTTTGTGCTGGCAGTGCACTATGGGGTAAAGCTGTTCAGTCAGGGATAATCCTGGAAACAACTGATTTTGAGGAATCAATTCAATGGTGGTTGTCTTGAGGTGATGTACAATTTGGCTGGATTATATCTTTCTTCTGTGATAAACAACTTACCTGTCTTTGTGTTTGAGCAGACTGTGATGGAACAGTTGTTCTCCATTAGTGCCCAGTAACAAAAGCAGGTGGGAGACAGATCGCCCAACGATTTGAGACTTAACCAGCGTTTGAGAGACACATTTATGCTGAACATCCTTGGGGTCTGATCCTCTGCTTGCACCCTGTGTAAAGAGAGGACAGCCTTTCTTTAAGCATCATCTGGAAGGACCTTTGAGACCAAGAAAAGGACAATTTGAGAGACCTTTGCAGAGAACTATACAACTTAATGCAGAAAATCAATTAGTTGTTTTCTTGGCACATGTTTGAGACTGCGGACAGACCTGCTATGGAAATTTTCTATGAAAAAGAACACAAGCTATTGGGAATTTACCCTTCCCAATATTGCTGTGATGTTGGGTGTCAGAAAAATATTCTCATCCTTTCAGAGTCTGCCCAATTTCTTCTGCACATTTCAAGTATGCCATGGTATCGTTATTTCTTCAAGTTATCCTAGGGCAAAAAAATAGTCTTTTGACATCAGGAAATACTATAGGATACTCTCCTAGGAAGGACTTTGCAGGTGTGGGGTTTTTTTTTAAGTGGAATAGACATTTTTCTGTTACAGCAGATCGCTGTGAATGAGGCATGATAACAGATCTTCAGGAATGAAGCGATAGCTTGGCCTTTTTGAAAAGGGCATGCGGTATGCCCTTGCATATTGTGCTGTAAGATGCTTTATGTACAAGTGCCTTCAAAAAAGTAAGTTCTCTAAACCATTCTGTGGGGCTGTATGACTTGCGCGGTACAGATTTCCTACTAAGGTAAAGCGCAACTTGTAAAACCTCCACTGATCTGCTAATAGCGTCCTCCTAAGACTTACTGCCCATTCAGTGCCTGTTGACACGGTGATGCCTTTGTTCTTAAAGCGGCCAAAGTGAAGTTCTGTTATCCAAAGGGCATGCAAAATCCACAGAGAAGTCCCAGCTACTGCTGACCAGTAAGTGGTTCACCGGCCAGGGCGGGCCTGTTCCTTACACTGCCTGAGCTGCTGGAGGCCGGAGATCGCAGAGAGCAGTTCTGCTACTGATGGGGGAGGAGCAGTGCCAATTTCGGACAGATACATTGAACCCATGAAATGGGTACAGCCCCATGGGTGAATCTGGCTCTGGATCAGAGTCTGGCAATATACAATGCTGGCTATGGTGGAAGAGTCAAATTATTTATGGATGCGTATTTGAGTGAGGGAAAAGGAGGGAAAGCTTTTTTTTTTTGAGACACCTCAGATTTCTGTAGAATGATTTAAAGGAAAAAGCAGTTGTAGAGTAACATTGCTCTTAACAGCTTTATTCCTTTACTGTCTGTTTCTGCCTGCAAACAGGACAGTTTCTGTAGCTCCCATTGGCAGACCTGTACTTTCCCCGAAATACACAGTTCATTCAGAAGTTGAGTCACTAAAGAAAGCATTCCCCTGAAACCCAAATGCAGTGCTTTGGGTTGTTTTCCTTGTATGAACTTGATGGGTAGCTGACCTGACATATGCCACTTCTAGTCTTTCCAACGTCGGCTAATAAAAGACTGAAAAAGTGTATTTCTGTCTTGCTGGCCTCATGACTTGGTTACATTGAGGACACATCTTTGTAGAGATTGGCAGTATTCCAAGAGTTTACTATCAAAAATTGTATGTTTGGGAGCCCAGCTGAATGTAGCCCCCAGACACTGTAATGATGGTATAGACAGGGCTAGGTCCTGTTCCTCTTTGGAGCTGGACTTCACTCCTCAGCAGCCACCTCCCTTGAGATCTGTCTTGCAAATCCAGAAAGCTTTTGGAAGAAAGATGGCAAACTGTTGCATTCATCTCCTTGATGAGAAACAGTCTTTCTGGATTTTGCTTTCTGAGATGAAAGCTAAAGTTGCTGGTGGGATGATGGAGGAGAAGTGTGGGACCTCTGACTCTGAATTATACCCCCCAATATGCTTTAAAGTCTTTGGGACGAGATGATTTGGAGAGTCTGTTGATGTGGGGAAGACCCAACTTTGATGTTGCCTGACACGTGGCTTGCTGCAGACTGGTTTCACAAACAAATTTCTTGGAAGCAAGTCCCTGTTGTCCAGGTTGTGCCAACTCAGCTGTCTGGCCACACGGTGATCCCGGTCTGGGTTACAACAAACTGACGACCCCCTTAACCCAGGTCGTCTCCCCTCTCTGGTTCACTTGTAGCTGTGCAAGCAGTCATGCTCCCATCACCAAGTGGTCAGCGGCAGACCCAGGAGCCAGTGGTTGCCTAGCTTGTATTACTGCTGAAACAAATCCCTTCTGAGCTGCTCTGTCTTGGGCTGGTGGCCATGGGATGCAGCTTCTTTGGAGTAGGCTCTGAAAAGCATGTTTTACTGCCCTGCCTTGTTACTGCCCTATTTCCAAATTAAATAATCAAGTAGTTGTTACTTTATCTCGTAGGCAAAAATAGAGTTGGTGCACAGCTAGGCCCTTCTGGGTTTCTGGAGTCTTCCTCAGCGTCTCTAAAATCTTGTGCAAGGGAGGAGATTTCTTACCTGGTTCTGTTCAACCTTTGCTCTTGGGCTAAGCCGAGGGGTTTTGGTACGTATTGCCCAGTCACTAAACTCCTCTGCCTTTGTTCAGCATCGTTTCTTTCTGTAGCAAAGCGTGCTTTTGCATTCCTCTTGAACCAACATAGTCTATTTTCTTCAAGACCCACACAAGTGAGTTGTCATACTGGTTTGAGACCAGAATTGAAACCATCCCCAGTGTGTCTTTTCTGGTCTTCTAGAGACTGTTGGTCTGAGAGATCGTGCGGGACTAAAAGTATGAAATGCTGCTGCTTAGGGATGCTTGTGGTCTGGGAAACCCGACAGTTTTCCTGTTTGATGGAGCTGGATCCATTTGTGGTACATGTATAGGAACAGTGCAGTACCTATCTGGTACGTCAAAGTGAAGTGTAGTGGGGTGGGAACTTTTATAGGGTTGGGGTCATGTACGATAGAAGGGGAAAAACAGAGCCTGGGGGTCTGGAGGAGCAGTGGTGTATAATGTCAAGAGGAAAGGGGACTAAAACGTGCTTTGTGGACACTGCTTGTGCGAGGAGTAGTTATGGATGAGCAGGGAAGGTGACTACATGTTGTTTGTGAGCGGGACACAGAGGTCTGTTACTGTTTTTTCTAAATTGTCATCTGTTTCATTGATTTCTCATCCTACCAGAAGCAACGCTGGGAGGCACTGGATGTTGACTGTAGGTTTGGGACGAGGAGGAAGTTGGTGATTACCAGGGACCTGGACTCTACCCGGAAGAAGCTGCAGGTCCTTTACATTCGGGGTAGCCAAAACTCTTTTGGGGCTTTTAATATCACCCCATCCACAGCCTAGCTGCAGTGCTGTGTGCTGTTTTCTGCCTCCGCAACGGGAGATATTAACTGCTACTGCAATAGTAAACTGGAAGAATTATATGGAAATGATGCCATCAGCTTCTCCTACTCTTTTTAAGGCAAGTCTTTGCAAATTCATGAGTGGGAGGCAATGGGTTGAATAAACCCATTCTGAAGCGTACTCTGGCACCCATGTGCTCCCACTCCGCTTCTCTCAGTACGTCAGCGGCAACTCCAGAAACCAGGGCTGTGGCTCGTGTTGCTTACACAGATTTGCTGAGCTTTTGCTCGTACACTGGGATTTCTTGTGGTGGGAGACACTAGGAGGAGTGCAATACTTTGGGTGATACCGCCTTTGTGGGCAGTAAAACAATAGTGCTTCTTAATCTAAAAGAATTAAAAGTGAGAAATGATTTGTGAAAGCACATACATTTGGAGACTTCTTGTTCCATAGTGCTCAAGGAGTGTACGGCAGCAAAACTTGCTGGAATTCACAGGGCCTCTGTGATGGGCCTTTGGTCTTTAAAGGTTTGACTTTATACTCCAGAGCTGTAGCAAAAGGAAGTAGAAGCTAAAATGTTCTTCAAATTAAATGTATAAAATACCGGTTAACATTTCTCTGTATCGTGTCATCAAACCATAGATCTCCTGGTAGGGAAGCAAGTGTAGCTGAAATACTGGAAAATACCTTCCCTGATCATAGCCCATGCGCAGTTTTTAAGTGTTGAGTTGGTGGTGGAGCTTCTGCAATCATCTGAGAGCCAGCGCTGCCCGGCACACTTGAGCAGCAGGGCAAATCCATCCCATCTTCTTTTATTTACAAGTATTACAGTGTGAATTCAGTTTTTGCATTTCCAAATTTCCTAATTCATCACGGAGTTGTTGCTTTAGTATTTTTTTTTCTTTTCCTTACTGATTTTAAAAGCTTTGTAAGACAATGGATCTTTGTTGCGGCTCCTAATCATTAACCTGAAAACTTTCCAAAAGGCTCAGAGAAAATGTAAAGCAGCTGACTGCTTCATTTCTGTCTCTTGAACCAATTAACTGAAGTAATAGTTTTCTCCGAAGTTGCTTTTTATGATCTTTCTCTGCTAAAAGAGTGCATGTTCATCAGGGCTAGAAACAATCAGTAAAGTGCGGATAGGTTACTACGAACTGAGAACATCATATCAAGCTGCCGTTTGGTGCCATCATGTAATGGTACTAACTCAGTAATTCTGTAAAACTTAATTTTCAAAATTAAGAGCTGATGTGTGAAGGGAAGTTAATGAGATGAAGAAGGATGTAGGGAGCTAAGGAGATGATCAACATTGAAGCTGATGCCTGTGTGTGTGTTAATGGGAAGTTACGGTCAGGTGGTAAGTGCCAGCTGGAGGACAGCAGTGGCTGGCAATGCCAGAGGGAAGTAGCCTGGGTTCATGCGGAATTGCTTGGAAATGCCAGTAGCCGGAAACAGGTAAATTTTTGGGTGAATCACAGGTGGGTAATTCAAAAAAGTCATTTAATGTGGCTTCAGTGGGGCTGTAGGATGCAAAAATCATATCCTCAGTGGGTGCATAGAGATTGAATAGTACTGATTTTGTTGTTGTTATTTACAGCAGGTGTTTGGAAGATGAGAAGGATCTCGGATCCACCTGTGGGTGTTGTACTGGCCCCATAAACCATGCGACGGCTAATAGCAGAGACGTACCACGATGTGATTCTCTCCCGGGCCTCAGGGGATGGCAGAGGAGGAGAGTATGGATGGGTGGTGGTGGACCAATCTGTTTAGCTGCTGTCCTCTTCTCCCAGCAGCCCTCTTATGGTCTCTCTGTAATCGAGCCAGGGAATGTTAGATAACACAAAAGTTTTCCAGCAGCTTCTTGGGGTGCTCAGTCAGTGGTGGTCAAAAACTAGCAAGTTTGAAGATAGCCTCTTCCGGAGATCATATCCTGGAGGTACTCAACACTTAGATCTCACCTTCTACATTCAATTCCTGGGAATTTTATTAAGCTGCTAGAAATGAGTTTTTGTGCTTGTAAGACTTCCTGTAGTTGTCTCCTGAAAGAATAGATGCGAATGGATCTTCATAAATGAAGGTCACTCGGTGCACTTGCAAAACAATGCAAACCGTACGGTGACAGCCTTACTGTCAGTGACTGGGGCTAAAAGCTTATTTAAAACACTTTCTGCTCTGTATATTTATGTCTGAGGTTACCTGTATGGGGCTGGGAGGGATGCAGGGGAAGAGCAGTGGTGGTAGTACAGATTTTCGGGCTGGTGTCCACTTTATTACCTGACGACGGAAGTAGCTGTGTGGTGCCTGGTCTGTTGTGTTGGTCACCCTTGTTCTGTGCTGTGCGTGGAGAAGGAGCTGTTGTCCTTCAGAAAGGCATGTCAGGGGTTTCTGCTTCTGCTCGGTGGTGGCATTTAATGCAGTTGAGTATTACCTGCTTGTATCGGTCTTGATGCTTTGGGCATGTCAACCTGCACACCACCTCCATGACCTGGAGTCATCTGGAGAGGAGTGGGGAAAAACATGTGGCACATCTGATGGTGCTGGTCTCCAGGGCGCTGATGAGCTACAGCTGAGGCAAGCCAGAAGTCTCTTTTAATTTTTTTTTTTTATTTTTAATTTATCAAGAAATCTTTTGAACCTTCTCATAGTGAGGTTGCTCTTACTCTACCCGCTAACATAAGATGCAACATGTTGGTTATTGTTTTATTAATGTGTCCTTCCATGGTGTGGTGTGCGTGGTGACAAGCTTTGGAGATGCCGTTTGATCCTGCACGTGCTCAGAGGGCAGCTGGAATTTCCACTTGGTGCTCTCCTGTTGGCAAAGGCTGGCTTTTTGACTGATTAAATATTTACAGTGGTGGTGTGACATGCTGTCCCTAGATGACGCTTTACTGGAGCAAATGTTTGTGCTGCTTTGTTTCAGACAGGCTTCTGAGCTGTTCTTTTGATGGCTCTTCCACCAGTGTTTGCGTCGCCAGCAAGCAAAACTCTTACTCTTTGCTCTCAACCAACTCGAAACCAGTTGGTTGCCTTCTGCAGGGGAAGTTAAATATGGTCTTGTGTTATTTATGCGCCTGTGGAATATAACTAGATGTTGCTGAGGTCTGAACCATTTACAGATGTGTGAAGCTTGGGCAAAGCCAGTGTTTCTGGAATGTCTACTTTGATTCACGAGTGCGAAAGCAGTTGTGTAGAAAACCAAACTGGAAGCAATATCAAACTGGTATTGCTGTATGGAGTCTGAAAAAGCCTCTGCTATTGGGAAATTGATGCTGCAGTTCCAATTTCAACAGGTTTCATCCTAAAGCTGCCATGTTTAGAAAACAAAAGCAAAACCAGCCATGAACTGGAAAGAGAGAAAACGAAAAATTTATCAATACTGTGTCTCAAGGAGGTGGAAAGGATTTGGCTGGAGAACGGAGCTTAAGTTGTTCTTAAATGGTCTTTATCTGCACTGAATGCTGAAATTGAAACGGGAGCGTGATGAGAAGCTGAACTCTAAAATATGCTTTTGTCGGTAATAACGGCAAGAATTAACTGTGCAGCTTTTCTTGATGGATGAAAACATGAATAGATGAAGTACTGCAAACTGTCATTCAGCAAATTATGCTGCTTGGAAATTCTGATTTAAGCTAATGTCCTAATAATCTTTAATTTATAATTCACTTAGGCATTCAAGTGCATCCAGGTTCCTCCTTCCAATTCATACTTTCTTATTTTGACAGCAAAAAGAATTTAACTCTGATATTAGTGACCAAGCTTCTAGCTCAATTAAATTTTATTAAATTAAGAGGGTTTATTTCAGTTAATAATGCTCCTTTGGAGAAGTCCAGGCCTTTGCAGGCTTTCCCATCCCTGTATCTCCCTCTTGCATTGGTGTGCCTGAGCGTGGCAACATAGATAATGATACTAAATGTAAATACCTTCGGTGAAAAGCTGTGCTGAAGTGGGATCTGTTTGAAGCACATTTGGGACTTGGCTGCTTTGTTAGCCTTAAAAAAAAAAAAAAAAAAAAAAAATCACTGCCGAAGGACTGTCTGTGTTTCTCTCCGGGCAGAGCTTTATTATGAATGTTTTGTTAGGGAGATAGTTGTGACAGCAAGAATTTCGACAAAATGGCTGCTTCCCTCGGGTTTCGTTCCTATCTGGCTATCAACAGGCTCGCTGCCCCGAGCTCCGGGCAATCTTCCTCGGCTTCGACACGTAAAATTGAATATGTGGCTCTTGTAAATTAGCTCTGCTGTTTCAGCTTTCATCAAGCCCTGTTTGGAGGAAAATGGAGCGTTTGAACGTGTTTGCTTTTTCCCTTGCTCGCTGTCTGTTTCTGGTTGCTTTATTTATTACAATTTTTCTTTGTAACAAATTTTCTTTGTAAGAAAGTACCCTTTGTAAAAGCATGCTTCTCCCTGCTGCAGATTCGAGCCTAAGTAGTAAATCCCGTCTGAGCAGCATCATAGCCTGTTCATAACTAATCTTTGTGGTGTAAGAGTTGTAGACAGTAATCCTGGGTGCCAGACGAGAAGCCCATCCAGTTTTGGAACAGAAACTATAACATACCAGTGCTGCGTAATCCGGTGGTGGTTAAATATTCTGTCAACTTTCAGGGTGCTGCACAGAGCCAGTGTCCAAAGTCATCGCTCCTGCAGCAGCGACAGGGCTGATACGGGGCTGTAACAGAACTGGTGTCAAAACATCGAATTGTTTTGGTGGTGTTTTAACCCCGCATGAGTGAGTTGCAGGACAGAGCTGCTGTGCAGCAGCTGCCCTCTCACTGCAATAGATGCTGTGATTCACTCCTCCATAGCTGCTCCCAAATAATTGCGAGGTAAGTGTGTGCACGCAAGCAATTAATGCGGAGCAGCTGTTACCCGGTGCCTTGTCGGTGTGCCTTGCCTTAAATTAGAACAATGCTTAATGCCAGAGGTTTTTGCATTTGTATTTAACTGTGGTTTACATTATGCAAACCAAGCCTCTTAGTGCTGCCTGCCTCCCTGCGCCATGCCCGCTCAGGGTGTATGGCTGGCCACGCCACGTACGAGCAAGGGCAAATCCTCGCCTTCTGTATCAGTCAAACAGCTAGTTAAATTTTAAATACTGGATCTTGGATTTAGTGGCAAGCAGAGAAAGGGGGCAACCCAGCTATTCCTGCTAGGAGCTTGCCGTGCTGCTGGTGTTTCCTTTTATTTAAAATTAACTTGTTGAACAAATACTGCTGTAGCTAGAGGAAGCTAAAGCCCAACAAGCCAGTAAAAGCTACCCCCCGCTTTATTTGTGTTATAATACACGGAGCCAACAGTGCTGGTCTCTGAAGTATAATCCTAAATAATGTGCTGTTTTGTACACTGCCGTCGCAGCGGGAAAACAGCTTTCTTTTTGTGATGCTGGGATGCTTTGGGGGGTGTGTGTGTGCGCCTGATCCAGGGAAACTTGTTTTGGAAGGCTGCGGTGCCACTTTGCTGGGAAAATGGAGAAGCCACGAATGAGACAAGACCTTCTTGTTCTTCACGGGTGCTTGTCCTTTGGTGAGTAGTATTTGCTGGGTTTGCCTCGTGGCACTCCATAGTCACTGCAGACCCCTTTAGTTCCTTATGAATAAGGCATAACTTACCCTTCAGTGCAGGGGGAACCTCTCTGTCCCCGTCTTTAAGAAGAAAACTCGGACAGAGACCACTACCTCAGTTGCCTCTTAGCCTATTAAGTGGTTAATAGGCATTCCCAGAAGTCTTAATACAGTGGCCAAGTGGGCAGCTGTAGCAGAAGGTAGGACAAGACTTCAGGCAAACTTAAAGCTTTCATGATGCTGTTGCTTGAGAAGTTAAGAAAATACTGATTCTTTGTGCCCCCTTTCAGCAGATCTCTGGTCCGGGTGGCGAATCCTTATGTTTGAGAAGAGCTGCACGCTTTACTACCTGAAACTCGTTTGTGATTCTAGAGCATGACAGGGTTGAAATAATGTGTTTGTACATGCGAGTGCTGGAAGGATTACATGGAGAAACCTGTACGTGCTCTCTGCCTGGTGTGTTCAGCAGGTGATAGCCCGGTTTGAGGCAAGACTTGTCCTGGACCATGGAAATTTTTTTAAAAAATAGAATTTGTACTGGCTATAGGAGCTGGTATCATAACCAAGATAAATCTAGAGATAAGATCAGTTTGTTTCCTGAAGTATATTTTCATCTTTGTTTAATTTGCTCTAGGAAGCGTGCGTGTTTAAGTGAGCTATTAGGAGCTCCTTTAGGTACTGCTACGTAGTACAGGTAGTACAACAAAAAGAGATGTTGTGGAGACCCAAATACAAAGTAACCTAGAAAGATCAAAAGCTAAAGCATTGAAAGAGGCTGCAGTTGTCCTCCCTGAAGCTGGAGCAGCCTTTTGGTGAAGGAGACCCTTCAATTCCCATACAGCTCCTTGGTGACAGGGCTGACTTCAGGCAGTTCAGCTGCTTGTTCCCCTCCGTCTGCAGTGCCAGCGGAGGCTCTGGAGCAGGGATTGATGCTGTCGGAAAGCTTTTTCTTCAATTTCTTTTTTTCTTTTCTTTTCATGGGGTGCCATGCTGGTTTAGCGTCGTTCCCATGTGGCTGCAGCAGCTTGGCAGTGTTGGCCAAGCAGAGCACTGGTCAGCCCCACCGACAGGGAGAAAGGTGAGGATCATAGGATTGTCTAGGCTGGAATCATAGGTTGGAATCATAGGATTGTCTAGGTCAGAAGGGACCTTTCCGATCAAGTCCAGCTGTCAACCTAACACTGACAAAAAACATCACTAAACCATGTCTACCCATCTTTTAAATACCTCCAGGGATGGCGATTCCACCGCATCCCTGGGCAACCTGTTCCAATGCTTGATAAACCTTTCTGTGTAGAAATTTTTCCTGATATTTAATATGCACTTCCCCGGCACAACTTGAGGCCATTTCCTCTTCTCCTGTCATTTGTCTCCTAGGGAGGTGCAAAGACCATCCTGTTGCCTGAAGAGCCTCTCACCCTTGCCTCTGGGTATATACTTGGTGTATCCACATTGTGATGGCACAGTGAGGTGCATCAGCTTGCTGCTTTGGCCAAGAGCTACAAAGAGAGGGGAAAATAGAATTGTGGAATGGTTTGGATTGGAAGGGACCTTAAAGATCATCTAGTTCCACCCCCTGCCCTGGGCAGGGACACCTCCCACTAGACCAGGCTGCCCAAAGCCTCATCCAGCCTGGCCTTGAACACCTCCAGGGATGGGGCATGGGACTAGCAGTGAGCTAGCCCAGCTTGTCCTGGAGCTGCTCCATCACTGCTTTTGACACAAGGAAATGTGTAAGTGTGCCCAAAAATGGGATTGCATGTGGTTGTCAGCCAAGCACTGCCTTGTGTTCTTACACTTGGGAGCTTGGATTGGTATCACCTGGGAGACTTGCTCAAAGAGGGACTGGGGCCGCGTTTTCACAATACAGAGTGTTTGGCAATACTGGTTTCTGGGTTTTCTGCCCCATGCTGTGTGGCAGATTTGCTGTCCCAGCTGGTTGTGGGGCTCCACATGAACTGGATCAGGGATCTGGTCTAACCTTTCTTTCTAAAGCTGCTTTTGTTCACATTGGCTTTTTTTAAGCTGGAAAAAATTCTTAATTTGGCCTTAAAGAATCTGTGTTGGCATTAATAAGAAGAGTAAGATCACACTGCGGAGGGAGAGGAGTGTCACTTTTTAATGGTATAAACCACAAAACTAGTTCTTTGTGCTTACATTTTGATCTTAGGGCTCTCTTTCAGTGAATGCTGTGTTGGTGTCACTGCTGAAAGATGCTGTCCTGTGTGTCCCCTCCTGCCCTCTCCCTTGTGCTAATGCAGCTGTTCATACGATCAGGTGACCAAACAGATTTGGGGAACTGATTTAGTAAAAAAACAACTTAAAGGAAAAGAGGAAAAAAGATCCATTTCTGAGCCAGTAATTTGCAGTGTAAGATGGCTGTACTAAGGTGAGTGGGTGAGCGCAGGAGACGCGAGCGTGCGGCTGAGGGTAGGGATGGGGTGGGATCACTGCTTTGGGTGGCAGCATTGGCTTTTGGCAGCTTCAAGTTGTAGCTATAGCCCGCGGGCTCAGAAAATCACATTGCTTGTTTATGTCCTACTTTTCAACAGCTTCAGAGCGTCCATTGAAAATCTGCCCTAAGGCAAACTTCCATTTTGGTGTCAAATGGCAAAGTACGCGTAGCCGTAGCCGCTTCTCAGGGCACTTGCACTCACTGTTGCCTCCCTTGTATGTAAATGGTCCTCTAACTGAGCTGAGATAGTTTGTATTTAGGGATGTAAAACACAGATCTGGGGTGTAACAGGACCCCTGTGGTTTGTTATGTTTCTCATATGACCAGAACCTTGGCTACTATGCATTAAGTTGGAAGAAAAGCTTGTGTACAAGTGAAAACTCAGCTTTTATTTCTGATCCTATTTCTGACCTTTCTAGGCTGTATTTCTTTCCTTAGTTGTATAATTACATAGTATTTTCTGAATCTAGGAGTGCTTCGGGAACATCTGGAGACCTTAAAGGATATTGGCATCTTACATGGGCAGCCAGTTACTTTCTGGGAGGGTTTTTAGTGTTTTGGTGATCGGAGCTGGGACAAACAGGAAATATTCTTGTTCTGCAAATAGTGTGGAGCATGTGGCAAAAATGGATAGGATGGATGGCAATTAGCCCTTCCCGCACTTTGCGAACATCCTGGGTTTATGTTGCGTAAGCGTGCTAGACATGGAGATGTTGGCACATGGGTGTCTGTCGTGGTAGTAACTAACCTTTTCCATAAGTCTTCAACTGTATTCTTATTTTATATAGTCATTTGCTTTATGGAACGCTTCTAAAAAATTTTTCTATCTGTCAAGTCAAACCATTTCCCAGTATGTGTTAGTTAACATCAGATCACGTTATGTGCAGACAATACATGTTATCAGATGCACAGATTTCCCCATTTGCTTATTCAGAACTCTGCTTGGTGTTCTCGAAACAGTATACTGACTTGGTCAAGCAGGTACTCAAGTATTTGTTATTTTTCTTTTCTTTCTCTAGAATCCAGCAACTATCACTCGAATACTGCTTAGCCATTTCAACTGGGATAAAGAGAAGCTGATGGAGAGGTAAGCAGCCATCTTCGCATGCAGCCACATCTTGCTTCAGACCTGCAAGAAATGTTTATTACCGGTGAGAATGGATGAATGCACACTATGTGGCAGGAGGATCTCTTGTGTAAGCTCTAAACGTTCCCCCATAGACTTTACCAGCTAAGAGTGGCTCCTTTTTTAAATATCAATAATGCCTGTTAGGCTTCAGAGAAGTTTGGAAGTTAGTTGTCCCTTGGAGGAAGGGTTGCCTTCCAGTTTGAACACATACAAGCACAGCGTTTCCACAGGCTCTGGAAAAAAGCAAGCAGGAACAGGTTCCTGTTATCTTGCAACTGGTTTGGATTTGGATTTAGTTGCTCTTACGTGTCATTCTGGTATGTGTATTCCTGACGTGTTTATTTGTTAGTCTTACTGAGACTAAATTGTTCTTGACAGATAAAGGGTACCGGTAAAGTGCATCTGCCTGCCCTGTCTTCTAGGGTTTTTTTAGCATGTGTGTAAATAATGGATTGAATTTTGCCTCTCCCTCCTCCTCAGAGCAGAGCGATTTATGGTTACTTCTCATCTTTAATTCCCAGCTCTTGGGGAGTGTTGCTGGTGAAGGTAGTTTTTATAGTTTGTCATTATACAGTGGAGGCCTGTCGTGGTTTAACTCCAGCCAGCAACGAGGACCACTCTCCCCCAGCCCCAGTGGGAGAGGGAAAAGAGGGAGAAAAAGAAAAAAACCGTGATGGGCTGAGATAAAGACAGTTTATAGAACAGTAACAAAAGAGAAAATAGTAATAATAATGGTAAAAGAATATGCAAAACGAGTGGTGATGTCTGCACTGTGGAATATTCCTCTGGCCAGCTTCTCTTGTCTATGCTCCCTCTCAGCTTCTATGGGAAGCTGAAAACGTCCTTGACTTAATTTAAGCATTACTTAGCAACAACTGAAACAGTATGTGTTACCAACATTATTCTCATACTAAATCCAAACCACAGCAGCTACCAGGAAGAAAATTAACTCTATCCTAGCTGAAACCAGGACAAGGTCAAATCCAGCTCCAGTGGTAATGGGCTTGGGGTTTGTTGCTGCTGAAGAGAGCGTGAGGGAGCTGGAGAACTCCGTTTACTTGTAGAAGCTTGAAGGAGGGGGAGAATCAGTCAGGACCAGGCAGTACAGGGCCTTACTGGTTGTTACGGTCTTTGCTGGTCTTACCAACGGTTAAGTGACACAAGCGGGTGGGTCGGGAGTGAGGGCAGAAGGACTCTGTGCCTGGTGGGATTGTTTGGGATTAGGACTGTAATTTCCTTTCCCTGATGATCAGGGTGTGAGGAGATGGGATGCTTTGTGGTCTTAAAACCCTGTGCAGAAACCATGATTGGTGGTACTGTTGAATTGGTGAACACCCGTCAGCAGCCTGTGGGTGCTGTGGGCTGGGCCCCTGTAGCTGGGTGCTCTTTCACGCCGGGTGCAAGCGGGGAAGAGCAACAGGTTTTCAGTGGATAGTTGTGGAGTTCAAGTATTTCCACTCTCCTGGGATAAGGGATTTAGGACACCTTTAGCCCCCTTTGTGTAACACTTTCAGTTAGTGATGGCGCTCGGGTATCTCTTCTGTTTTGTTTGGCCTAGATTTTTTTTTTTCCTGAGGTGATTATATTTTTTTAAAGCTTTCTAGTCTTTGCTTTCTTTCCTGAGATTGACCTCTTTTAGCTAATGTTGGAAGCATGAAAGCTTTGTGTTACAAATATAGTCACACTGAGGCTATTTCACTCTGACTACAGCTGTTAAGCATTCTGATTTAGTTCCTTCTCTAACCTGTGTCCATTCACGTCTTTGTATTTGAGTTTCTTGTGCTGGTTCTTTTGGTCAGGCTAAAGTTCACTCTCCTTGGCTACCTCCATCTCACTTTGAGATACCTCTACGTAAGTGTGCTGAAATGTCTTCTGGTATTCAGTAGGTTTTTTTAGCTTAAGGCAGACATCAATTAAAAAAAAAAAATAAAAATGGGCTGTGGATTTTTTTTCAAAGGAAGGTGTCAGCCACTTCTATGTGAGGTATTATTGTTAAAGCTTTTACAGTTTCCAACCCAAACATTTTAAGTATGTGTAAATATTTATAAAGTCCACAGGTAAACATTTATTCTTGGTACATATTCATTAAAATAGTTATCTTAATTCTATAGGATTGCCCTGTGAGTAATGCAGTACGTGACCCTTGCTTGTGCAGACGTATCGCACACCAGGCGGACTTTTGGTGCTGATGTCCTGTTGTATTAGAAAAGCATTAAAACATTTTGTTTCTCAAGGAGCTGGTGCTGCTTTTTGTCACTTCTTCACAAAATAGCTTCCACGAAGCTGGCGCTCAGCTGTGTTAAAGCAGGAGCGGGAGGCTGGGAAGAGGCTGAGAGCTGGCTCTTAGTGTTCAAGAAGATTTTGTGCTGGGTGGGAGGCAGGTGGTCACTTCAGTAGCCAGGATGCGAAGCAATCACTTTGAAATAGTGCTGGAGCTGGATATGATGCCCTGAGCCAGCTACAGATCACATCTTTTTGCTAAAATAGATGTCTTTCTCATTCAGACGAACGTGAGAAGCCCAATTAAGCCCACACTCAGGCTTGGTTAGTCTTCCAAACCAGAGATCACTTTTGAGACTTGTTTGACTTTGTGTGTGGCCAGCAAGTCTTACTGCAGGATTGCGCCTGGTGTAAATGAGCTGCAAAACACTGGGAAGCCTTTGTGGTGGGGTAGAGGGGCATGGTCTAATCAGGAAAAAAAATTAAAAATTAATCACTACTTTTTTTTTTAAGGGGAAAAAACCCAAACAGCAAGAAAAAGCGCTCACACGCGCTCTTCTTTTCACACCAGTTGAATCCATGTTCTGCAACAGTGTTGGAGACTTATTTATTTATTTCTGCTGGGGGACTGTAAGCAGTGGAATTGGTATAAATTTGGCCTCTTTTACTCCTAAATAACCATTAGGAAGGCTTCCCTGGAAATTCCTGTTGTTGCCTGCAGTCTGGGTGGGTTTAATCCTTGCTAAAATGTAATGTTTGGGTGCAATATTTGGTGCTTGATTTCACACCAAGTCAGAGCTTGAACACAGTTGCTTAATGGCGTGTATTTACAGCACCTACCCGGGCTCTGTTTTACCTTAGTTCATCGTGAGTCAGCACGACCTAGCAGGCGGCCTTATCAAACTTTGCCTGTAGTAAAGCAGATAAACAAAGTGGCTTCTTTTTTAGTAATTGCTGAGTATGGTGAGGTCTGAGCTCGTGAGACGAAAATTTCATGGTTTAGCACACGCAAACCTCTTCATGGCTTTTTTTCATTGTTATGCATATTTTTAATAGGCAGGTTGTTATTGTCTGGGCCAGCTTTGTCATGGAATAATTGCATGGCGTTATTAAGAGGGCAGATATGTTACAGGTATTTATTCCACTTACAATGAAGTAATAGCCGCAGTTGAAAAACTGCCCTATCCCACTAGTGGGGCACTAATTATTTGATTGTGTCCAAAAGCAAAATTGGTGTTTTGGGGTGGATTTGTTTGTAGGATGGAATTGGGTACTGGAGGAAGTACTCGAGTTCAGCTTCTGATATGCTGCATGTCTTTTGGAGAATAAGGATGTTAAATACTGTGTTTTCCTCTGTCTCACAAGCTTGGCTAGTGGAAACAGGAGACTGGCAGGTGCAGACTGACCAGGTAACCTCCCAAGTAAGAGAAGGAAGTGCTTTAGCTTATCACTTTATCTTGATTACCTTCCAATTTTACTGTGGCTGATAGCATCCGTCCCTCCTGAGGGGAGTTTTGGGGATGAACCTCCCCATGATGAAGAGACCAAAATGCATCTCTCCCGCTTTGTCTGCCTTTCCCTGGTCATCTTTCAGCATGGAGCCAAAGGCCCAATTTAATCCCTGGAGGTGCAGACAGAGGTATTGCAGTCCCTCCTAGGTGCTTATCTTGGTGGCCGCATGTTTCTATTGCCTCTGAGCAGAGGATGCCAGGATGGCCCCAGTGGCTTGGCTGCTAGCCCAGATCGCCTCTTCCCCTTGCATTCAGGGTCTGACTCCTCTCTGTAGGTACCTGGCCATCTGCTTTCCTTTGGGCAAATAACTGCTTAACACTATTCAGCAGAGGCCGAACAGGTGAAAAATTGCGTATGGCAAGCTTTTTGGTATGAATGTATCTTTTACGGCAAGCATACCGATTCTGTGACATTCACAAATGCCCTTTCACTAAAGTAAATATCCCGTACGTGTGTACTTTCTTCAGCGATAAGGCTTTTTATCTTTGATACTTCCTTGGACAGGATTTGATTATGTCTAGAAAATTGTGATTAGGCAGTTACCAGCAGCGGGAGGAAATTTTGAGGAAATAAAGAAGCTGACAGCTTGATCCCTCTGCCAAAAAGACCTGATACTGCTATGGACTTGGTGGTGGTACGCAGTGAAGAAATTATAGAAGAACTTGAAAATAATTCACTGGTGTGTGTGTTCGTTTTAAAGTAGCAGAGAAAACAACTTTGTCTGTGGTGAAGAGACTGAATTTTGAAAAACTAACAGAACCAGTTGTTGAAGTCAGCTGTATTGAGCAAAGAGTCTAGTGTTGAATAGACCACAACATTTCTTGAGTGTCAGAAGTGCTAGAATTACCGAATATCTGCACTGCAAAGGGAGAAGAGGATAAAGGATTTAAAAGGCTGTTAAAGGTGCTATGCTCCTCCCTAAGATGAAAATAAGGACCAAGCAACTAAGAAGCAACCCCTTAATAGTGAGAAGTGGAGGAATGGCTTGAGGAAAATTCAAAACCCCTGGAGTTGTGAAGGAAGCAAGGAGGGAATTAAAGGGTTTTGCTCCCATGTTTCACAGCAGAGATGCTGGCGTGCAAATCCGTGATACAAAATATGTAGCATACATTGGGTTCAGCTGTTAGGATGGTGTGTATGGAGCTACTTTGCTCAAAAGGGAAGTAGCAGACTAGATGGAACCTGGTAGTAATTCCCTTGTCGGGTACTTTTGGGGGGAATGTTTGTCAGTGTTAATGAATATCTTGGCATAAATCTCTTTGGAGGCATTTGGTTCAGAGGAGGATCCAGATGTCATAAAGGAGAAAAAAAAAAAACAACAGGCAGCTGGTGGATCCTAGCGATGAAAGTGGTACAAGGTGTCACAAGAGGTCTCAGCAACAGAGAGCTGGAAAAGGAGCTCTGGAGAAAGGTAGACATCACTTGGGATGCGTTAGGTGCGCAGGAGAAATGTAGGTGAAATTGTCTGAGACTGGATGAAGTTGTGGTGAGATCTTAACCAGGATTGCATTTGTTGTGGCCTCCTTGGGTTCATGAGGGATGAATGGAAATGGAAACCAGTGGCTGGGAAGGCTTGCTGGGGCAAGGTAGTGGAGAAGTGGCATGTGAGAAGCTTCTCTGCTTGTTGGGAAAGGGTGTTACAGCTGCTGCCTGCGAATCCTTCCACAGAGGAACATGGGAAGGGCAAAGGCAGGTCTGCTTAAACCACAATCTGTGTTGATGCTTGAACAAGTGGAAAAAAGGTGTGGTAATAGGAATTGGAGAGCCATTTCTAACCATTGAAGGAACTGAAAAAGTCTTTTGACTGGGCCCTTGGTGTATTTGCAGAAGGAGTGGTGGAGCAGTTAAAGAGGTGTTGGGCTTGGTTCTGCAGTGCCCATTGCAAATGGGTATTTTTAGGGAGATCCAGGTTTTCTTCTGCATTTTCTTACTGCCCAGCGACAGCATGATTTTGAGTCCGTGAGACATATGTGGAAATTACTTGCTCAATGTACCCTGGCACAGCAAAGAAAGCGAGTGCACTAAGAGAAAACTGCGTGGGGAAGGAGGAATACTCAATACCCTGTTTCTCTTCAGCACTGGTGAGGTTTACAAGTGGTAATCCGAAGAGCAGAGTGAACTCTGTAAGAATTAAGAGTGCAGCAGAGTTCAAAAGGCAAAATGTAGCCTTTTTTCTTGGATTTCTGTTTTCTCCCTGCTCTGCATGGCCCTGGCTGAGCCTCTCGGCGGCCTTGTTTGCTTCTCCTGTGTAAGTGTAGGAAAGACCAGGCATTTCTGAGGTGGAAATCAGTTAATATGAGCTGTGACTGGTGTACCAAAAGGTAAGCACCTGAAAGATTTGCAGTGTATCGGTGCTTTGGAAACATGTAAATTGGTTAAGGACTCCAGTCAGTGCTTCTTACTTGAGTTACCTTTATCGTTAGCCTTTAGCCCCAAGAAACCCGAGATACCAAATCACTTTTTTTCTATCTGTTATTGGGAAACCGCTGAAAGCCTGGGAAGGAAATGGTTGTTCTGAATTAGTTACCGGTTGGTATTCAGAGGGAACAGGTGAACAGCAGTTGCTGGTGACTTTCTGTGCATATTTCTTGGTGTCAGGCAGGAAGTGTCATGGCTCAGAAGAGTAGCTTTTGCAGGGATTTTGTAAAAATAGAACTGCCTGGTGCAAGCGGTGAAGTCAAGTTCCTGATGTGGATACGCACCCTTAAAACCAGCCCACCATTACAAATATCTCTGGTATTTCCATGAGCGTTTAGCTGACCACAAATGCCAGCATTCTAGTTGCATCATAGCATTTGTCTTCAAAACTATTTTCTTTGCAAACATCCCACCCAACTGTTCGCTCCTTTCAAACGGAGGGTGTCCTACACTGATTGTGCTGCCTGTAAGGACAATTTGAAGGCTGGAAACCTTCTGTGGAGTTAATATTTATTCATGAGTCTTTAATACTGCCTATAATGGGACGGCACTGAACTCACTTGCTAAAATTTTCTAGATATAAGTAATCCTGAAGGCAAACAAAGTAACTTGGTTGAGTTAAATCCCTGAGCAAACAGTGGCAAAGCCTTGTGTATGCTGCAATGCCAGAATTCACCGCCACCTTCAAAATTCAGTGTCTTGAAAATGAAGATCTAAAGTATGTGATCTGCATCAAGAAACATAGGAACCAGCAGTGAGTTAACCCTTTTTAACTGTACGTCAAGTCTTGTCGGTAGGTAGTGCTGTAAGAGACTGCTGTGGATTTGGAACTTTTGGGGAATACTGCAGGATAAGACCATGTACCCAGAAGCGTTTGGGGTTAGATGTTGTATACCAGGCCCAGTCCCAGATTGAGAGACACCCAGTAACTTCTTTCCCCAGCAGAAAGTCTTGGTTCTTCTCCATCTGTTGGTGGACAGCAGATTCTTTTTTTGGTCTGGTTTGTGATGAGTTTAAGTATGTGCCTTTGTAAGGACTCTTTAACTTCAGCCGTGCCCGTGTGTTTAGCTGCAGGGACCGTTGTCTGCTGCGAGTAAATTTGCTGGTCTTAAATGTGACTGCACGATGGTCAAGTGTGTGTTTTCTTTTTCCCCTAGGTAGGTTCCACCTTATTTGAATTTAACTTGCTGATGATGGTAGGGATGGCTGGTTTACTGGCATTGAACTGGGGGATGTACATGTAGGTTAGCTGGTTAATTAGCAGATTTGATTAGTTCTTTGCAGATGCTGCAGGCTGGAGACAGATACGTGGTGTCTTGATACTGGGAGGAGGCTGACCTGTCTACTCACGGTTCTTTCAAATCTGGTCCTCCTTACCAAGTTGAAGAGCTTTCTGTAAGACTGTAAACCAAAACAGTATTTTTTTCCTTAAGGGAACAGGAAATAAAGTGATCTCTTATCCTCCCCCCAACTGATTTTGCATCCTCCCTTCCATGAGATATCTAATCTTTGGAAGCATTTGTAAACCTGGAATTGCATTTTTTTAGGATGTTATTAAAATATCTCAGGTTGACTAGAGACAAAAGGTACTCAAATGGCCGGGATTTTGGCCCAAGAGGCGGGCTCTGCATTAGCTCTGTTGCAGGCTTTGGACGTGGGCAAGGTGTTTAGTGTGAAATGGAAGACTGGTCTAACTGGAGATCAGAGTCCTGTTCTGATAGAGGCCTCATCCAGCAGCAGTTGTTCTGGAGATGACTGAAGTGTGTGAAACGCAGTCCTGTAGCTGCCTTAAGTAGAGATCGGTGACCATACCAGAGTGCTCCATCAGCTGAGCCAAGTGTCTGACCCTGCTGATGTGTTTCTCCTTGGATCAGAGAAGGAAGGGCCGAAATTGAAGTCTGGACCTCTTTGGGGCACACCTAATGTAAACGGAGTACACAGACGAAAACGTGAAGTACAGGAACCTGCTGAATCACGAACCATGACTGATTGCTGCTTCCTGCCTCCTCCTTAATGCTTTAGTGATTAGAGTATTACAGAAAAATGGAAAGCTTAAGCTGGAAGGAGAATTGTGCCTGGGGGCATCAAACCTGTGCTTTAGGAAGGTGTCCCGATACCTGGACTGTGAAGTAAAGATGCTCTTGCTTCAGTTTCCAGTCTTTTGAGTTTTAATCCAAAGAAATCACTGTGGAGAATCATGAATTACTTGAAATGAAGCTGAACCATTGAAGGTACCTGAATTTTCAGGAGTGTGCAATTCAAGCCCAAATCTCTGAAATGATGTAGCTGTCCAGTATTCACCTCTGCGCTCAAGGCTGGGTTGTGTTTTGTTAGTGAAGAGTTTGTGAAAAGTAGTGGGTGCGTGAGCTTTTTGACGTATTAAAACCAACTTCGTTCATTTAACTGCCAAAAAGAACTTAAAAAATGACTTCCAGAGAAGGTAGTTAAATTCTCATTCTCTTGTGTGTCTGATGCAGGTACTTCGATGGCAACTTGGAGAAACTCTTTGCAGAGTGTCATGTAATTAATCCAAGTAAAAAGTCGCGAACGCGCCAGATGAACACAAGGTCATCAGCCCAGGATATGCCTTGTCAGATCTGCTATCTGAACTACTCAAACTCGGTGAGTACCTGGCAGCCAAGGTGGTAGCTGACCACTAACCGCCCCAACTTGGCTATCGGAAACTTAACCTTTTGGGCAGAAGTCTGTAAGGATGTCTCCGACGGTATTTTAGAAAAGCTTTTGGAATGAAACTGAGATTTCGCTTGTTTCATTGAATCTTCTAATCTGTAGTAGACACAAAAAACTGCATTCAAGATTGTTTCTTAATGCAATGAACCTTACGCCTTGTGTGCTGCAGCTGATCCAAGCAATGCGGTGGGGGACCACAGAATTAAGTAGTGCCTTTTGCGTTCTCTTTAATTCTTACTGTGTGGTTTGACAAGCTTTTTTTTTTTTTTAAACAAACTTTAAACAGTATTAGCTTACCCGAAATGGGATTGTGTTTCAAATGAGATCATTATCCTTTCTGCAAAAACCTTTGAGGATGCTGGAGTCTGGGCCACAGCACGGTAAAGTTCTTCAGAAAGAAGCAAGCGGTAGATCAAGTGATTTTTCAAATTTTTTTTACAAAGGTCAGATACGAATTGAGATACGCAAATAAATGATACATGAAAGAAAAACTATATAAAGCATGATGGGCAAAGGGATTTACTTCAATAGAATGACAAGACAGGAAACAGCTTATAAAAGTAGTAAATAATGATGCAAAACAGCCAAGCTAGAAAGCCTAGAATAAAACTAAATAGGACTAGGAGTAAAACGAAGTTGTGCTGTTCAGAGAACACAACGCGTGTGGATGTCTCTGGATCTTTACCATGTTTGTGCAATACCTTCTTAACTGGAGAAGATCAGGGTAGAAGTGCTTGCCGGGGCTCTTCTGGTTGGTGGTAAGACTGGTGAAAAGTGCTTCAGTTTTTTGGTAGCTATTCACAACTACTAAACTTGCCGGTACACTAATCGGAGGTCCAGGCTCCTGCCGGGTTTTGTACAGGCGAACAACTTGCTGTGACTTTCCAGGGGCAGGACATAATGATGGGAGATCCTGGAAGAAAAGGAGATTAATGGAAAAGCTCAGATGTGAGAGTCCATCTGTGGCTTTGCCAGAAGGCGGGGTGCTGACATGCCTGAGGAGTTCTTCCTTTGTTGAAATGTCCCCTTCCTGGTGGAGCTCTCCTGACCCTCCAAAACACCAGAACGTCTGCCTGACCTTTAAAGAGCAGAGCAGTCCTTTCGTAAGGCTTCCACTCTAGCACTTTTATGTGTTTTATGAACTTGCTTTTTTGGCAAGAATGGAAACCGTTTTGGGGTTTATGAGTAGCCTTGAGTAACGTCCCCTTGCTGCCGTAGGCTGACTGCAAGCCCTGCCCTTGCCCTGGAGCAGGCAGAGCAGAGCAAAGCCCAGTTTCAGGCAGCTGGGATTCTCAGTGTTAAGATCACTATTGCACTTGAGCCAGGAACCACAAGACTTGGTGCATCTCCTTTTAAGCCTTGTGTGCACTGCCTTCCTTCTTAGAGAATAGCTGCAGAGGAGAATCGGTGCTTGCTTTGAAAAAGAGAAACAAGCTTGAGAAATGCGTTTGGCCCTCTACCTTATGCTAAAATCTTACTGTTTAATCGCTGCAGACTTTCCACATTAAGTAATAAGGAAATAATTTTGATTTTCGGCTACGCAACGTTTTTAATGAAAACAGGAGAAGGGACTGAGGAGGGGAAAAAAGGGGAGGAGACATCTTTAGCACCTTAATGTCCGTCTCCAGAAAAGGTCCTCTTGGAAGCTTCAAATTTAGATTTCATGTTCTTAATATATTGTTTTCCCCTTTTTAGTGTAGTTGTCATGCCAGGCAGGAATAATACACCCAGTGCTCACAACTGAGAGCCCTTTCCTCTGGCTGGGGGTACACGTGCTGCCTGTGAAGCAGCTTTCTGCCTGCTGGGAAGAACAGCACAAAGCACGCTAATACTTACTGGTTTTGTGGTTTGAACAACACATTAAAAATAGTAGTGGCCCAGTTATTAGAAGAGCAGTTTCTTAGCTGGAGCAGTGAGATGTTGCAAGTGAGCAGAGGTGTCTCTGTGTTGTTAGTGTTGATTTCAGTCAAGAGACAACAGAGAGGAACCTCTTTGCTGCTTTGCCATACGTAGAAGTCAGAGCACAGAGGAAGACTAATGTTTATGATTTCTTTTTTAAAAGGCTGTAGTGTCTTTGTGTCTAAGGTGACTGTAAGCCATCTGGTTTGAAATCTGTTTTGAAGATGTTTTAGTCAATGTGAATTGTAAATTCTAGGATAAGTTATGTTCAATACCTAACCTAAAATGTCAGCTTTTAAATCCTCTTGCAATGGTCAGCTTCATCCCCCAGAAAAAGCTGTATTTTTTTTTTTTTGAGAGCCCCTTTCAGTCTGTAGAGTTTGGAGTAGCACGTGTTTAGAGAATTTACAATGTACATCTATTATTGAAATACGAGAGTCCTAAGTAGTCACCCTCTCATGGGGCCATTGCAGGTGGTATTTGTCTGCCTTTGAAAGCACATAAAAGGGAAATACAAAGTCTTTATAGCTCTTCAGTCATCTCCAAAGAAGTATGACTTGAGGTTTTGGGAAGCACCTGCAAAAGGAGGCATTGGATGCTCTCAAGGCAACCTGGCACCCTGATGGTTTGAAAACTTCAGGGAGGTATTTTAGTCCCTCCAGGTCCCCATGAACCAGTGCCAAGTCCCGGTCGTTATTTCAGGTGAACCCTGTAATTGGTGAAGATGGGAACTGAGGGGGTCCTGGCTTTGCCTGCCTCCTCTCTTGCGTCTCGCGCATTTGAGAGCAGGACTGCTGGGGTGGGGTGTTTGGGGAACATTGTGCCGTTGTCCAAACTGCCTGTTCTAAGGACACCCAGATGATGGTCTGTCAGTGCTACCATCACTACTGAAGTAAAGAAAGCCTGGGTGAGGCTGTCATGGTGAACATCTTGGGGCAGCTGATGCCTTCTTTGTGGAGTTTGATGCTACCAGAAAAGCAGGGACAGGTATCGAATGGCAGCGTCTTGCTGCTGGCGCTTGGCCTCGCAAGAAAAGTAGGTGATGAGTATAGATAAGGTAAAATTAGAGCTGTCCCCTGCGATAACCTGCTGTTTCAGAACTCAGTTACCCTTTACACTTGGTGGTTTTTCTGTTGGCCTTTTTGCTCACTCCCTTGACATCTGCTGTCAGCCTAGCCAAAAATAATTGGGAACTCCCTCAAAGTAAAGAAATGAGTTGAAAGATACTCTGAATTCTTTGCAGCCTGGGAGGAAGCGTGGTGGCTGCCTTTTACGTGGGCATTTAGTAAATCTCTTCACTGCCTGAAGTAGCTGAAATGAGCCTTAAATGAAGATACATGCTTACCTGTGTTCTGTAGGGCCTCCCTGTGTGGGCTTGCTGCAGGAGTATTTAGGTTCATTAAGGAATGATCCCCTTGTCCGTGCTAATTTCCCATCACATGTGGAGAAGCCATAATGCTAGGAAAAAATCAGTGCCGTCTCCAGGCTGTGTGCTTTTGGCTTCCTGAAAGTTAAACATGTTGGGGCTTTTCTGCCATAACTGTTCATCTCCAGGGGACATTGCTTGGACACAGCACCGTCAGATACCTTGTCACCTGTCTCAGTAACGGTTCAAAACCTGAAAGTGATTATTTTTCAGTCTTGGGGCTGGTGTACCGTGGCCCCGTAGCTGTCTGCCTCCTCTCTCCTTGAGCTGCAGTGCTGGCAGGACGCATGGCTCTAATTTTTCTGCGAAGAAAGCAAAGGTTTGGGTGGGTATCTCTATGTTTACGTGGAGCAGTTAGATGCTCAGCTCACATGTCCCCTCGCAGGCTGTTTTTTGGTGGGATTTAAGCTCCTTGCCGCCCCTGGTGAGCGCTCCCCGGCAGGACAGTAGGAAGGGCAGGCAGTCGAGCCCGCTGGCTGTGGCATCGCAGCACTTTCCCAAGGCTGAGGTTCAAACCAGTGCCTCCGCCGATGGCAGGAGCGCCAGACGAGCGTGAATCACTACACAGCGAGGCTGTGGGAGGAATGTGCTAACAAACACCTTCTCAGAGCAATCTGCGTGGCTGTAGCATCAGAAGAGCAGCATAACCCAGCCAATACGCCAGTGTTGGATGAACAAAGTGGGCAATGTGGTGGCCATAGTCTTTTGATATTTCTAATTTCGGTAGAACTTTGGTTTCTTAAAATGGACTCTTCTCCTTTTCTTAATTAACAGCATCCTACTTTTGTTTTGGACTGCTGTAGGGAGGGCAACCAGGTTTCTTTCATTTATGGAGTTTCATACCAGTTGATGGAATCTCAGGGTGGAGCTCTTGTTTTATCTTACTGGCTGAGAAAATAAGATGGTTTGAAAAGCCAAGCTGTCAAATAGTAACCTGCATAGTGGTATGAGTGAAGCGTTTTAAATACAGTTTGTCCTTGCCCCTGGCTCTGGGTATAAAATAACTTTAGGATGACCTGAGAAAAGTAACTTAATTTCAGTCTTTCCTCAGCAGTGTTTGCTTCTCCACCTCTTGTGTAACCATTCAGTCCCAGATGGTATCTGGAAATACTCGGTGTAGGTGATGCATATGCAGATGAAGCTGTCCTTGTTGCTGTCTGCAGCAGCTACTCATTATTGAATGGTATTGAGTAATTTGCACCTGCCAGTTAGGATCTTTAGTGTCTTCGTCTGATGAACATCCGGGTTTCAGAGGGAACTTTACCAAGAGAGTTGGCAAACTTTATGCATAGGCATTAAAAGCGTAAGTGCACGCAATTCTTTCTGTTTCTGTTGTTGAGTGCTCCCCCAGTAACGCAGACTGGTCACTTACTGTTTCCTCTGCAAGAGGGAAATTAGTGCTTGGGCATAACTGATGTGCGTATTCTGGGACCTCTGGGCAGCGCCCACATGTGGTAGCAAGCCAAGTGGAAAAATAGGAGGAAAGAAGACGCAGTATCATCTTATAACCGTGACCTTCAGTGGTGTTGAGTTTATTTTCCTCATTTACAAGAGTAAAACTGGGGAGAGCCATGCTATGCTCTAGATGCACAGCTAAAACAAGGATCAGTTTAAATGGGCAGGCAGGATGGAAATGTCAGCCACACCTTGCCTTGCTGCTAGGGCTGGGGATTAAAGTCTGGCTTTCAAAGCATGACTAATGTCCTGTAGCGGTGATAATGCAAAATAAATAGTAGCATCTCAAGTTTGGTATGGGGGATGAGAGGTGAGAGAAACTGCACAGCATCAGGAAGGGCGAAGTGATCGAGTGAATCCACCTGATAATGATCCAATATCTTGTGTTCTTTGTCATTGCAGTACTTTACTGGCCTAGAGTGTGGACACAAGTTCTGTATGCAGTGCTGGAGTGAATATTTAACTACCAAAATAATGGAGGAAGGCATGGGACAGGTAAAATGTCAAGTCACCTACCTCATGACTTACCTGTGGAAATTCTGTGTGTTGGAGAGGAAGGGGAAAGAAAGGGGAGAATTCTTCCCCACTGAAGTTTAAAGAACACAAAAGAACAACAAAGAAAACCCAAGCCCCAAAGCTTTGGGGGCTGCAGTCTTTGTCCTGGGGGAAGGTGAAGGGAACTACGTGGAGTTAGTGCATCCTTGCTGTGGGTGGGAGGAATCGCGCTGTGCGCAGTGGCACATCTGGGACATGATGATAGAGCCTATGTACTGTTATTGCTGTGGGTTGGAGTGAAGTCTGTTCCCGTGCAATTTTTTGTGATGCAAAAATTGCATAAACACTGTTCCTTTTATGACCTTTTTGGTTTGTTTTTTTTCAGACCATTTCATGCCCTGCTCATGGCTGTGATATCTTAGTTGATGACAATACAGTTATGTAAGTATGATGAGTTGCTACCTCTTGGCTTTCCTCTCCTTTTCCATGTTGTTACTCATGTGCTATTGAAATGTACTGGCTTGTAAAAAAAAAAAAAAAAAAAAAAAGAAACTGCATAGAGGCTTTAAGGCAGCAGAGAGGTTGGTTTTGAACAGTTTATTTTGATACCGGTATGTCTTTTAACTTCCAGTCTAGGTGTGACAAACCCATAGCACAGTACTTGGAAGAAAGAGTCCTTGACTAATTTGGTCAGCATGACAGCAGAATAAACACCAGGCAGTCTCTCCAAGCCCTCTTTAACTGCTTTGTGTGTTTGGTTTCCTTTGATTTACGTAGGAATTTAGGACTTCCTCCCTAGGTCAACCCACTGGTTCACCAAGTCCTATAGCTATAGTTAATACATGAGTCAGAGGCAAGAAGTCCTATGTGGGGTGTGTTTTATGCCCTCTGATAGAAAGCAGTTGACCCTCAGACATGAGATTTGATTAAGCCGGTATGTCAGCCTGTGTCACTTCGCTTATTAAGTTCTCCAGCTGTAGGATGACTGCTCATACGTGGTGGAGCAGTGAATTCCATGAGCTTCCTCCTCTTTTATATTGGATGATGTTATTGCATGAGTAACATCCTTCATAATTCTGAACCTTGATTAAGTTCATTTTAATCCTTCATGCTAAAAAGCTTCTAAATAGAAGCTTATTCTGTTACCTTATTCCTTCCTTCCTGAAGTCTGACTCACTCATTGATATTAATTTGCTGGCTTTTATATCAGTTGCTTTCAGACTAGTGATTTCCCATACCCCCCTGCATTAGTTAGTCACCAAGTGTAGGCTGGGCAGAAGTGGAAGTAGCTGAAAGGTTTTCATGCCCCGTTGAGAGGTGGCTTGTAGAGTTCAGTGGGTGGAAACTGAGCTGAAGTTCACATAGTATCTTGAGTGACTTGATTGAGATTTTTGTTTACTGCAGTTGAACTTCAGCTTGTGGTGTCGTACACTCTCAGCAGGAAACTTCTTGAGTGTTTTCTTGATTGCAGCAGTTCCAATAAGCTGTTCAAATAGTGCATGTGAAGTGGAGTAGCTGAAATCATTAGAGGCCATGGCGGTAGCAGAGACAAGGAAAGGATGGAGGAAGAGGAGGAGCAGGGCTGGCTTTTGTTGCTATGGTTTCTGTTGCTTGATATTGGTAATAGGTCTGACTATCCTTATGTTTCACTTCATGGCTTTTACAGCACAGAAGGCCATCACACTGGGGTGAATCTGTGCAGGCTTCAACTCACACCACATGCTGTGGGATTCCCCCCAACCTGGAAATAGCAGAGATGCCTGGGGCCTGCAGTAGTAAAATGGCATCTAGGTGGTAAAGCAAACGAGTTCTCTTTGTCTAAGTAAAACTATAAATGTTTTGTGGAGATAAAACTCCGCCTTTCCCTGATTTTACGGGGGACACCTGGAATGTCTGGGGCAAGGAGGTGCATTTTTTTGCAAAAGCAAAGAAGGATAACTGCAGCAATCTTATGACATGGCATGAGTAAAACAGTAAGTAATCCCAATTGGAATCTGCACCCCCTCCCATGTTCTTAATTTTTCTCTTTTTAAGTCTTTCCCTTTTTACAAAGTCTGCAGCTCTAGGTTTCCAACCTATAGGAACCTAAGGTTAATGTACAGAGACACCAGTTTTCCATCAGAAAGTCAGAGCAGAAAGGCCAAATCATTCATTTACTCCCTTCTCAGTACTTGCCCTTGACAAGGCAGGACATCTCCAAGTTGAATTATCTCCATTTAAGTCCAAACTCGGCAATTTGGATGACTTTCTGGGATTTGTGAGTATTTAGCTTATTGTCTATTTTCCTGGTTACTGTTGACCTTAAGTAGGAAGGTTGAAGAGAAGGGTGCCTTTCAGCTCTTTGAAGACCTTCAAACTGGTTGAAGGTAGTCTGTTTCTATCCTGTGTTCACCCTTGCCAACGCTGCTGGTAATTGCTTTAGCCTACATGCAAAGATGTTGATTTCGTTAATAAGCAAAGCAGCCTGACATTATTACTGGTGTGTCTAACTGCCGCTGCTTGTGGGCGGCAGCAGCCTGGTAGTAACTTCTGAGAATCAACCCACTCGGTGGGAATGGATGGATTTTGGGTTCCCGTATGGAAGTCGTATGGAGCATTGCCTCATTTTTAATCTTCCTTTGCATAATTGCAAATACCAGCACTTCTGCCTCAGATCAGAACGTAGTACGGTCTCGAAGAAATTCCTTTGGGAGGGTGTTTGACGTCTCACATGATGCGCGTTTCGCTAATTCCACTGATTGGTGTCTTTGAGGAGTTTGCATTATCAAAATGGAACAAAAGCGTACGACTTATGGTCTGATAAAGGATTGCTGCCATCTTTGGATGAATTTTTCAGCTTGTGTAGTTCTGAACTGAGCTGCCAGAAGAGATCAAGGGTTGTCTTTGTAAGCAGTTAGGTTTTCCAACCTGGCTTCTTTGGTTCGGTTACTTCTTTTACAGCTTGGCTCACAGAGGAAGGTACCCCAAAGGGTGGTTCGTGGGCACTGGGGAGGGTTCTCATCTCTTAATTTGTCTAGTTGCGTTTATTGTTTGTCAAAAGACAATAATATTCAGAGCAAAGTTCTTGAGGGTCGTGACCTGAGTGGTGCTGTGGAAGTGCTGTGAACCTAGAGGAAGTGAGGGTGCTGACATGGAGTGATGACAGGCTGTTTGGTAGGCAAAAAACAGTGGATTGCCTACTCCGTGAGCTCTGGTTAGCTACGGAATTACTCTTCATTTAACATCCAGTTCCTGATATATATACACAATACAATAAACTTTTGAAGGGACATTTATTATGCGTAGAAGCTTGGGTATGGAGTAAGAAAGTGAGATTTACAATCCATATTATAAGTTCAAATTGTTTTTTTCATTCTTCAATGAAGTTTCACTCCAAAACGGCAGGCTTGCCGTGGACACGGGCCTGATGAGATGCTTTGTCAGCTGATTTGTTTTATTTTAGCCCTGGGAATTTGGCTGCCACGTGCTACATTTATGTAATAACCAGTGCGTCGTTTGGTGAAGAGCTCCCCAGGCTGCTAAGGGCTAGGGTTTATGCAACGTCGTGTCCTCACGTGCGCTGTTCTTTAATGAATGTTGGCGTGGTACCATGCAGGAGTACACTCAGTTTTGGGCTGCACCCCGAAATGGATAACCTATTAATTTCAATATTTATACGTGATATGGCCTGTATAAAGCTGGATTCCACAGCATGATTTAAAACAGAAATACTGCAAATTGCATTATTAGTCCAGCTTTATATTTATATATGCAGAAGACACTTCAGTTATAACTGAAAGATTTATATACAAGTGCACAGCAATACATAATTAAATTATTTTGAATGTATCTAGTCTGCAAATGCCAGCTGGGTCAGCCAGAACAGGAGAAAAGTGGTCACTGTGCTTTTAAAGGATTCCTATCTGCCTAGTTTTCTTCAGCTCGGAAGCGGGAGAGCAGACCGACTTAAAGTCGATGTTGTGTATGCGCTCTATGATATTGAATTTAAATCAGCTTTGTTTTTATGGTAAATAGATTAAAACCACATTAACTTTTAAGCTGAAGCTGTAGCATTCCACTGAAACCCAGATAACATTGGGTTTACCGAAGTTATTAACCGCACAACAGTTGTTCTGCAGCTTTTTAAAGGCATTTGCCACAAAATGCGCATGTTTAATGTAAATGAACTAATGAAATTCTCTGTTTCTTGGGCTCTTCAGGGAAGTGTTTTAGATAAAAATCCCCACACCAAGAGGTTCAGTTCTTTTGAATTGTGAGAGCTTTCTGTATGATTCTGAAGCTAATACGAGAAGTTAAATATAATATTTGTAGTTTTCATAAGAAATGATCTAACAAATAGATAGAGAACAGGTAAGTACAAAAAAAGTACCTGCAAGTGTAGAAGGAGAAATCAAAACCATTTGTGTGCCTGAACTTACTAGCTTTGTGTGGAAAAAATGAGTTTACTACTACAATAATTTTTCTGTGTTTCTTCCCTTTCTACAGGCGTTTGATCACAGATTCCAAGGTTAAATTAAAGTACCAGCATTTAATAACCAATAGTTTTGTAGAGGTGAGTTTTTACTTGAAATTTTTAATGGTTTCTCAGTTGTTTTTCTCTTGCACACGTACCAAACCAGAGAAGTGAGGCTTGTTTATAACTGTAGAGCAGGGGTTTTTTTTGCATAGTCTCTAATCAAGTGTGACTACAAGTTAGAGGCTTTGCAGGGGTTATTTTATAGCCCGTTTAGTTACAGATACAGGTGTAGGAAAATATAAAAAAAAAATCTGCAGGACAAAAGACCTACAGAATAGCGAGCAGCTGTAGATGAAGAGAATGCCAGAGCTGTTCCATATATAGGTTCTGAGGAGCCCTTAATATTTACAGTTCTTGAATGTTACCTCAGATCCTTCAGATTGAAAACAAGAAACATTATTGTAAACAAGAACATGCCTTAAACATTTGCCATTTCAAGTAAAGCTGCAAAATTGCTTTTAACAAAATACCAGTAGCTTTGCAACCTCAGCATCAAAACAAACTTAGAGAAAGGTGCTTTGGAAGATTTTTCCACTGTCTTGGTTTCCCAGTTGTATGTGTTCAGATTCACTGGAGAGCCCCAGTATGTAAGCTGCAAACAACTCGACAGATGCTTTTTTCAGTGGGAAGCTTCATATTCTTCAAATATCTTCTCTGGGTGAGCTGGAAGGTCAGCAGGAGTGTTTACGCTTCTCATCGTTCATAAGAGGCCGTTTGACAGTGAAGAGTTGACCATCATATTCCTGCTTTCTTTCAGTAGAAAGAAAGTAAATGGTCAGATTGAGGAGGCAGCACTTTATTGCAGAGGACGGGTAAGGCAGGAAGGAGGAGTGAGACTGAAGGTCATGGTTGAAAGGATGCAAAAAAGGATGAAGGGCAGGTAGGGTCCTTGTGCAGCATCCTTTTTCTATTACTCTTTCTTTTCCCGCTTTATTTCATAGTGTAATCGACTGTTAAAATGGTGTCCTGCCCCAGATTGCCACCACGTTGTTAAAGTCCAATATCCTGATGCTAAACCCGTTCGCTGCAAATGTGGACGTCAGTTTTGGTAAGAGTAAATCAAGTAAAAGAAGTTGATGCTGCTGCTTTTCACTTACCACATTGGAACTCTGTTAGTGTGTATTCTGTACGTCTATACTGGGATGTGGTTTAAGATGGTGGGAGAAGTATGGGGAGGGGGTGAACTTCAAATGGTAAGCCAGGATTAGGGACAGCTGATTGCAAAGCCCATCACTGTGTTGCTCTCTGTCTCTTGGGCCTCCTGTGACATGGAGACAGATGCAGCTTTCACTGAGAGATGAGCTTCAGCTGAACGGTTTCAGATTAGGTGAGGTTCTGGACTGCAGACTGTAGAGAATCAAAATGTGTAGAGATACATACTGCTCTGAAATGGCCGTTGGATGGATGGCCGAAGGGTTTGAGGGGTGGCTGGAGTCTTTCTGACGTGTGTAATGTTTCCTTAGGACTGGGTTTGGTCTTTCGGCAGAACAACCTGGAAGAAAACTTCCACGGTGTTAACTTAGGGCAGATGATTATACTTTTATTTAACTATTTGCTTATTTTCCTTTTTCTTTCACTTACAGCTTTAACTGCGGAGAAAACTGGCATGATCCTGTTAAGTGCAAGGTGAGCACGTCTAAGTTCTTTTTTAAATGCATGACTTGAAAAAGTTTAAAGTCAATTTATGGGCAAGACGTAGAAATGAAGCACAAGCTTTGCCACTGCTCACATCAAGAAGCACAGTAGTTCACCTGTTTAGATCATACGTGAGAAGAATCAGCGAAATAATACTGGATGCCTTTAGGATGCCCCAAAGTTGGACCTTGTGAAGGAACAGTGCCTCAGCTGGATGGGGAACTGTCTGGAGGAGGCGGCTGTTACAGCTGTGACCCTCTGAAGAAGAATAAAGGTGCTTCAGGGGTGAATGCTTCACTTGACAGCAAGCGTTCCTGTACTGGGCGTTTCTGTGGGTGTTCGGTGCCTCGGCAGGCTTGTGATTTGTTGTACGGAAGGAATTAATTTGGTCCTGGGACCTGCAGCCGTGCTGTGAGCTCTGGAACTGGGCTGGTTTTTCCGTGAAGCTGTCAAAAGCTGTAATCAAGCCTGGGATCCTGTGGCCTGTGCAGAGGTCGTGGACAGCCAGGTTTCATGCCCTGGGGACAGAGCAGTCTGCGTTCCTAGTGACAAATGCAAAAAAAACCTCCTTGGGAAGAGGGGAAGGAAATCACCTAAGGATGCTAAACCTTTGGCGAGGTCTTTCCAGGCCAGATGTGGTCAGTTTATCTGACAGTTGCAAGCAGTCTTTTGCTTTTGTTAGTTGTTTTCATTTGATAAAGCCATGTTCTTGGTGAGGCTTAAAAGAAAAAGAAGAAAAAACAAAGCGTAAGCTGGACGGTCTGAGCATGAGTGGGCATTGTAAGCGGAAGGAGAAGTTTGGCTTGATGTAAAGCTGGCCATCGCAGAGGATCTGGCTGCAGTTTTGGCAGATCACTGTTATAACATCCTTATTATTTGAGAGTCCCATGTGAAGTATGTGCTGGTTGAACTCAAGAACTGCAAAGTCCTTGCTGAAGTGTTCGTGCCAAGTGATTGTGCTTGCTGGATCAGGACGGTGCTGCAGGAAATGTCTGCAACTCAATTAGCTGCTGTTTGCGCTGCGTTCCAGCACCCCCACCCTCCCGTATTCCCATGTGGTTGTGTGTTCCTTACCTGTACCTTGATGTAAGCAGCTGTCTTGGGAACATTTACAGTTCCTCTAGTTAAATGTAACTCCTCTTTCTTCATTTTTCTAACAGTGGTTAAAGAAATGGATTAAGAAGTGTGATGATGACAGTGAAACTTCTAATTGGATTGCGGCAAACACAAAGGTGAGGCTTTTTCTTGTGTTATATATAGACTTACCAGATGAAAAGAAGAATGACAGCCTAATTCCTCTGTACGGGGATTGTTCTTTCCGTTGTATGGCATAAGTTAAGAGCAAGCCTTAAAATCCACAGTACGCTGAAGTATTCCTGTTTGAAGAGCAAATAGGTGTTACTGCCTCGAATCAGGTGAGGTTCTTTGGGTTGAGTGGAGTTTGCTCTTGTAAGAAAGAGTTAATTGGAGACCCAAAGGAAGCTCAAGTTTTTTAAGTCTTTGGGCTCCTGTCTGGCACCGGTGGCTTTGCTAAGCAAATCTGTGCCTCACTCCAAGCGTGTGAAACATGTTAACACCACCCGTGGCTCGATTTGGCTGTGATAATTTACATCTGCCTTTAAATCCCCTGGGTTGGCCTCTCGAGGAGTCGTTCATTTCCGCTGGGCAGGATTCCAGCTAGAGACTGGCAGAACAGCTGTTAAGATTTTATTATGTAAATGTCTTCCTTCCAGCTAGCCCAACTTTGCCTGAAACTTCAGCATTTGTTCGGTTCGGGATGAATTAAGACAAAGGTTGCCATGGTGGCAAGAAAACAAAAGCAGCTGATGCCGGATGGGATGCCGTCAGGGCCTTAGGAGCAGACCTGGGTCTGGGACTGCGGAGCCGGGAGGGTGGAAGAAGGTGGGGAGGGTGTGAGGAAATGGCTGCTTTGTTTTCCTAGCTCTGTTGTGTAACTGGTTAATGGTATTGTTTGCGGCAGCCGCTGCTTCTTTCTGGGACTGGCTGTGTGTTTTTCATTGACCTGGAATGTTGCGTTATGGTGAAAGCAGAAACACCCATCAGGCTGAAATTAACAGTTAAAGTCGGGCTGAAATTGTGCAGTCTCGGCTGCTTCTTTCTGTTTCGTGGGCCGAGACTTGTGTGGTCCCCGCTTGGAGGCTGAACGTTGCTTAAAGTGAATTTGGCTCTTTCAGAGGTGGGTGTGTTCAAAGATATATTGTGCCTCAAGAACCGAACCAGATTTCTTCAGAGTTGGCTTGATCTTCATACGAAAGCTGAGGAGGAGTAGCCGAATAGCTCGGAAAGGGCTGAGCTGTAAGCACATGCAATGCAGCTTTTAGCCTCGGGTATCAAATATTTGGGATGTCAGAATGGCCACAGCCCTGTTTTGCCTGTGACAAAGCCCTCGGGAGCCGGAGGAGGAGCTGCTGCTGCCCCCAGGAGCGTGATCTTGGTCATGGCCGTAGGGCGCTCTGTCTTCTGCCTGCCCCTACCCTGGCATGTGCTGCTGAAGACCAGAGTCTGGGCTCTCCTTGCAGGGTTGGTTACCCTCAAATGTTGAGCGTTCCCTTACTGGATTCTGTGCCCATTAAAAAGGCTGAAATGATACACGCATACATGTTAATGTAGCCCAAACATGAATAATGTGCCGCTAACACTGGCTACTGGAAATAGGAAGCTACTTGTCTCTTTTTCAGACAAGACGATGAGGGTTTCTGCCAGCTTGCTTGCCCACAGATGTGAGTGTAGACAGAAATATTAAAGATGATCATTTATTTATTTTCTACCAAAATCTAGATTTTGTCAGGTAGGAGCCATGCTTGTGGTTGGGCTGGTATTTAAAGCACAGCTCAGACTGTCAGAAATAGTACTCAGTGGCCGGAGTAAGAAGATTTTTCTGTGGGAAACACCCATCCAGAGGAGGGTGAGGAGGGGAAAGGAGTATGGCCAAGCCACGCTGGCATCAGCCCAGCTTATCTGTTAGTTCCTGTAGTCTGGGGTCAGCAGCAGAAGAGCTGTTGTCCTTGAACATCCGTGTCTAAGCTACTTCTTCTAATACCGTACGAGATGCTCCTACAGCAAGAAAATACTTTGGAGCCCAGGCTGTACAGCAGCAACAGGAAGAAAAATAACATCAGGGTAATTACACCACACATTTGAGCAAGCCAACTGTCCTGGAGTCTTACGGGATCCGTACCAATTGAATTAACCGAAGGACAATATCGCAATTCTTCTCTCTCCAAACTGACGTGAGATTCAATTGAGGGGAAAGTTGGCAGGAAACGTAACCCACCCCTCATAACCATCTCTGCCTTCTTGCGGGCAGCGAAGATGAGGAAGGTGGTAATTTCACACCACTATAATGAAGCGCGAACAACACTTGCTGCTGGAACACGTGCAATTGGAGCTTCGCAGCCTCTGGAGAACCATATCGGCCCGGAGCCACGGGGCTGCTGGCCACCGCCTCCTCCTGCCTGAATTGTGCTGGCCTTTGGCCAGAGGCACGGTGAAACCCAGGTTCCTGTGTCTGACAGTGACATGGTCCTGCTGCCACCCAGAGAGGAGCCGGGTAAAATCCTTTCCGGCTGTAGCGTGAGGCTGTAGCGGTGCGCCGGGATAGGAATTGCGCAGTTGGAGTTGCACCTTACTCTGTCTCTGTACAATTTCTATCAGGAAAACAGGACAGTTGTGTTTGGGGAGGGATGTCTCGTGACTTTACAGCGATTTGCTTCAGCGACTGCAAGTCAGAGCCCAAATTGTGTGTTGAATTTCTTCATTTTGAAGAACCTAGAAGGGAATCAGATCGGGTACCATCAGATGCAAAAAATCCATGTTTTCACTGGAAAAAACTCCAAGTAATTTAATTGCGACTGTGGTCTCCATCACCGTTTCTAGCTTTGGAAAAGTGCTTTCTCGAGTCCTCCAAATATGATGCTGAGCTGCAGACCTGTCCCGTGGGGTCTCCATTCAGGGCAGAACACTTCCTGTCTTACCAAGATGAAGTTACAAGAGAAAAATAGCAGTCCTCCTGGAATGTGGGCTTGGAGTCTGGGTAATCCTTTGCAACAGTAGAACGTGAGATATATTTGTTCCAGCTTGCCCTGGGAGGCAGAATAGGAAAGGAAAATTAGGCAATTGTTGTATCAGAGAATAGAAGAGTGAAGCCCAGCTGCACTGGTTTCTGCTCACAAACTGGAGTGATCTGATGTGTTTTTTGATGAATTATGTAGAAAGGTCTGAATGAAAAACGAGGAGATTTGAGTAGTGAATTCTGTGGTTTCCTATATACTTTTTTTTTTAAATTTTGCATTCATTCATTTGCACTTAGGAGACCTGCACTAAATTCTTTATACTTACACGAAAGACATAGCCCTTGCAGCACAGAGTGTGCTGGAGCTCATGGCCTTTTACTTAAGATACTTTCACATATGAGTGCAGCTTAACTAAATTAATTTAAACTTGAGTTAAGCCAATACAAGTTCTTTAACAAGCCTTTAATTTTCAGTCTTCTTGCAGAGAAGGGTTGAATAGTCTAAGGTTTTGTACATTTGTTTCTTTTTCTGTTAGTTGTATGAACTTGGCTCTTAAATAGTTCCTTAAATAGTTAGTAGTTCTTAAATAGTTAAATAGGCAGGTTTCAGGTACGGTTTGGTTTGTGCGGCTTTGGGAATAAAGCAACCACAGAGTCAGGCACTTCTGTTAAGTGGACCTTCAGAGGAGTGAGAAATACAGAAAACTTGAATTTGTGCATTTATTTTGGGGTCCTAAAATGTGTCAAGGCCACCTAAAAGAAGAGGGGGAAAAACCTGTTTCAAACCTGAGTTTCCGTGTTGTCAATCTTTCTGCATCTTAGAACTCTAAAGGAAGAACAACAAAGATGGTAACGGTGCCGGTCTTCACCCAGGGCACGGTTTGCTTGGTTTTTTTTTTTGTTGAAGTTAAATTGGTGGTAATGAAAGCTGTTCATCTGATACTAAGAATGCCCCTGCCTTACCGCTTTTGGCTGCTGGCATGTCACCATCTCATTATCTTCCGGGCTAGACAGGGCTTGAATGTCTGATGTATAAAACAGGCCAATTTATTTCTTCCAAAAAAGCTATTGGCCATTTTTCTCCTTTAAGTGAGATAAAATGGCATGAACCCAGTTCTGTTCCTTTTCAGGTCACTTTTTCATGTTTGAACACGCGCTCCCTCTGTGCTTTCTGCAAGTCCTACATTTGTCGTAACGCGTGGCCATGCTGGCAGCCCGCTGGATCCTCCCCGGGCACCGGCATTGAAGTTTGCTCTTCTGTTTCTGCCCAGCACAGTTTCCTGCCAGAGCTGTGAACAGCCTCTGCCCGGAGATGTCCAAGTGTCACCTTTTCCTCTCAGACGAGCAAGTGTTTAAAATACCCTGCTTTGATGCAAGGTGTTGTCACGCTGTACTATATTGCACTACCATAATTAAGTTCAGTGGTTTCAGATTTTGTTGAAATATGCTAAGAAATCCCCATGGTGTTTCATGATATTTTTTTATTTTTAGGATGGGTTATAGGTTGAAGGCGTCACTGTGAATGTGGCTGGGAGGCTGATGTACACCACTTGCCTCCAGGAGTCCCGGAGAGGACTAATCTGTTTCACCTGCCCTGAAATATGTTTCTAATTAGCCCCTCGTTCAAAGAACAGCAGCTGAGGTTTATGGTGGTTTATGTACATGCAGCCTTTTATGACAAAATAGGGATTGTTCTCCTTTGCCAGGTTTCCCTGGGCTTTTGTTTCAAAGTGCAGCGTGTAAGCACACCACCGAATTGTTTAGAGTGGAACAATGTTAATGAGGTCACTTCTGCTTCGCGGCGTGACAGATAACGTGCGGAATAATCTACCGGTTTAGTAATTTGATTTGCTGGCTATTACGTTGTTGCATAGCCGTAATTCTCAGTAAGATCTTCCTTCCCTATCCTCCTTAATCTATAAATCTCTCCCACTCCTTGCGTTGGTGGCTTGAGTATTTGTGGCTTTTTTTTTTTCCGCTGGTGTTCAGCTTTTCTTCTGCATGTTCTCCTCATGGATTTTTCTTAATTTTTAGTAATATTCTTTTACACAGCTTCCTGCATCTGTGTAGCTTACTGTGTCATCTGTCTTCCTTGTGCTTTGCTTGACAGGCCTATAAAGGCTTGAAAAGGATGGCATTCCCTGGAATAAAAGGGCTGTAATTAGGGTCTTTTTGTTCTCATTTGCATCACAGGGCTAGAAGCCCTAAGCCCGATGTGGTATGGAGACACTGGGGAGCTTGCTCTCATCCTCAAAGAGAGGAGAGCAGAATTTCAGTGCTCCTAATTGAGCCTAGCTGCGGATGAGGATGGCCCCACAAGCGGGGTGGACGTGCCCCATTGAGCCTCTCCAGCTTGGCAGCTCATCTGGGAACTGTTTCTTCTTCCAGTTGTGGGATTGTTCCTGAGCAGGAGCGATCGCTGCAGCTGTTTGTTGGATTAGCTGCGTCTTCCACCCAGGCACGCCGATGTCGGCATCTCATCAGATGAGACACGTTTGGAAGAAACTGCACTGCTCTGCGACCACCATCTTCTCTTGAAAAACCATCCGTCGGGGTTTGAGTGACAGGGGAGCTGTGTCGTGCTGTGACAGGGGTGCGCTGCCGCTGTTCATACGTGTTATCAAAGGGCACCCTGGCTGATGAGCTAATGGAGCAGGGATCTCCACAGTGACAAAGGATATTGATGGGAGAAACCTAAATGTGGGTCCTGAGGTGTTGGTGCAGGATTGGAAGAGGGAGGAGGGCTGCCTGGAAAAGGGAAAATAAATACTGCCTTGTGAGCTGTGCTCAAAGGAGAGACCATTTTTGATTCTGAAATTCCCAGAGCTGCATTGAGTGACTAATTGGGAACAAGCTCACCTGGCTGAGTATCAACCTTATGGGTAGCCCAAGAGGACATCTTGATGGTGTCCCCCCTGAGAGGGCTTGCGAGGGAGCTGCTCTGCTTCGTTTACTCTGTTTGTAGTACAGCTACTCTGTTTGTGGGACAAACACAGGTGATGGGGAGGAAGGCAGGGCTGGAAAAATCCCCTCGTGCTTGCTTGCTGCTTGAACCCATTGGAGGAACAACCAGCCCAAAAAAACCCTGAACTGAAACAAAAACCTGGGGGGCATTAAAAAGAGCGTGGCCAGCAGGTGGAGGGAGGTCATCCTCCCCCTCTGCTCTGCCCTGGGGAGGCCACAGCTGGAGCGCTGGGTCCAGTTCTGGGCTCCCCAGTTCCAGAAGGACAGGGAACTGCTGGAGAGAGTCCAGTGGAGGCTACGATGGTGATCAGGGACTGGAGCATCTCCCTGCTGAGGGAAGGCTGAGAGCCCTGGGGCTGTTCAGCTGGAGAAGAGCAGGCTGAGAGGGGATCTCATCAGTGCTCATCAATATTTAAAGGACGGGTGTCAGGAGGATGGGGCCAGACTCTTCTCAGTGGTGCCCGGGGACAGGACGAGGGGCAACGGGCACAAACTGGAACACGGGAAGTTCCATCTCAACATGAGGAGGAACTTCTTTACTTTGAGGGTGGCAGAGCCCTGGCCCAGGCTGCCCAGAGAGGTGGTGGAGTCTCCGTCTCTGGAGCCATTCCAAACCCACCTGGACACATTCCTGTGCCACCTGCTCTGGGTGACCCTGCTCTGGCAGGGGGTTGGACTGGGTGATCTCCAGAGGTCCCTTCCAACCTCTGCCACTCTGTGATTCTGTGAAATAAGCGGCCAGCTAGCACACAGTGTACTGACAGAGCACGAGGACAGGAGGAGAGGTGCGACTGCAGAAAGAAACAGTCATCAAACTACTGCAGTAGTTCCCCAAATCTGTGGAATCTTTTTGTTTACATGACAAACCTGGTCTTCCGGTTAGAAACCGAGCATTGTCCTCTTACTCAGGCCAAGCCCCAGGGTTGTGACCTGTTGATGGGATGGGAGCGCTGCTGCTTTTGGCTGAACGAGAGGGCAGTGCTTTCCAAACAAGTCCTGTAATAGTCTGCCGGCTCCTTTCAAAGGAATGGCTACACCCTTGCCTAGGAAAACCTTGCTATTGTGTGGGATGTCACCTGTTTCTGCCCAGTCCTTAGCCCTTCCCCTTCAGGATCAGGCAGTGGGACCAAAGCAGGACTTTGAAGAGGAAGAAATGATGGTGGTACTCAAGAGGAACACTCTGCCATTGCCAGGGAGACCAGAATCACAAAATTATTCAGGTTGGAAGGGACCTCTGGGTGTCATCTTGTTCAGCCCCCTAGCCCGAGGCAAGAATAACCTCAAAGTTAGGCCAAGCTGCTGTAATGAGCCTTGGTTTTCATTAGTGCTCAGGTCTGCAAATTTGCAATCATCAGGAAGCAAAACTAGCTGAAAGCGCTTTAATTATGTTGTCCAAAAAGAAGTTGCAGTCCCTCATGTCTTTCCCCTTGTCTCTTCTCTTTTGCCTTACTGCAAGCTTCCCTCCCTGCAGCGGGAAGGGCCATGTCGGACATCTGGTGACCACGTTGGCCTCCAGACCAACTCCAGCAGCTCCGGAGCTATCTTCCGAGTACTTTTCGGTGTGCAACTCTCCTGTCTCCCACAATACAAACAGGAAAACTCAGATGAAAATGTAGTAATAGTTGGGACGCTTGGAGTGGAGGTGGAAGAAGTCGCTGTTCTAGAATGATTGAACGTGTTGGTTTCTTCCTTTGGTGAGAGTTTATCTGAATGCTGGGATAGGAAATGGTGCTCTTGATGTCTCCTCTGGTTAGCAACCAGTAAAGACCTGCTCGTAGCTGGGAATGGGATTTTCCACCCTTCTCACCCAAAAGCTGCAGCCGGTTTTCCACAAGTGTGGATTACTTGTTTTGCTGTGATTATTTATTGCCTTGTAGATAAAACCGGCTTTTGCAAAAACTTCATAAATGCTGGTGTGGCTGTGTGAGCCGGATTGAGGAACTCATCCAGGCTAAAGTACTCTTTGGTTTTATTTTGGGGTTTTTTCACCCAACACCTGTGCAGCTGCTTTGTGTCCCAGCACAAGAGAGGTGCCACAGGGATGGGAACAAGCGGCAGAAGAGAGTTGGACTTGTTTCCTTCGCTCATAGGGACAGCGTAGTATATTCTTGCAACCTCGGCTTTGTGTAATCATTGGGGTACTACAGAAATAATTTTTTATGTTCTACATGAGTTGAATATCATCTTAGGAAGTGGCCATATGCTGCTGATGTACGAGAATGATATTGGTGTTGTAAAAAAACCCCTCTATTCCCTAAAGATTTTACCTGTGCAGTGCTGTTCTTAGATATCCTCGTTTTTGTCAAAGGCCTCACAGCCGAAAGGGAAGCCCCGTGTTGGATTTTGTAGAAAAGTCATCAGTGAGGTGTCACATGAAGGGGAAAAAAGGGCCCGATGGGAAATGTGGAAATGCCGCAGGAACGGAAGTGTCTTTTTAGCCGACAGAAGCTTTTTTTGAAGCATGATGGAGTCTTACTGCATGTTTTCGGATACTTTTTGGATGGCATTTTACAACTGCAGGTGTCTTGGATTGGTAACAGTGTGCTATCGGCTCACCGTTAGGCTTTTTTCCAGTGTTGAGTGCTGAAGTGGGCCAAAGGCTTGATGGTTGGGAGGAGAGCGAGATACCTTCCCCAGGGCAGTTACAGACCGTCGTTACTGCTGTGATTTTGGAGAAGGTCATGAAATGACCCATCCAGTGTACCACTATGATAGCAGCAGAGATAAAATGCATTATTCCTTAGGGGGTTTTTGCTATCTAGCCGCTCTGATTTTGGAAATATTTTAAAGGAAGATGATCTCGCTGATCAAAGGGAAGTAGTAAATCGCGCATTTCACTTGACGTCTGATCTCTTACTGCCATGGGAACCCCTCTAACCTCACAGGGCTGCTGTGGGTTCTGTGTTTTCCCTGCTAACGGTGCTCTCTGTCCTGTGAACAGGAATGCCCGAAATGCCACGTCACCATCGAGAAGGACGGGGGCTGCAACCACATGGTCTGTCGGAACCAGAACTGCAAAGCCGAGTTCTGCTGGGTGTGTTTGGGCCCCTGGGAGCCCCACGGATCTGCCTGGTGAGTTCGGGATCGTGCCTTGCGGGAAGGAGAGGAAGCCGCGATGCAAGCGGCATCGATTTGGACTGAAATCTGTGGAATCGGTGTCCCCGTTACAGGTACAACTGTAATCGCTACAACGAGGATGATGCAAAGGCAGCAAGGGATGCACAGGAGGTGAGTCCATAACCTTTGGTGATGAGGGAGATTACCAACCCTGTGTCGTTTTTTTCGGGCTTTCTGTAAACCTATAAATCAGCTCTGAAGAATTTCCTGGATTTGGGCGCAAGTCCAGAAGACAGTTAAGTTCCCCCACAACTTTGGACTCTTGCTTTGTGCCAGAAAAAAAAGTTCAAAGCCACTTTAACCCAATTTAAAGAACATGTTAACTCAGTTGTTATCATGCTGCCTTGCCTGTTTTGTAGCAGCTCTTTGCGTGAAGTCACCATAATGCTGTGAGTCTGAGACAACAATCCTCACCACCTTCATAAAACGCTCTTTACCGCAAAGTTCTTAATGCGAATCCTGAGGTGTTTAAACACAGCAGACCTTTTGAATGTAAATAGAATAGACTTCAGTTGTTCCCATAACTGTACTTGAAGGCTTGATAGAGAAGAAATTGCGGGTGAAGTTGCAGCTACATTAAGCTGTTTTGTGAAGGTGGATAGAGCCAAAGCCCTTTTTAACGGGGAGGGATTGCATGCTGTCTGCTGCAGCTTGCAGAAATCCATTTCCTGCATCTCTGTCAAAGTGCCGTTATAGCCAAGAACCGAAGTATTTCCTGCAGCCCCTCCTCCTGCAGAGAAGGATGACTTTGGCTGATTCGTGCTACCTTTCTACATCCACAACATACAAGTTTAACCATGCCCATGTTGTCATTTTTTTACAGCTGATCTGTCAGTGAGAAGAAAATAAGATTAATGGCTGTGTATTGAGTCATCTTGGTTCTCTTGTACTATTTAGCACATGGCGTCTTTCCCCTGCTCTGTAATCAGTGTGGCCTAGGCAACCTGAGGTTGCCCTCCTAACACAAGCACAGTAATTGTCTAATTAGAATTCCTTATTAGCCAAAAAAAAAAGAAAAGAAAATATGCTTCTCGCTGTTTGTCATGACACTGGAAGCATTTAAGTCCTGTAACTGGAATCGAGAGGCTGAAATTCAAAACTCTTCAGGCTTTAGCAATGTGATTCTAATTACTCTCCGGGTTGGGAGTGAGGATGCCACAGCTGAGCTAGGAAGTCCCCTGTGTGACAGCGAGCTGCCGTGGGTCTGGCCTTTCATCTCCACCCAATGTCAGGGTTCACAGTGCCGCAGAAAGCGGCGCCACCTAAGTCTGGCCAACATGAGAGGAGAGGAAGCACCTTTGGAAAGGAAGCTCCTTCTCAGGGTCAGGAAGAGCCTTGTGAAGGGTTGACTTCTCTTGCAGCCATTACTTTGTTTTAACTATTTGTTTTCTTTTTCCCTAATGGGAATTAACACAGCGATCCAGAGCAGCCCTGCAGAGGTACCTGTTCTACTGCAACCGCTACATGAACCACATGCAGAGCCTGCGCTTCGAGCATAAGCTCTGTGCTCAGGTGAAACAGAAGATGGAGGAGATGCAGCAACACAACATGTCGTGGATCGAGGTGCAGTTCCTGAAGAAAGCAGTCGACGTCCTCTGCCAGTGTCGTGCCACACTCATGTACACTTACGTCTTTGCCTTCTACCTCAAAAAGAATAATCAGTCCATTATCTTTGAGGTAGGAGAAAACATGGTTGTCAGGAGTTCGGATTACAAAGCTCAGTGAAATAGGGGATTTAATGGTTGGAGAAGCTGCTGCCCCCAGTTGTACAGAAGTGAGTCTGTCTTAATATTCTGTTGTGCAAAAGTTAGAGGCTGTGGTGGGCATCATGTAAGGATCCTCTGCTGGAAGAGGAAGTAGAGTTACAAGTTACCGCCCTCTGGAACAAGAAAGGGATTGAGGTTCTGTCTTAACACCGTCTTTGCTGGTTCAAAGCTTAAAGCTGGCATTTTGCCTTTCCCTGGTGCTGGCTTTTCTCCAAGGGCACTACCAGAAAAATTGCACTTGAAGCTCTAAACATGGAGGACCGATCTGCTTCGCAGCTGAAACTGTATTGGCCATTTATGATTTAAAACAGTCCTTTGCTGATCGTTGTGCAGAGCCTAAGCAGGGTGCTTCTGTGCTGCGCGCTCAGCAAAGGGCGCGCAGAGCTACTGAGCAGCAGTGAAAGCTCTGATGCTGCTGTGCGCGTACCGGGAGTCAGTGGGGGCTTTGCCAATGCTGGTAAAAACATAAATAGACAAGGGACAGGATGGGATATGAATTGTCTTGTTAAGAAAAGGATATTTTTGGGCTTGCCAGGATATTGCAGATCAAGGAAGACACAAGACTTGCTGGTAGGTAGGCAGATTCTCTTCTGATCAAATGAAGAAATTTCAGCTTTTTCAGTCTTGATGCTCAGAGCAGGTTACTAGTGTTACACAGTGCGTATCTAATCCTGCTTTTTATTTCAGTACTGATGTAAGTTGAATGGAAGAAAAAAACTTCTTTCTTTCTTTCCCCTCCAAAATACTCCATTCTCTTTCTTTTTTATTTTTTGTCTGTGCAGAATAACCAAGCAGACTTAGAGAATGCTACAGAGGTGCTTTCCGGGTACCTCGAGCGAGATATATCCCAAGATTCGCTGCAAGACATAAAGCAGAAAGTACAGGATAAGTACAGGTTTGTTTTTTTGAATAATCCTCTATCTCCAAGTCCCCGTATCGCCATCCTGTGTGGCAGGTAGTGGCATGTGTACTTGCCAAGCTACAGTTTTCTCCAGAATCCCGTCCCTGGGAAGCTGTTTGCTGTTGGCCTTCTGCCATACATTGTGCTCATCAGCCGGTCCCTGGGCATCCGAGAACAGCAGCAGCGGTGTCCCATGCCAGCCCCTGAAATCACCAGTGGTGAAGGCCTTGCACAGATGCTGGCAGCGTGTTTTTGTGCCCCTTCCTGGGACCAGCTCTCGGGGGAGGTGACAGCCTGCAGGGAGAGGTTCCCAGCTCAGCCTTGCGTCTGCTCTGCTGAGCAGTAGCTAGAAGATTCCGTCCCATAATGGAAAAATATTGTGACCGAAAGCAATGGCTTTTCATCCACTGCACAGAAGGAGCATGTGGGAATGGCCAGGACCAAGACAGGACCGATGTAGTGAGGGCCAGAGAAGAACAAGGAGTGACTTTATTGTTCCCAGCTGACAGTGTTGGCCTAGGCTAAGTTGCCATAAGAGCAGTCAGCTCCTTTATTTATCTGTTGGGTCCATTTGTGCAAAATGTGCGTGTAGAAAAGCCATCTGAAAGAAGAGGGAGAGAGCAACCTGCCCAACTGGGGAAGAGACCAGAAAAGCCGGGGTCCAGGTGACACAAATGCCAATGCTTTGTACAGTCCCAGAGGAGTCGCTTCTGCACAGTGGAAAAATACAAAGCTGCAAACGCAGATGAGTCACAGGATTATGGCTTGCATTTTTGAGGCATTTTGCCAAAGTCACTAAATTTGTTATGCCTAACTTGGGGCTGGGGGGGAAGAAGCCAAAATAGGGTGAGCTGTAGTGACTAAGGGACTCTGGGGGGTGGAAGTAGCCATGAAGCTGTGGTGGGCCTGCGGCCCACTCTGCTGCCGTCTGGCAGCGTGGCTGGGACTGGGGAAGACCATCAGACCTTCTCTTTTGAGACGTTTTTATAATTTACCCTTTAAGACCACCGTTAAGTTGGTATCAGCTCAAGCTGCTTGTTCACTTAAGTCCTCTGAAACTGGAAGCTCTTCCAGGAGTGGTATCAGCTATCCAGAAGAAATTAAAACCTAATATAGCCTGAATTGCCTGAAAACATAGTATCCCAAACCCGCCTTCATGTTTCTGGGAAGAAAGTATGCATCTGTCAAGCCCGCGCAGGTCCCTAATTAACTAGTTCAGTCACGTCTTAATCATGTCCTGCATGGTGCTCTTTGTGTACTGATGCAAGACTGGGACCAAGGATGTTCTCGAGGTGGGTTTAAAGAGCTCTGGGAAATTGCAGGAACTGCCCTCCTGGCTAATTTGGTTTCAGCTGTTTCGATCTCTTTGCTTGCAAAGACATTTCTAGAAAACAGGATTAAAACCCCACCACCAGCAGCAAAATAACTGAAGTTGGAAAAAGCAGAAACTGTGCGTGTTTGCTGTCACATGCTTCAGAAAATCAATGGGACTTTGTGTACGATGATTTCTGTTGCAACAGCTGATAGCAATGGGAAGAGCCAGAACAGTTTTGTTCGGATAAATCTGTCGGTCCGATCCATGGTAGCAGCGTAAGGGCTGCGGGTGAAGGTGAGGAATCTCTGCCCACGTGTTTGCATACATTGTGATCAGGGAGAGCATTCTAAGATTCCTCCTGTGCACCTTGCTTCAGCGAGCAGAGGGATGTTTGGCGACTGCCGAGCGAGCCAGGTTCCCACCTGTGGGAGCCCCTCAGATGCTATCCTGGTCGATGTCCACACAATTCCCAGCAGGAACCAGTAACTCGGCAGTCAGCTGCTGCGTTCCACTTTTTCACGTTGCAGCACACCACTCCGAACCGTGAACTGGCTACACGCCTGCGCCTGGGGCCATGGGAGCCGATACTTAGGCTTGTCTTGTCCGCTGCATGCCTAAAGATGATGTCGACTTTGGCATCGCCGCTGGAAGGGGTTTATTCCAGAAATCCCTGCTGCTTGTTCAGAATTTGCTCTTGGAACCTGAATACTTTAAACGTTTCTCTGCTTTTATCTTTTTAGTTGGCTAACGCGCCCGAAACGAACATGGCACCTTTTGATATGTTCCTATGATATCACTTTTCCTCAGTATCATTGATCCTGGTAGGACTGGACCTAACTCTGGGATCAGTTTGTATTTGCAGCTTTATCTGTTTAAGTGAGTGTAGGTGGGAAGACCCTGCAGGGCGTAGTGCCCCCCCTGAGACCCCGGAATTGCCGTGCGAGGTAAAACTTGCACTCCAGCCAGACCAGTAACCCTTTCTGGAGCCAGCCTGACCGCTTCCACCTCTACCGGGACTTCGGAGGGGAATAAAACTGGGTTTTGCCCAGCTAGCTCCTGGATTTTGTGGTCCGAATAGGGCTCAGCGAGTAGGTGCCAGCCCACGTTTGAGGAGAGCTTGGTCCCGTTTCGGGTGTCACCGCTAACCCCTGCTCTGGCTTTTTGCAAACTGCAGCCGCTGCTTCTTCATTTTTCAGTTATTAATGGAGGTTTCTGAGCTCTAGGGACTTTGGGGATATTCTTCCATGGGAAACTCTAAATTTGCATGCTGTTTTTTCAGCCAGGGACCTGGAGTTGAGTGACTGGAGTAACTGAAGTCTTAATTAGTGCTGTTAACGGGCTACAAATACAAAGTCCCTTCTCAGGGGATCTCCTCTTTCAGAAGCGAGGCTTAATGTAGGTTTGCGTTACTCGATGGCGGGGATGAGCCGTGGTTCCTAACCTGCCTTTTCTGCGCTGTTCCTCTTTGCCGCAGATACTGCGAGAGTCGACGAAGGGTTTTGTTGCAGCATGTGCATGAAGGCTACGAGAAGGACCTGTGGGAGTACATTGAGGACTGAGACGGGCCCCGCATAAACACGAACTCTGAAAAACCTTTACCATCTAGAGTGCTCATGCGATTCAAATAAAACACACACAAGGCGCTACGCCTGTTACACCGCTGGTCTGTAGTACTGGGATTCTGTTTTGTTAACAGAAAATTTAAGTAAATTATATTGTAATAAAAAAAAAAGGTAGATAAACCATTGTACAACAGTATTCTAGGCGGCCAATAAGAGTGTGCAGATGCACTAAAAAAAAAAAAAAACAACCCTCCAACTTTAACTTGTAACGTAGCTTCATTCTCCAGGCAGACTCCTTTTTCTTTTCTATCTTTCTTTTCCTGTGTGTAGTACAGATGAAATTTAAACCAGTTTCTTGACACTGCTTTTCATGTCCAAACCAGCCATTTTGATGTACTTTGGTAAGGGGGGATGGCTCTCCCGCCCCCCTCCTCCTCTCTGCCACCCAAGTACACGGATGAATGTTGATTGGCTCATTGTAAAGATGATTCTTGGGGAGGGGAGGAGGGGGGGGGACACAGCAAGGAAAAAAAAAAAAA
>VYZM01013519.1:104835-145183 GCA_013398915.1 Dromas ardeola
GTACCAATTTGTTTCCATTTGGCCATGTGCAAGTCAGATTTTTTTAGCCCATTTGAACCTACGACCTTGTGGGAAGAAAACGGTTTTTAAATAACATAGATTAGTTGGTAGTTACGTCATTCTTTTATGTAAGAGAATGTGATGTTTTCGTTTTTCTGCCAGAAGTGGGTAGTAGTGCTGTGTGTATTTTGTTCAGGATCTGATACAGCTGTTAGTTTTAAAAAAAATGAATTATCATGTTTGGGTAATAAAATTCTATAATATACTTCACTTCGTCCTCTTCTCTCCAAAATAACAGCCCAGTAATCCCTGCAGCACAAAGAACTGGGAATATTTCAGTTGGAATGTGCTAGCACAGCTCTGCCCTCTTGTGTGTGTATGTTAATATCTGTGGTTGCGGGACCAGGGAACCCTTTGCAGACAGCATGGCAGGTGTGTTTGGTCTGTCAAGACTAGTATCGCTGTAAAATTTTAGTGCTAATTTTTAAATCAGAAGATTCAGGGTTTTAGTTCTAGCTTTACATCTTTTGGCAGTTGTCACCCTACTTCATTTCCTCTCGGAGTTGTCAACCTACTTCATTTCTTTCTCGGAGGAAAATCTGTATCTGCTTCTTAAGCCTGTTGCAAACTTAATCAGGCAGTGAAAAGCGCCATAAAAGTGCCACCTCTTGTAGAAAGCGAGTATAATCTGAGTGTTTTTTGATAAATTTGGTTATTAAGTAATATTTTACACCGGATTAGGATCAGGAGGAGGGTGAAGTTCGACAGCCCAGCTCTAGAGGATCAAACTTTACAATTGCAACATACTATTTTAGGATCACATTTAAATTGGTAAATTTATTTTTTGAAGTTCCTTTGAAAGTCCTTGGTGCTAGACAAGTTTCTTTTGTGTTTTAAAGCGTTCAACTTCACATTTGTCTGTTGGCATGCTGCCGACAGATAAAATGGCATCTCCTGTTGTGGATTTAAAAATAATTTTATAAAAATAGTAAGTAGCAAATTTAGGAAGGTTGGGATTCATCTTTTTGAATTGAGCTATCTCTGACGTAGAGCAAATCTGAGCAGATCACCTGTGCTCCGTATTTAGTCAGTGGAAAGCCCATCCGATGCATTCCTCTGACCTCTCCCCATCACCTATCTTGGGATGCCATGAATCACTCCCCGAGGATGTGTATTCCTCTGCCATAAAGACAGCTCGAGGCAAGTGACTTGGATGTCTTAATTTTCAAACACTTAAGTTAAGGGAGATGCACTCCACTCAGGAATGTCAGAATTAACGTTGTCTGTGCAACTTGAATTCGAGCCTTTGAGTCTTTACTGACATAATTACGCGTTGGCTTTAGCCCAGCTCTCCAACATCATCCGTTGCACAGGAATGATGGGACATCTCACTGAAGGCTTTTTAAATAAAAGATATCTCCATTATTCCCTGCATAGCCAGTTGTCATGTTTATCTTCGGCTATCAAATCCCATAAATAAATTCCTTGATGCCGCAAGGTTCTTCTGTGTCGTACTCAAACCGTGTATCATACGTTAAAGATTCTTGAGAGACAATACTTGCTGGTCAAGAAGAGTCGTGAGAAGAAGTAGAAGTCAAAAGTAGGTACTAATTTTGGGTTCCACGATGCTTTTTCAGAGTTACTGAGCGCGTAGGCTGCAACACTTCTATCTCCAGAGCACGGCTGGTCCCCATCCTGCTTGCTGGAGTGAATGCTGGCTGGGAGATGCCGGCTCTCGTGTCTGTCAAGCTGTACAGCCAAAAATGACGGGTGGGCAGGTAGTGGCTGCCTTTGGGAAGTCTGGTTAGGTGATTTTTCCAGCTTTATGACAGAAATAGTGAGTGAGGTTTCTTTCCTCCTGAGCAGTTTTACAGTGTCTGAATGCAGAGAGTGCTCATTCACTCCTTCCAGGCTGTCCCCTTTGCCACCGACGTTTTAAGCTGCGTAACAGACGCTGCAAAAGTTCTGCGATTTAGTCGCTGTTTTATTCATATTTCTCAACAATTTCATTCACTGTCTGACCTTGATTCACTTTTATATTCATCACCATTAGAAGGAGGCAGGGCGCCTGCTGAAAATACCGGTGTGTTCCTGTAATTGTAGATGCGGTTGTGTAATTAAAGACTGTTTCGTTAAGACACTCGTGCAGTAGGGAAAAGTGAAGGCTGCACAGGCAAATCTTCATCCTGGGACAGACAGCCGACCTAGAAAACTTCACCCTGAGGCAACAAGTCTGGAAGAAGTTTGCATATTCAAAAAATAGGGTCTTGTAGCAGGGAGTGCTGAACCGTTTGCTAGACCAACTCCTATATTTTTTATACATTTATTCTTCTAATATAATATGCTTCTAATATAATATTCTTCTTTGGCAGTGGATGAAATGAGGACAGTTCTAGGTGTTACTCTCTGTTGAGCGGGAAGTTTCAAAGGCTTAGGGCTGGATTGTGCTCCTCTCCCTGCTATAATTTTATTTTGCTTTTGAAGAGGAAAGCTTTTTCGTACAAATGCCTTATAATGATTTCAGTTTCAATTTCTGTGTAAAAGACCTCACGCCGTAGACAGAAAAAGACTAAGCGTAAGAATTTAAGCCAAAGGAAGGATTACACTGGAAATCCCAAAACTACCCGTGCTCCTGATACTGGAATTAATGAGAAGCTGGTTACGCGGGTTATTTTGGGAATGTCTGCAGCCAGCGTTGCTTCGTTTGCGGGGGGAAATATCTTCCATCCGTGCTTTGCTGTGGGAGGAGACAGTGGGTAGTCACCAGTTGGTATCTCAGGCCTCCTGTGCTATTTATAAGCCATTTTATTCAGAAGCCCTCTGTGATGGTGTACTCTACCTCCTTTATTTAGGAACAGCGTCGGCAAATAGACACCCGGAGGGCGCTTGGTCTCCTTCTTGCCTTAGCACAAGGCATCAAGCAGGAAAAAAATGGATTAAATGGAGAAGAGAACAGTTGGGGTGCTATGCCAGGGGTTGGATTCTTGGGTACGTTCAAGAGTGGAGTCTGCATCCTCAGGGATTTGAGAACTGTTGTGCGAATCAGCCTAATTATTTCTAGATTGGGTTGTGCTTAAAAGCAAAAATAGCAAAAGCTCTTTCAGATCCTTGTTTTGCTTCTCTTCAGACCGTGTGTCTTTGCTCAGCAGTCAGCGCTGATGGTCAAAATTGGCTCGTGCAGAGGAAACAGACTTAAAGTTTTGATTTTTTTTTTATGCAGATAACCATTATACTTTTTCAATTTCCTTTTTAAAGTAGACATTTGTTTCTAAATTTCACCCCAATGTTATTTGATTGAATCAAATTTTAGGCTTGAATCAAGCAATATTAGCCTTGAATCAAATTTTTTGTGTCATAACAATCAGGCTAATGTATTTGTGCTAATGTACGCAATTCCCCCTTCTCTCATCAAATGAAGCCAGGCGTGCAGAGTGGTATCTCACCAGCCTCATACTGCTAACGGAGATTTCCCAGTAACCAGACTGGTTCTGCCACTAGGAACCTCGCTGTGGAGTTGGGAAGTCCGGAGTGGTCACAAGTGTGTCTTTATTTACAGATCTTCCTGCTTTACCTTAAGGTTAAACTTGAGCAGCACATAGTAGAAGCCATTTATATTGAATAATCAGCGTACGTATTTGTCTTGTAAATAAAAACATTTTTATTTGGAGTAACTCAGAACTTTAAATATCTCAAAACAGAAAAACCACTGAAGTCTGAGCTAGCAACTCTTTAAGATTTACGCAGTATAAACTAACAACATAAAATGCCTTTTTTTTTTTTTTTTTCCCCCTTCTTTGCCCTAGTGTATAAATCGGCTTTGAGGTACAATTTTCAGCTCTTCCATATAGTTTGGGCTAATTTTCCTGCAGGGGGAGGTGTAGAGTCAGAAATGTTGCTTTTTTGTTTAAACCTGCTGCTGTTTTTCAGCCTCCTCCCAGTTTTCTCTGCGCATTGTGAAGCTATTAATACACCATAGTAAGATCACAGCTATGAATTATGGCTTTCTTGCCAGCACCAGAATTGTATATGATGAGTTTTATTAACCCCAGCTGACTGTAAATAACGAGGAACCATATGGGTTTATTGTTTGATTTAAAGGTGTTTCAGCAGCAATTTGCAAAAGAAAAAACAGAGGAAAGGGGATTAAACAGAGGGAATGGCTACAGTAAAGGCCGCTCTCCTTTTTTCTGTTGTTTATATCCATTTTACAGGTTTTTGTGTACACAAACACCTGTATTCTCACATATGTGTATACTCAAATGTGATGAGTGAAATACAGCATAAACAACCTCTTCTGGCTGGTGATTTTTCATCATTACTGAGTGTTGAATACGTTATGTCTCTATTTATGCAGTTTTCAAACTCCAAGGATGGATCTGGGCGTAGGAAGGGCAACGTTCCTGTATTAGTTTTCTTTTGAATCTAAAATGTATTTTTATTGCTACGGTAGCAATAAAAGCCTCTGAGCGTCTGAGTAAGGAAGAGGATTTCTTATTAAATTTGCCCGTGCGCCAGCCTAGCTAGGAGTTTGTAGGATGCTCCTCTGATACCAAGGCAGTCTGTTATTTTTAAATCTAAACCCCTTATAGTAGAGTTTAAAAATGCTTTCTATCCGTTATTCATACCTGGTTTTGGAAAATACAATTCCCTGGCAGTGGTATGTGGTTTTATAGTAGCTATTTGAGTCTGCGCCTTATTATTTTAATATTATTTTTGGTTAGAAGATACGCGTTACCTCTCACCCGTTTTACAAACGGTAGCGTGATTCCTCGCATTGGCAGCTTGTGAAGCTCAAGGCAAAGAGGAGATATGCACAGCTGGTTTCATCCTTGCCTTTCCCTCCCTATCCATGTTTATTTAACACGGTTGTGAGAGCACCAGGCTTCATTTTGGGCTGTAACCACCGCTATGCCCAACAGTAAGCCTTCCCCAAGGTGGGGGGGATACTTGGGAATAATTGTCACCTTGGCAATAATGTCAGCAAATGTCTCCAGGAGGCTGACTTAGGAATTGAGGGATGGGGTGGATGTTGCTCCTGAAAGACTTCCATGTGTTGCCTCTCAGATTTGGACAGTCTCCTCCAGTAGCAAGTTAATTCTCTTTATGCTGTTGTGAGTTAAGCCGATGACCGGAATTACTTTAAAATGGGAAATGAATCTCAAATCGCAAAGATCAATCCTGCTTCTGTGCGTTAGAGCGAGCCTCGCCTGATGATGGGAGATGATAACCTGGCTCCCTCGTGGCTTCGCCGCAGCAAAGCTTCCCACTCTGATTTCTTTAGAGCAAGATGCGCCTTACCAAATTCTTCTTTGGTGCAGCTCTCTTAATAGCAAAATGTTACAATAGAGACTTGAGGCATTGCCTCGGTGTTTATTAACTTTGGAAATACCTGTGTGCTTGAATGCCGTTTTACAACATCCAATTTTTAATTGGGATTTGGAAAGGGACAGCTGAGTCAGGATCCAAATTTGGCCTTTTGGATAATCTTACCCACATACCGGTCGGTACCTGCCCCAATGTATCCGGACTATGATTCGTGAGGCTACTGCAGAATAAAAAAAAATAAATACTTGCATTTAGTTACTTTTCTGAAGATTTTTCTGCCCTCTCCTTGTGCTGTATGTTATACGTGGTTTAGCTTGTTATGGATCTTGGCCTGTTCTTGAGTCTTTTGCTTCTCTGCTTCTCCTCCAGGCTCCTCTTGCTGCGCTTGCTCAGTTCACCACAGGTTGGGTGGCAAAACTGGAGTGACGGGGAGTGAGCTGGGGCGCAGACTCTTTCCAGTAAGCTGGGGTGGAAGAAGAGCTGGGCTCTGATCTGTTTTTTTCAGTCTGATGAGACTAAAATGTGTCTTTGAGCTCCTTCTCCACCTCAGAGAGCCACAGCTGATGTGTGCTTTGCACAGGAAGGGTGCTAGGGTGCTCCAGGCAGCTGACAGTCTGCATGGGGGAGAAAATAAGGCGAAAAGCTGCCCGATGGCTACCGTTGTGCAGTTATGTTGAAATGCACTTTACTCTGGCTGTGCCCACAACAAAAGTGGTCTCTTTGTGCCTGGCAGTTTCTTTAAGAGGATGGATGGTGCTTTAGCAATCATTTCCCCCATGAAATCTGATAGGAGCCTTCTGGGGCTTTTTTTTTCCCCTCCTCTATATTTACACTACAGCAATTTCAAAACCTTTTTATTAAATCTAAAACCCGCTATTTGATAGCTCATATCTAAGCTATAATTACCCAATATGAAGATGCAAGCAGAAAATAATTTCCTAGGGAGGTTTACACAAAAGGGAATAACTCTGATTATGGTTTTTTTTTTCCCCCAGTCCTTTGAGAAAATCTGTAAGAGGATGAATAAAAGCGAAGAGTGATGATAGCGCAGCACAGATACAAATCCGATGATCTTACTCCGATTCGGTTGGGGTTTCCGCTCCAGTGGCTTCCTTAAAGGAGCATTGTCAGAAAGAAAAATCACATTGCTGGAAGTGGGTTGTGCAATCAATCACTGGCCACCGAGAAAGCTGGGGGATCAGATGGATTCCCTTTTGAATTCAATCAAAACACTTCAAAGACACTGGCATGTCTCTCGACCGAGGTATTTAATCATATATTTGGTGCCTGGCGCCCTGTCGCAGTTGCTTAATGAGACTAGACTTTCGTAATCCCAGAAAAGAGAGGCCAGAAGATAATTATGCAAGTTACAAACCCTTTTCACTCTGGATACCAATTTTTTGGATAATTGCATTTTCTTGGACTGGCCCTTGAGTAGATTGATTTACAGAAAATAATGGGCTTTTTTTCCACTGCTAGAGTGGTATAAACGACTATTTTCTAAGCTGTAGTCCCTGCGGTGCCTGGGTTATTTGCGAGGGTTCTGTAAAAGGTGACAAAGAAGTGCGCATTTTGATATGAGCCATATTAGCTACCTAGGAGGACCTTCTGAAGGTCCGTATATTGAAGAAGGTGGAAAATTGCAATGTAGGCAGCCTGAGGGACTTGATGAATGTGCTCAGCTCCTCCTGGCGAGGCCAAATTCGGTGGCCTTTCCCCATGCAGTAACCTGAGCGACCAGTTGCGGCACTGTGTGTTCCCGGCTCTAATTAGTGAGAGATTGCAAACCATTAGATGCCATATGGAGCCTCCGCTCTTCCCGATCATCCTTATACTTGAGAAGATCGAGGCGTGCTGACGGTCCTTCTTCCTGTTCTCCTGCCCCTCGTAGCAGCCCCCGTGGCCAGGCCCAGCCAGACGTCGCCCTTCAAGAGCTGAGATACACACATCATCTGTGTGTCGGGTTTTTTTAGGCATTCCGTGGGTAAGTATTAAACTTGGAAAAAATAAATGGATATCAGGACCAGCAATGATTGAATCGTGTCCTTTCAGAAAGCACAGAATGTTTTCTTCCCTTTCTCTGGACCTAGAGTCGGAAATAGCCAGGGATTTGTATTTCCCTCTTCTCCAGAAAAATGCAGTGACCCTTTCCACTGGGACATAGCCCTTAGCAACAGGTTGGGGGAGCAAACCTAAGGGAGATAAATGCACCAGGAGTAGGTATCTCACTGCTCTCCTGGCAAGACAGAAATGCAGATTGAGATGGTTGTGGCTCTGGAGAGGTGTATAAATAATTTGCATTACTTCTTTCTGCATCTGAATAGATTCTGGTAATAATCCTTTACTACCCCCAGCCCTTTTTTTTCTGTTGATCAGACATGTTCCTGTGTCAAATTTATTAATTTTCTCACAATTTCTATGCCCTTCCTCTCTTCTCAGTCCTCTGTGGGATCCACACCAGCTTTGGCTCAGGTTGCTTATGTTGGATTTCTTCAGAGAAGGGGTCAAACTCTTCATATTTTCTTTCTGGAATAGATTCAGGAGTCTATCAACTTTCTTCTATGAATCTTTGTGTTTGCTTTGTATTTTGTATTTGTAATTAAGATTCACTTAAACGAATTAATCTAGACAATCTTTTTCGAAAGACATCAGAATTGTTTGCCTTTTTTCAATTTGCTTGTCTTAGGGAAAAAGAAAAGAAAAAAGGAGGGTAATGGCTCCTCAACCAGGCTTGTTGCTATTTCCAAATGAGTTTTAGAAGCGTAAAAACTCCATGTGTTTTCCCAATTCCACCTAGTTTTCCTTAGCTCAGCGTATCGCCAGGGGAAGCAAAACTATTTTATCTCTGCAGATGTGAACGCTGTTCGCTTCTGTGTCTCGTGGTGTGTTTTGATTTCTTTGTTTTCTCTCCAGCCCAGCTCTCAGGTAACTCCTCTGGGTTTTTGCAGGCTCAGACCCAGAAGGCGGTCAGTGTCTGTTTTACCCTTTTCTTTTACAGCTCGATACTCTGCTCGGCGCTCGCTCTGATGTTCAGCATTTCTTCCTTCCCAACCCTGTTCTCAGCAGGCATTTCCGTCGCGTGGGAGTGGAGTGTAATGTCCCTCCCGTCTTAAAAGTGTGAAAAAGCTCTTTCCTTCAGGAATTAAACAACCCATCTTCCATCCGCTCACTGATGTACTGTTTTCTAAGCTTAGCCCAAACCATTTGTGTAGGATCTAACATATTGTAGTCTTTCCCGTCTCAGCTGGCAACATACCCCAGCCAGGTAGCTTTTCTGTATATTTTAACCTTTACAGGTACTCTCTATTTCTTTTTAACCTCCCAGTAAGGCGTGTACTGCAGATGGTTGGAGACCAGATGGAGCATGTCTGGAGGGTCTTCTGATTAATCCCTGTGTAAGATAGTTTTCATTGTATGTACTGATGCAGGTTTTTGTAATTTTAAACTGTATTAGTAGGTGCAAAATGGCAAAGTATACTTTAGTTTTGACTGCAATAAAAATCCTTATGGTTAAATAGAGCTTGCAATGTCTACTCTTAAATCCGTGCTTACGAAAGAAAGCAGGAAGTGCCCAAGACACACGTCTGGTTCAGTATTTCGTATTTCGTATCGGATAGTGGCTCCAGGGGACACTCGCGGGAAGAGCACCCAAGTCTGGCCGCTTTCTGCGGTTCATTTCTAGCATCCCCAAGTGCTGTGTTTCTTGGAAAAGAAAGTTCTGTCAAACCCTGGCACCTGTAATAGATTACACAGGGAAGTAATTACAAATCTGTTAATGAATTGGGTAACCCCTCAGTGGGCTTCAGAACAGCAGCCCTTCAGACTCTTTATGAAATAGTGTTTTTTCAATAAATTTGTAGCTATTTAGGCAGCCTCTTAAGTCTTCCCTTCATGGTTTCACTGTAAGAAGGACAAATGGAAAACATGAAGTCATTAGAAATCAATCGGATCTGAGAACAGGCATATTAAAAAGCCTTAGTTACAAAGACCCAGATACTGCACAGTAAAGCAGAATTTGGGAGCGTTTGGATCCCTGATTTGTGCATTTCTGTAAGCTTAGCTTGTTTGGATTACTTCTTTTGTTTGGACTGTGATTGTTCTATTTGTTTTTAGGGTAGTTGAACCTTTTGTGTAAGGTATTTGACCTTAAATTGCTGGTGTGTACGCTTAAATCTCTGCTCCATCTTAGTATAAACCTGGCTGGTTATTCTAGAACTTAAAAAAAGGAAAACCAATCAAGACCAGAATGGCTTGACAATATTTTTTTTCATCAGCAGAAGGAATTCTAGTTATTTTTAAGTGCTCTCAGCGATACTAGACTTGGTGTGAATTGTGGGGGAGAGCCTGGTGTGCTTGAGAGAAGTGTTTGCTACTAGCCGCAGGTGCAGTCCTCGCGTGATTAAAGCTCAGCGTTTCTAAAAGATAATAACACTTTGCACCGATAACGTCTCCCGACACGAATCAGTCCTTCCAGCTGCAGAGTTTCTCCTTTCTTACATCCGATGGTGACCCGTGCTGCCAGCTGGCAGCGGGGACTGCAGACCACTTCGAATAGCACCTCCTGCTCTGGGGTGCTGGAAGCTGAGCCTGCGTCTCCATCGGTGGGGGGGGTCGGTGCCAGGCCGGGAGAAGGTGGCCTGGTGCTGTATTGTCCTCGCCGCTGCCCTGGCTCCTGTGATGGCCCTCGCCTTGCTTTGCTTCTGCACTTCTGTCATAATATTGACTTGCAAACAGATAGCTTTTTTGCCAGTTGCTATGGTTACCTCTCAGCTACCGTCATCTGAACTGTAGAAACGAGTACAAGCAATACATTTCAAGCCTTAATGAAATGCACAGCAGCGTGTTAAACTTTTAAACCCAACGTGAATATCACTAAGCAACATCCATTCGTGATTTGCCATAATTACAGCTGCAAGCTGCTTAGGATTGAAATGCTGGAGCACAAGCCTTTCTCCTCCACTGCATCAAATACGTTTTTCTGTCAGTAGCTTCACAGTATCTCAGACCTGTGATGTTTCATAGTCCCTTCACAGTTTCAAAGAACTAAGTTTGACCTCTTTAAATTATTCACACCTACCTTCAGACCCGCAACATCTCCAAACTCTCCTTTTGTGTGTATCGCCCGTTTCCTTCTCGTTCACTCCCAGAAATTTATTTTGAAGATCTTTTATTCTTCTGCCCTAGTGCCAAAATGTGAATCCAACTCGTTTCCCCCAAGCTGCTTCTTGAGTATTAGGAAGAGCCAATTTCCTCAGACCGGTATTAATTAAAAAATGAATTAAAATGTGTGTGTAGTTGGTGCTTGGAGCTGTTTGCTCCAGTAACTGCACCAGAAGGAGACGATGCCTCAAGTCTTTTGAGCTGGTAGTTTTCTGCTAAGAGGTCTTATTTAGTGTCTTGAACAACACATTTTATCCACCATTTTGAGAAGTAAAATGAAACTGGACACTGGTTGTATGTCCACATTCCAGGCTTCAAGTCAAATGATTAATTGCACTGCCCGGTGCAATTGCAGTTCTGGAATTAGTTGTGCTTGCAGATCGGGTGGTTGAGAACATCTCTGTGCTGTGCCCGGTTTCTCTGCTGATTGCTCTGATTTTCCTGTATTCTGTTACTATTTTACATGTAGCACTGGAGTTACCCATCCTAGAGAGGAAAAACTGGTTGATTTATCTGCTGTATGTTCGCAGAGACTACGACGAGTGTAAGGTAAGAGCTGCTTTTGAGAATTTACATTAGGAAGTATTTTACTAACGTTATGAAACAATAGTTTTCATACCAGTTTTCAAACCAGCCTCTTGTGTCAGGAGGATGGGGCCAGGCTCTTTTCAGTGGTGCCCAGTGACAGGACAAGAGGTAATGGGCACAAACTTGAGTATAGGAAGTTCCATCTCAACGTGAGGAGGAACTTCTTTCCTGTGAGGGTGGCAGAGCCCTGGCACAGGCTGCCCAGAGAGGTGGTGGAGTCTCCGTCTCTGGAGACATTCAGAACCCGCCTGGACGCGTTCCTGTGCAACCTGCTCTAAGGTGGCCCTGCTCTGGCAGGGGGTTGGACTAGATGATCTCCAGAGGTCCCTTCCAACCCTATGATTCTGTCATTCTGTGATTCTTTCCTGACTTCTTTTGGAATGAGAGGACCAGGAGAAAATACAAGTGAAATAATGTTAATGTTCTCAAATCGTTGCCTACCTTCAGGATTCATGCATGCAGTTCTCTGGAGCACTCTGTGAGCTCAGTATGTCTTTGGGAGTGGAAAAATGGGAAGAATTGCAAACCTCTCTTGTTCCAAGTGATGAATAGCATCTTCCAAACTGATAATAATGCAGTTCCATAGTGCAGGTCTCTTGATGGTACTATAGAGACGCTATGAAAAACAGTTCAGTTGAGTAAAACATTACTACCAAGTCTAAAAAAAAAGCTCTTGGTTACCCTTGGACACAATTCTTTCATTTTACACATGATATGTTGCACCCTTTCGTTCCTCCTGCATTTGGTGGCTGGCTTGGAAATGGTTGTTTGATTTGGGATTATAACGGTAAGCGGACTAAGGAAATAGCAAATCTATTAAATGGTGTGTTTTCCTGATAAAATGAACACAAGCTATCGAAGATGATGTGCCAGTGGGCAGGAGGAGGGTATTAAGAGTTGCTTTTCTGTTTCTGTCATGTGTAAAGAAGACCTGAAAAGACATTTTTCCTTCTGCAACAGCAGGGTTGGTCAGGACTTGTCTCTCGCTGTTGGAGAACTCCTGGGGGTGCTTAGGAAAGTGGCAGGCCAGAGGAAATTCATTTAGCTCTTAATTAATGGAGCCGGAGGGTTGTATCATCATCAGAGCAATTTCCTCTCAGATCTTGGTTTAAATAGATATAAACAAAAGTTGGACTAGAAATCTAAATGGAAAATTGTTTCCCTTTTTTGCTGATCTGACTGCAATTTTTGGTCCCTGATTGTGTACTTTTACTGTTGCTGTGATGCGATGTAGAATCACAGAGCGCAGAAAAGATGTACAGCTCAGGAAAACAAAGAAAACAACCAAGTGGATGATATAATGGCAACATTGACTTCTCCCCGTCTTCATCAGCCATGGAAGCATGCAAAATAGGGGGAAAAAATTGAGAGAAGATAGCTAATGCTCTTTTGCTTGGCAGGCCAGCTTTGCAATAGCTGTCAAAGGCAGCAAAGCCTTTTGCTCACAAAGTAGGGTTTTTGCAGTAAAGTTGGAAGAGTTTGGCACCAGACCACAGCAGGTTAAATCATCTTCCATCCTTTCGCCCAGATGTGGTGGATGTGTGCTCAGAGGCCTGGATTTGTCCCAAAGAAGATAGGAACCTCAGGAACTCCTCACTGAGGAGTGACGGGCACGTCCAAAAGGTGATTCAGATCTCAGGTGGGCTGAGCTGCCCTCTGGTCGTCTCGGTCTCTCTCCGCTGGTGTTATGTGGGGTTGTGGATCTAACCTGGATGCCCCGGGTCCTTGTCCTTATATGTGATAAGCACAGACTTTCCCAAACATGCTGTTTGGGGAGAATACCTTCAAAACTGAGAAAGGTATTGACAGTATCCCCAATGGCTTAAATTGCTGTAAACTCCTTGGTTTCGCTACAGTTTGGGCATCATTAAAGTCCATTAATTTTCTTTTAAGACTCAGCTAAGAAACGAGTGATCTGTGATGCTATTAATTGTGGTCTGAATCTTGCTAGACCCTCTTTCCCACTCAGTGCTTTGAAATGCCTTCTCTCTAACATGATTTCAAAAGCTCCCATATTTTTCAGTGATGTAAAAGGCCAAGAAAAAACTGTTTGCCAACATTAGCTTCCCAACGTGAAAGCGTATAAATTGATTTTAACCCTGACGGTGCCACTCCTGTGTCTGTTTTGCTGTTGCCAAGCTTTTGATAAATTTTGCTGCTCGTTCCAGCGAGAGATTAATAACGCTGGCTGCTTGATTCACCTCTCCCCCTACCCAGCAAGGTGCAAGGCAAAGATCACCCGGAGCCTGCGGCTGCAGCGTCCCCTGCGATGGCCCAGGCAGAGAGGGGTGGGGGGAGCGGGGGACAGGCCCTGCTAAGCACTGAGCATCACTCGGCTCTCGCTCTTCGCATGCAAAGCGAAGCGAATAAACTGTTTTCTGCGTGCAGCATCAATTCCAGCCCTGCCCCCTAACTGCTTTTTCACGACAGAAATCTTCTGCTTCTGTTATGTGCGAGGAAGGAATTATTAAAATTACCAGATGCTTTTAATTAATTAAAATGGCTTATGCTGGTTGGTCTCCTGCCAGTATGTCTAAATTCTGTCGGTGAGTTAAATAAACTTGGGAGGGAAAGCTGGGATTATGGATCATATTTCTCAGCTCAAGGCCTTTTGCCATGGGATTTTTTAGGGCTTATAGAATTAATCAGATCTCTCTAAAAGATAGCTCTCTATTGCCCTCTCTTGCTCTGAGAAACTGGTTTTATGTAGATGGAGCAATATAGAGTGTCTGTATTCAGGAGGTGCTTGGTTATGTCTAAGCTGAGTGTCCTACAATAATGTATATTAGCAGATACAGATCAGAGGGGAAGAGCAGCCTAGACTTGTTCTTCCTTTTCTTTCCTGTCTTTAGTTTTCTTTTTACGAGTGAGGATTCTCAATAATAACCCTCCTTGCCTTCACCCCGCTTTCCTTCTATGTGCTATATTGGAGGTTCAGGTTTCCTCCTTGTTTTCAGGTCCTTCATTTTATATTCATCTCGGAGGCAGGGGATGCTGGTACTGATCATACACTTGACAGAGTGCCAGATGAGCACCAGCTTATTGTTAGCCCACAGATACTTCTTTCCCTCCTTGTGTCTTCCACTTCCAAGCAAAAGAGGAGTCTCAGAGCAGAAATGATGCTCTTGGTCCATAGCCACAGCGCTCATCCTCCCAAAGGTCACTCTTTTCAACCAGTTCTATAATCTCAGGTCATGTGTGACTATGGAATACAGGCAAGCTGTGCCCGCACCCCAAACAGTCAGCTGCATGAATGCAGCCAGCAAGAATTTACATTTTCATCAGGTTTTTTTCCCCTTCCTTTTCCCATGTACTCGTCATTTGTTCATTCGGCTTTCATTGACTCAGCTGCAGTTGCTCCAATTCAATTTATTTCTTCACAAAGGGCCTAGGGTAGATACCCTTATCAGCAGAGGATGCTTTCAGAGATTCCTCGTGGCATTTTCCCCAGGTAATATCTAATTATCTTTGGTAATAGGAATGAACAGAGAAATACTAAAAAGGGCTACAGTATTCCTGGCACAGTGCTCTTCACACACGGTGAGGAGCTTGCACTCTTGTGTGCACTCTTGTAGTTGTCCCAGCCACGGTCCAGTGCCTTTGTTATACATGGGGTTGTGGTTTCTGTAATGGAAACTGAAAATCTGTCATTAGCTCTGTTAAAACAGTGACAGTTTGCCCCTCCTACAGCATTTTAATACAGTATATTGCAGTAACTAGCCACAAATTCTGTATTGATATTGACTTTTCCAAGCACAAATTCTGATTCAATGGATGTTTTAGTTGTCATGTCCTGTGTGATACCACCTGTATGATCACATGAGGTAGAACTGTGTCCATCAATGTATTGCGTGATGGTTGAATTCAAGTTATTCTAGGGCATTCTGCAATAAGCACAGCTACAGCACAAGTACCTGTAGCACATACAAAAAATGCCCCAAATCAAGGTTGAAGAAAGTATTTGGCCAGTCAGAAATCAGTTTTCTTCCATAGGGACTGCCTTTATTAAAATATTTGAAGGGTTTATATTCTTCTGAAAGCTGCCATGCTGCAGTTTAGGAATGGGGTAATAGTGAACCAGTTATTGGGCTTGCCGGTGAGGGAGTCCGCGTTTGGTATGTACTCTCTGCACTTTCTCATTTCAGGCTGTCATCAAAGAGCAGCTCCAGGAGTCTCATGGGCTGTGTGAATATGCAGTCTACGTTCAAGGTATGTCACAAGAGGCCTCCAAAAGCCTTAATTTTGTTAAAGCAAGTTACATCCGATTTGAGATTCAGTGAACGGTAAGAAGGGGTACAGATGATAGAAACGTATACAATTAATATATAAAAAAAAAAGTTGGCTTTTTTTCTACTTGCTAGGTCCGGTTTAGAAGTTTGGGGTTTTCACATGTATGGGCAGATTAGATTTTCTGTTTTCACCCTATCGATGAGTTTGTCACCGGTTCCTCCTTGGACTGTGGGCTCTTGGCCTTCAGTGTGTTGGCGTGTGCTTGGGTTGTGTGTTTGATTGTATCACAGATACCTGTTTTCTGTTAGAGCTGCCTGCCGCAGGTGATTGTTGTCTTCCACTTTGCTTTAAGCATGATCTTCCGCTTCCTGTCCTGCCCTCTGTCCCCTAAAAAATGTGCCCAAAACTTGGTATTGCAATTCAAAGTGTTGTGATGGGGAACAGCAGAAATTTGTTGGCCAAGAACATACAATAGCCTGTAGAAGTTGGAGGGGGTGAAAATCCAGACTGCATCTTAATGAGCAATTTGCCAGGGTTTAAAGCTGCCTTTGCTCTAAAGAATAGGAATTTTTCCAAGCAAGCACGAGTCCTTTGCGTGCCTTGTCATTCTGCCCTCAGACACAGCTTCTGCCTGAGGTTGCTGCAGGAGGGGGAAAGACCAAATAAGTGTTGTTTTAATCTGTCTGTGCTCCCCCTTCTTTCCCTGCTGTCAGAGAGACGCGTTTTTCCTGCAGATAATGGACTAATTTGCCTGATATATGTTGTCTTACAGCTTTGATATTTCGCTTGGAGGGGAAAATTCAAGAATCTCTTGAACTTTTTCAGACATGTTCCATTCTGAACCCTCGGAGCGCTGACAACCTCAAGCAGGTGGCACGATCGCTGTGAGTGGTGTTTTATTGTTTCTCTTTGATGTGCCACCCAGGACCTTCCATGTTGTTTGTTTTCTCCCAGGCATCAAGTGAAATCCTAGGCTGCTTAAGTCCAAACATGCTTCCTCCTTATCAACACTTGAATTGGCTTCCAGAAGCGTAGGCTACCCTTAAAAGCAGAATCTTTATTACCTGCCTGGCTACCATTGTATTTTCTTTTTCTTCGCGCTTTAAGCAGGGAGGTGACACACTGATCTCTAGCTCCAGAGCTCAGGGTGCTGACTTGAGCTGTGTAAACGTGCCCTACAGACCCCTTACTGTCTCTGGGTGCCCGGTTAGATCACCTCTCTTTTTCCTTTGAGACAAAGGCAAACTGCAGAGCCTGTGAATTCATTCCTTGCATCTCCAGTAACGTCAGGGAGCGCCTCAGCATCTCGCAGGATTGATGACCTGGGCCCTGAAAGGGAGCGGTGCTCAGGCTGTAATATCGCTGAGATTGTAAACTTCTCAGGGCTTCTCACGCAGGTCTCTGCAGAACTAGCAAATAGCATCATTTCTCACTGGCAAAGGTGATAGTGGTTGCACAGCAGGGTTTCAGAGCAAGAAAAAATAAAAATTGAAATGCTTTCACAGGTTTCTTTTGGGGAAACACAAGGCAGCCATTGAAGTGTACAACGAAGCAGCTAAACTCGATGAAAAGGACTGGGTAAGTGTTTCAGTGAGTTGCAGATTATTGTAGTGTGCAGATGTTTCTGCAGTTTTAGGAAAACAGATGCAGACTTGTTCAGGTGGAGGTGAGCTGCTGCTGCCCGCACTCTGAGCAGAGGAGGAGCTGGAGGGCTGAGAGACGTTGCCTTTTAGCACGGACGGGCCTCTGCAGCGTCTGGCCGGGATCACAGGAGCAAGGCATCTTTTCGGCCTGCAAAATCCCACACCTGGTCTCGGGGCACAGAGAATCGAGCAACATGTTTGAGCTTTGCAAAGTGTTACTGTTAACATAGCTGTGTATAGTACAAAAAGCTAGATTACATTAAGGAAAATATGGGAAGTAGTTCCCTGTTTGGAAACCTTCAGTTATCATTAAAACTTGGTCGAGTAATTGGGGATCTTTTTGTAATGCAAAACACCATTGAAAAAGATTACCCTCAAACTAGCTGAGAGGGTTACTTGTTACCTACCAAGCGTTAGCTATTTTGGCAAAACGTAGACTGGTAGCTACAGGAGCAATAATTAAATTAGGTCTTCTATATAAGAAGTCAAAAAGTGAAGGAAGAGCATTGCAAAGGGAAACGTGTGACAGCGGGTGAGAGGAGAGAGGACGTGGCTTGCCGTTAGCTGTGGGCAGCCTTCTGCCGGTGAGTGTTTTGCCTGCAGAAGTGTTGTTTCTAAGATAGACTTGCTACATGTGATCTCATTCCCTAAGATATCAGGCACTCGCTGGCTTTAGCCGTACTTCTGCTGCTCAGTACATCTCAAATTCAGACTTGATACAAGGATGCATTTGGTATTATTCAACTGACTCTGTGCCAGACAGCTCAGAAACCTTTTATACCGTGGGTCTTCTTTCAAGTCTGCGTTCCCTTAGCTAACCAGGCTACCTGCAGTATGTGCTTGGCATGCCTAAAAACCCTGTTTACAGCCACAGCAGGCAGCGTTCAGTGGGTATTTTGATTACCTATTTCCCACACCGGTCTCAGCACTGGAAGTGGAGCCAGCCTGTGCTCTTCCCTTGCGCTGTCTTATTCTGCGAGCTGCAGTAACCAGGAGTTACTGATTCATTACTGTTCTCCACAACTGGAGAGACTGTGTGGAGGAAAATATCATTCTAAGAGGGTTAATGGGGAAATAAGAGAGTTTCCTCTTAAAGGTCACGGCTGTCTAAACTGATGAAGCAGTGAAATGCTCACCAGAATAGAAACGAGAACTAGTGGACCTTGCTTTTCAGCTCCCCGAGATGTGCCAGGGTGGGGAAGGTGGCAAGTAGCTTGTCTGTTAAACTACTGGCGATTAATTAGAGGCATGATTCCTCCCCACAGCGTCACCAGAGTGGTTAGGATCCCTAAGGGATCTTCCTACTCTGGTGCAAAATTGTTTAAGATGCCAGAGGGATATCAGCCCTTCTAGTGCTCAACTTCTGTTTTGGAAAATTAGGCACATTGTCAAGTTTTGTTCAGCTGGGTGCAGCATTTTGCATACCCTAATGACGGTACAGCTAGATTGAGAGCCACCCAGAAGCCGACTTACCTAGCTTCAGAGATCTCCCTGGGAACTGAATCGCATCTCAGTGAAGAAACCGGTCTTTGCTCCTCCTTCTCCAAAGGGACCATTGCCATTTCCGTGTTTCTGTCTCAGTGGCCTCTAGTCTTTTGTGTACAATCACACTTAAACTCTGTAGGTTCCCGAAGCAACTTGAATGTATAGCTTTACTTGGTGTACAAAGCCAGAAGGCTGTGGGCAGGCACAGGAGTCTCCCCATCCAGCTCAGCGATGACTGTTAGCACTGACAGATTGTGTGGCACGTGTCTCAAACCTCATGCTGATTTGGTTTTCGGCATTTTTTTGTGTTTTTTTACAGGAGATCAGCCACAACCTGGGTGTGTGCTACATGTACCTGAAACACTTCAACAAGGTAATGCACATACTCATCTTACCTACCTGACAAATGGGAAGCAGCGTTCCCAGAAATGTCACTCTCTCTGGTAGTTTGAAGTGGGTCATTTGCAGTGATAGGTATGCAGGAAGGTTTTTTGCTTCAGTGTTTGTTTCTGGGAGCAAAAGTTTGTGAGCTCTCTGTTTCCATTTGCATGTTGAATTACTTTGAGTTGGATGCAAGTTAGTGAAGTTGGATAAGAGCGACACTGAGGTGAGCCTTGTTGCTGGCCAGGAGGCTGTTTCTGACCTAGGATTTTTTCAGAGAGCATTTCTGGTTTTAAAGGGAATGTTTGAGAAACCTCAAAGAGCCGCCTCAAACTAGACAGAATACCAGCTGTGCTCCAACAAGAGCTGCTTCTGTTTCCAAGCCTTTTAAAACCAGAACCATAAACACTGCTGGTTTTGTGAGGAGCAGCAATCCGTACAGCGTGCCAGTTCCATCTTCTTGAAGAAAGAGAAGCGTGATGGTGAAGACCCAAACCATTTCCCCAGCATGCAGCTCAGACTGCTGCACCTCGTGCAGAGAGTTTCTGAAGGAAAACTTGCCGCCCCTTGGGTCTGGCAGGATTCAGCGAGAAGAGTTACGGGGTTGGTTTGCTGGAGGTGCAGCAGGCGCCTTTTTTTCCTCCATGGAAAGGATTTATTTACTCCTGTGTCTGAAGTTCCACCAAGCCCGGAGCAAAAGTCACGGAAGAGCATAGCTGCAGTGTGGGGAGCACTAACTTCATTGGCGTTGTAGCTAATAAAGAACTTCTTGGAAGCCTGAAATGGAGTTTTGTTCCCAGGTCTGAGCACGCCATATCCAGCTCTTCACTTAACCCTGCCCTAGGTGCTCATGGTGAGCACTGAGCTGTCTCTGATCCTCTGGGGTCACTTTGTAAAGGAAAAACCAGCATTTTTAGAAAACTTTTGTTCCCACTTTGGACCAACCGTTCCCTGCTGCTCTTTCTGGTGGGGTGCTGTGGTCCTTGCAGCAAACCCCTGCTGCGTTCCCTGATCGAGGCATGGCTGTAAAGCAAGAAGCTCTGGAGTTCATACTTGGGCTTTGTTGTCTAGAGTAATGCCTTCCGAACTGGAACCTGCTGACTTCTCAGCTTCTCCGTAAGTCTGAGATGTACCGGTCACCCTGGGCAGCAATACTTCCATGAGGATGTCTGAAATATAACGAAGCCCTTGGGGATGGCTGTCTCTTCAGTAGTTGCTGGTAATTGATATCTCGTATTGCAGAATTCCATTACTGTGTCAGCATTTCTCTTTCTAATATACCATGTGTTCAGAGACAGCGAACATACTTTTCCGTCCTGCTGGCTAGGCCTGAGGAAGTAAGAGGAAGACACGCTTCCAAGTGTCTTCTGCTGGAGGGGATTGGTGTGTGCCTGACAAGAGCTGATTCACTCCTCTTGTTTACTTGGCAATCCGTGCTCTTTGCTGGAATAAGCATTTTAGCGAAGAATAAACTGTAATGTACCTGTTAACCTGACAAATCTGGAGATTCCATCAAACCAAGCAAATTCAAATGCAGGAACAGGCCCATGCTTCTCTCCTCCTTGGGAGGTCATTGCCTCTTCTCTTGGCTTAAAGCACGCTGCGTTGCCTTTTTCTGTCCCTAAAAGCACATGGCTGCTGATGCAGAACTTGTTTCAACAATTAGCTGGGCTGGGTTTTGCTAGCAGGGTTCTCTGAGCTCAGGGGGTGTTCGCTGTTCCCTTTCGCTAGCAGCTGGGGATTGCTCTTGGGCTATTGCTTCACTGAGGACTCTGTAATCATTTGTTTTTTGTTTTTTTTTTTTTATTCTCGGTGGTTGTGTGTTCAGGCACGAGACCAGCTCAACAATGCCCTGGAGCTCAACAGACATGATCTGACTTACATGATGCTGGGGAAAATTCACCTATTGGAGGGGGAGATGGATAAAGCCATTGAAGTCTATAAAAAAGCCGTAGAGTAAGAATATATCCCTTTTTCTATCTGCCCACGTCCCATCCTGTGCCAGGAGAAATTTGATTGGTGTTCCAGATCTGAATTGAGGACATGGTTAAAAAGTTAATGGTAATTACAGTGTCTCTGTGCAAAGCTGGCACTTTCAAGCTCTTCAGCTGTCTCGGCTCTCAGCTGTAGTCCTCCTCCTCCTGCTGACAGTGTGTCAGGGAAGAAGGTAGCTGTTTGAAGGTCTGCCAAAAAAAAGTGGAAAAACAAATGGACAGAGATGCCTGGGAGCAAACCTATCCAAAACTGACTTCATCAATCCCAAAGGTTTATCTACCAAAAAAAGATCTAACTCCGGGTGTCTCTCTAACCCTGATCGTCTGTCAAAAATCCGTTGCTGGGTTTCACATGCTGTTTTCGCTTGGAGTGATTTATGTTTGAGAGCCTGTGAGTAGGCAGGCTAGGGATGGGTTGGTGCACAGTGAGTCTCTCCCACCCCGTCACTGTTTCTCAGTACCCATCTATCTTGTTCTAGGGCATTCCCGACCATCTGATTTACCAATGCTTTTAAAACAGAGTTTTGTAATGGAGGCAAACACTACAGAAAAGCGGGAGCATGCCGCAAGCCAGTGCAGGGTCTACATTTTGTACCGGCTCTTTTCACATGCTGTTTCCTTGCACATCTGCTTTTGGCTGCTGTCTGACAGTAGATTGGGTTGGGTAGACTTTTGGATTAATCTAGAATGTTTATTACGTAAATAATCCTTGCTAAGTGTCTTAGGAGGTTTATATTTCTTATCTTGGTGCCCCTCTGCCCTCCCTTCTTCCTCACTCCTGTTTTTTTTCTTTTTTTTTTTTGTTTTTTGTTCTCATCTGCCTATTACATTTTGCCTGCTGTTACCAGCTCCAGGATAGTCTGTTGTTGCTCTGTGTTTATATATCGTCAGGCGGTTTTGTTCTGGTTGAGGTATGAAGGTGCCAATGTGAGTGTGCATATTAGATTTCTGCAGTCTTGATAGCAAGGAATTGAAAACTTACTGCTGTTAAGGTGAGTGAGGCCACAAATACAGTGTCTCTGCTTTTTCTTTTTGGTTGTTGCTTTCATCCTATTTATGTCTTCAAAAGCTGCTGGGAAAGGGGGTGCTTTTAAAAGGGTTCACAACATTGCTGCGTGAACCTCATACTGGCAGTGAAGGATTGGGAGTTGCATACAGCACTTGAAAGCCCTTGGGACGTATTTTTTCAAGCTTTTTTGTGCTGAAGGAAGTGATATGTATGGCCAGGGCTACATCAGCAGGTAGTGCCTCTCTGAGCATTTTGGGCTGTGGGCTGCAGCATAGCACCGAGCCGCGGAGAGCACTCCACAGCTGGTCTGTGAAACCAGGTTTGTAATCTTTTTATAGGGTGAATTAAAAGTCTGACAGTGAGTGAGTGTAGGATCCATCAGAAATGCAGAGGATTGCCTGTCCTACGTGGCCCAAGAGGCTTGGGGTGGATTTACAGGGTGGTTTATGGGAGAGGATGGAAAATCCCATTTTGTATTTCCAGGTCGCTGATGCGTACTCTCTTTGAAGCTTAGAAGAACCACATTATCTTATTATGCATCCAGATCTATTTTACAGAGCTGGGTTGACTTATCATTTATATCTAGAAGACATTTTGAAAGCTTAGGTGTAATATTATTCAAAGGAGGTCCCCATGATGGCAATTGTTCTAGTATTTGCGTTTAATAATAACAGTTCATTTCCTGGAGTGATACTAGTATAATGTAGCATCGTAATCCCATGTTCTGTTTGTACCCCGTTCTAGAAGGGCTAATAAACAACGCAGCTCTCTGGCTTTTGTATTACAGGTTTTCTCCAGAAAACACAGACCTCCTTACAACACTGGGGTTACTTTACTTGCAGGTACTGAAGACTGTTTGCTGTTACACGAACTTAATTATTTTCAAAATAACCAAGGGTTTTTTATTGAGTTAATCTCTATCCACCTTCCTGTGACTTACTCGCGTTTCTATAAAGACTGCATTTAACATGACAGAGCGTGCTTTTCTCTGTCTTCTTTTTTCCTTTTGCTGCTAAGAGCAAGTTGATTTCCTGGACCTGAGCCAGACCAGGAATTCTGTTTGGCAACCGCCCTAATTCTGTTATAAATCCTCCAAGTATAACAAAACATGACTAGTCATTACCTTGTTTCTGGAGCAGGAGTCTAGGAAGTTATTCACCTACAAAAGCAGCCATGAAATTGTTACTGTTAGTGCAGCGTAGAAGAAAATCGGAATGGATTTAAATAACAAAGGCATGCTTATCACTTGGGTCTGTAAAATGTATGGGGAAGACGGTCTGATTATTCCAAAAGTAAGCTTCCGAAAGAGTGAACAAGCACAGAAGAATAGGCAGTATTGCCTGAAAGGACTGATGGGCTAGAAAACTTGCACCAAGAGCTGGTTTGGAAAGATCCTTAAGCATTTCCCTAATACAGGGAAATATAGGGAATAAAATGTAGGTCTTGAAAAACACTGCCTTGCTCTAGAGGTAGGGAAATCCAGTAGGAGCCTTGGATGTCTTAAGTGGGTATGTGTAGATTTAGAAGGGAATAGAGCGTGGGAAGGGGGATCTGTAAGACAGAAGTAGTGTGAGTATTCGCCCTGTAAATTTAGCCCCCAGGTCTCTGTGCTGTGATTCATTCGCTGTTTGTCGTGTCTCTCTGGGTACGTGCTCACCTTCAGGAGTTTTAAAGACGCTTCTACGGCTTTCCCACTTGCTGTTAATTACAGAAGGCGCTGGGCTCTGATGCATCAGTGTAAATGCCGGAGTGACAGATGGGCTTCTCACCCATTTTTGTGACCAAAAAAAGACACCAGTATCCAGAATTTTATCCTGTTTGGACTGGTACAATTCTGGCATAACTCAGTTGGAAACAATAGGACTTAAGGGATTCTAAGCAGTTGTGTGCTTATATCTGGACACAGTTGTGCCCGCTAACACTTGCAGTCCATTAGAAGACAAGGGGAGACTTTTCCCCGTGAACAGAGTGCCCTGGGGAGTGAGAAAGTTGTGGTGAGGGAATCGGGGATGTGCAGAGCTGCGATTTATAGTCTCTTTTCTGAAAGAGGGAAAGAAGCAGAGAAGTATCAACCCAGAGCTCGCTCCTGTATAGAAAAGTCAGAGCACAAAATACATGGAAAACTTTGCTTTGGTCAGAATAGTGAATCCAGCCCACCAAAATAAATGTTTAGAATCTGTTTTGTAAATTATCAAACAAGAACACATGTGTGTAGTGGGAGCACTGTAAAATTCACTTTTCTGAATATTTGTTTTAACTGAACCAGAAATTCTAGTGCCCAAAAAGCATGTTCTTCTTCTTAACCCCCCCTTATTCCTGAATCTCTGATGCTTATTTACTTCTTTTCCCAGCTTGGAGATTACCAGAAGGCTTTTGAACACCTTGGAAACGCGCTTACTTATGACCCAGGCAACTACAAGGTATCATGGAGAGTGGAAACAAACCGCTGAATGATGATGAGACACCTCTTAAAGCTAATTCCGGTATCAGAGCTTTGCCAGGGTCTTAGCCTGGAGAGGCTGGAAAGGATCATGCCCAGAAAGCTTTCTCCACAATACTTTTCTGGAACTTTTCCCTGTGTAGGGAGTTGGATGTGTGTGGAGGTAGGGAAAGGGGAGGAGGCAGAATATGGGATGTTAAATTCATCCCTTTGGTTTTTAATCTGAAGTCACAAACAAATTAAAAAAAATCAAATTTACTTTGCAAGGAAAATGTTCTAGACGTTGTTTCGAAAATCCCAAGAGCTGTTCCTGGGTCCCTGTGACTCTTAGTCAGGGAGCACAGATACAGGTGATATTCCATTATATTATTCTCCCATCTGATAATAACTCTCTCTGTGCTTCCAATTGCTGTATACAAATGTGACTTTTCCTTGGCTCTGGTCTGGAAGGCCGAGCTTGGCATCTCGGGTTCATTCCTGACTGTGAAACTGCTTCCCTTTTTAGCCATGTTACCTCATTTCTCTCTGCCTCTTCTTCCTTCTGGACGATGTTAACCATGTAGAGTATTGAAATGTGGGGTTGACGAATGATACATGAATGCAAGCTGAATGTTGTTGTGAAAACACTTTTACACTTACGAGTTTTACTTGTCACTGTGAAATATTATAAGGGACTTAAATAGTGTGGTCTAAAGATAGTGTGTTGCAAGGACTTGCTTTTTTCCCCATGCATATTTCCATTGATTTGCAGTATCAGCCAGTGGGTGTGAACTAGGCTAGCTTTGCTGCATACGTCTTCCTTGTGTATGTTTTACTCTCTGGTTAACTTGCACCGGAACTGTTGCTATCTGTCCTTGCTGGTAAAAAGAAACTATCGGTGCCTAGATCTTCTCAGAGGCTCAGACTCCAGGAGATACTACTGTCGCCCCAAAACATACTCTAAACACTTGTCAGGTTGCAATATTTCCAAGACAGTTATAATGGAGATGGTGCAGGAAGAAACAGACTCGAGTCCCTTCTTTACCCTGTCTTCTGCTGTGTGTTGGGAGATTCTAGAGTCCCCATCTGCTCCCCACTGCTGGTCTTGGCAGCCCCTAGAAGAAAACACCTGATGGTTAAATGGTTGCTCTCGCAATGGCTTTAGTTTATTAATTTTGTCCTGTTGTCTTCTTGCTGTATTTGGGGAAACGCAGTTCCTCAGCTGGTCCCTTGTCTTCTCTCAAAGGCTACCTTGGCGGCTGGCAGCATGATGCAGGCCCATGGGGATTTTGATGTTGCCCTCTCCAAATACAGGGTGGTGGCCAGCACTGTGCCCGAAAGCCCCCCGCTGTGGAACAACATCGGGATGTGCTTCTTCGGGAAAAAGAAATATGTAGCAGTAAGTGTCTGGTTTCCTTTCTTTTTTCATCTGTAGCTAACTTCATGCAGGAACAAGATTCCTCTTGTGACAGAGACAGGAGGTCTGTCCTGGGTGGGCTGCGTTACAGCACGCTTATTCCTTTTTTGAAGGCTATCAGCTGCCTGAAGCGGGCAAACTACTTGGCTCCCTTTGACTGGAAGATCTTGTACAATTTGGGGTTAGTCCACCTCACGATGCAGCAGTACGCGTCTGCTTTCCACTTCCTCAGCGCTGCCATCAACTTCCAGCCCAAGATGGGAGAGCTGTACATGCTCCTGGCAGGTACGCAACGCTCCGATACCCAGCCCCAGGGGATAGCCAGCTGAGGAGATGCAACATTATAGAGACAGAAAGTCTGGGCTGAAGTAAGTTTGTGGCCAGCAGATCGAGAGAGGTGATTCTCCCCCTCTACTCTGCTCTGGTGAGACCCCACCTGGAGTACTGTGTCCAGCTCTGGAGCCCTCAGCACAAGAAGGACAGGGAACCGTTGGAGCGGGGCCAGAGGAGGCCACGAAGATGATCCGAGGGCTGGAGCAGCTCTCCTACGAGGACAGGCTGGGAGAGATGGGGTTGTTCAGCCTGGAGAAGAGAAGGCTCCGGGGAGACCTTCCAGCCCCTTCCAGTCCCTAAAGGGGGCCACAAGAGAGCTGGGGAGGGGCTGTTTGCAAGGGCACGTAGCCACAGGACGAGGGGCAATGGCTTTAAACTAGAGCAGGGCAGGGTTAGATTAGCCATTAGGATGAAGTTCTTTCCACTGAGGGTGGTGAGACACTGGCCCAGGTTGCCCAGAGAGGTGGTGGAGGCCCCATCCCTGGAGATATTCAAGGCCAGGCTTGATGAGGCTCTGAGCAACCTGATCTAGTTGAAGATGTCCCTGCTGACTGCAGGGGGGTTGGACTAGATGGCCTTTAGAGGTCCCTTCCAACCCAACACTTTCTATGATTCTAAGTAAACAAATATTGGATAAAGACTATACAAGGAAGCTGCTCCCCAGTAGGTCAGTGACAAGTATAAAGCGTGAATAGTCTGTTCTCTCTCTGCGGTGAAGAGGAAGGTTTAATTAAAATGGACGGTTGGACTAGATGATCTCAAAGGTCCCTTCTAACCTAGGCAAGTCTATGATTCTGTTGCAGTCAGATCCAGATTAAACATTAGAAAAGGTTTTGTACATGTAAGAGTTTGGGTTTGGGTTGCCTAAGGAGTGGCTGTGGATTTCCAGCACCGGACATTTTTGGGATTAAGCAAGACAAATATTTGTCAGAATTTACATTAGTAGGGTTAATCCTGGCAGCAGGCCGGACAACCCTGCGAGCACCTACTTGTTTTACGATGTAATGACAGTCAGAATTGCCCTAAAAATGAAGTTCCTTGTGAAACATCAGCTTGTGTGTATACATTTTGCTTTGGCAGTTGCTCTGACAAACCTTGAAGACATTGAGAATGCGAAACGTTCCTATGAGCAAGCCGTGGCGCTGGACAAGTAAGTCTTCATCACGGCCGGCAGTTGTTTGATGGCATTGCTTTGCTTCCCTCCCTCCCTGGTTTCCTTTGCAGGCTTTGTCTACTTTGACCCTAAATGGTTTGCACCAGGGAAACATTTTTATTCCTGCAGCCGTGCAAGTCACTGTTTGAAAAGCATCGTTTTGTTTTTTTTTTTTAAAAAATCAGGTCAGCTCTGACAAATGAAAGGGAAATTTTCTTTCAGACCAACCCGAAGCTGGTTTTTATTTTGCTGTTTAGTTAGTGAGTTAGCGGTGATGACTTCGGATCCCAGTGAATATTTATACACAGGGAAGCAGATTCAGTAGAAGAAAACTGGTCATCCCAGAGTGTTTGTAACCCGAAGTTTGAGCACTCTGCAGGGCAGTGAGAGATTTGGGTTAAAATCTGTGCTGATTTGGGCAGAGGGAAGATTTTAGCTGGGAGAATGCGGGCAAGAAGTTAGTATAAAGCATTTAAAAGGGCAGCAGCGTAGCCCTTTTTCCTCCATTTTGTTAACAATGTCAGTGTTTGCAATCTAGCTCTTAGAGCACTTGGTTTCAGAACTGTTAAAATGAACCTTGCAGTTCGTTTCAGTCAGCAAAACAAATTCGTCTCAAATTTATGAATAGCTTTGGCTCCCTGGGTCTGCTTTTCTTTCCCTTTCTTTTTTTGCTTTTCAGCTTTTAACTGGTAGGTGGTTAGATGGTGATTCTTCTCCCCAATTTACTGGGAATCTTTGCAGCAGCCAGCACAGTGCTCCTGAGCCCCGCGGGCTGCGCGCTGGCCACAGAGCCCTGCCAGCAACACCCTCTCCAGCTGCAGTGGCTACCACAAGGTGGCACGAGAAGATGCTGGTCCTCTCTAACCCAGGCTTAAATTTGGGAATTCTGGAAGTTCCTAAACCCATAATAAAGGGCAGCAGGTATCAAAAAATAGTGTTTGACACCGTAGTGCAGTTCTCTCTCTGCCAAGAGGTGCTGGAATGCTCTCAGGTGTTTACTGGGAGTTCCGTGGCTTGCACGCGTGCGATCAGGTAGCCCTGCACAGCCAGCACACTTTGGGCACTGAAGTTCTTCACAGAATTACAAAGCAGGTTTAAATATGACTTTTCCGTCTGTTTCAAACATCAGTAGGTCTGTGCAACCTCCTCAGAGGAACCAAACCTGTGCAATCTATGGTCAAAGGTTTATAAACGTCTTGCTGCACCAGAGCGTTTTGCAATGATGTCTCAGTTGTTCCTACCAACAGCGCTACGTCCCGTCGGCTCCTTTGCCTGGCTTTTCCTGACCAGCCTTCCACGCCTGGCAAGGCAGGCCAGGACCTTCAAGATTGCTCCGACTGCGTAGTCATGAATTTGCGTGCTTTGATCAAAGAGAAGGAATAGAAATTTAGCTCTACAACTTCGCCTAAATATTTGGCACCGCTTCGATGCTCCAGCTATATAGTCCTTCCTGGGAAAAACAAACCCTCATCAAAGCAGAAACAAATGCCGACTGCAGGGAGGAACACCCAGACTTTGTTAGGCTTGTTCAGCTGACGTGCCGTATATTTTAGACAGTTATTGCGTGGCTGGATCCCGGTCCCCACAGGCTTTCGTTGCTGGCATATTATGAGCTGTTTGGCTGGGATGAAGATGGCCGGGTTTGTTTCCATTGCCGTAAATACTTTTATAGCAGTGCTGTGACATTTGGCCCAGGTGTCCTGCTGGGGTCTGGAATGGAAAGCATCTTGGAAAGCTCTTTAAAAAAAGTGTTTCTTCTTAGAACTGGTTCTAGCTCATAGCGCTCCTTTCTTTCTGAGGTTATTTAGCTATTGATTTTTCTGACCGTCATATTGCTGCTCAGCTCTTGAAGGCGAATTAGCTTGATAAGGTTCAATTAGTTTTAAACCGGGCTGTTCCCAGATCTGTCTGATCTCGGTTTTCAGTGTTTTATTGTGTGGGCTTGGTTTTTTGTATTTTCTTTTTTGGCTTTCCCCCCTCCCCCCCGCCCCCGCAGAAGAGATGGGGTTTTGATATTTTTTTCATGCAATTGTTCCTTTGCTTTGGCAAAGACAGTGAGGAAGGTATTTTTTTGTGGCAGGATCAGTGTTTCAGTTCCTCAGTTAAAGGAAAACCAATGGTTATAAATGCTATCAGATTTCTTCTAATAGTCTTCTTTCTTGCAGCGCTGTCATATAACTTACCAAGGATGGATAGTCATGGCCTGCGGATGACACTCCCTATTTATTGGGCAGTGTCGGCAGCAGCCTTCCCTTCTGCACTGCTCCCAAAGGATGCTGCTCTCTCTGTCTCAGCCCCAGGCGCGGTGCTGGAGCCCTTGGCTGGCTCCAGTTGTCCCTGCCAGACTCCAGGAGAGGGCACCAGTCCCTCGCTCTCATTTATGGAGCGAACTGTACAAAGCCTCTCCCGCCGACCTGTGCGCAGTGACACATGTGTGCGGCTCCGGTCAGACAGGGCTCTTCCATGCAGCCCTCGACAGCACGTCCCCTGCTCCGGCCAAGTGCCACCTCTGCTCGGCCAGGTCTCATCCCGCAGCCTGGATGAGCCGAGCGCCTGCAGGAGCTCCCACGCTGGGGTGGTGGCGGCCCTCGTGCATTTCATTTCTTTGTCAGGTAATACCCCTGCTTTTTGCTTCAACAAAATAAGGGTGAAATTCAAACTGCTAAGGAGTGGTCAGAGCAGTTTGTTGAGCGTGGCTTGTCAGGCAATTAAGGAAGGATCAGGTCTGAGAGCTTCACTTATCAATGACAGAGCCACGGGAGTCAGCTCACTCTGTCCCTCTGGTTTAGTTTGCTCGCAGTCCTGGCTACGCCAGATGAAAAGTGGCTGTTCAGGCTTAGTGTATCCTAGTGAAGAAAATGGATACTGTGGAAAATGAGAATATATGGAGCAATTCTGCCTTTTTGACATCTTCATATGCTGTTCTGCATCAGGAAGGGAGTCAGGACTGTGCAGGGTAACAGTATTATCTGCGGTGCTGGGCTTCTCTTCGAGTCCCTCGTTAATGGGTCTCGCCTGCTGTTCCTCTGTAACAGTCCATGGAATTCTGTACGCTTTTACTGGGTAAATGAGAGAGAAGAGGTGAGGAAAATGAAATGCAAACAGCGTGTTCTGTAGCACGTTGGGTTGTGAAATACAATCAGTAAGTGTGAGTCTGTTCCACTGCCCTGTCCCATGACAAGCTGCTCTCCTACAACCCGGGTCTCAGAGCAGAGACCAGCTGTCACAGGGTGGTGAAAGCTCCCGTCACTGCTCTTCTTGCCCCAGCAGCCAGCGGCCGGGAGACCGGGCACTTAGTAAAGATAGTCCCGAGATGGTCCCCAGGGGCAAAGAATCGGCTGTTGCAGGGGGTGAGGCAATCGGCAGAGTTCTTCGTATTGTCATTGATACCGAGATACTTTGCTGAGCTCAGGTCCTGGCTCTCAACAAGCACATGGGACTCTGTTGTGGTCCGAAAGGCCACTGGCTGTGCAGCCCCTCGTCTGATTTTGGGTCAGACCGCCCTGTGGCTTGTCTCTGCCAGACAATAAGGTGTCTCCAGCTTTGCTGCTTGGGCACACCCTGGCGTTAGTCAAGCCAGGAGAAGCATTCCCCCAGCGAACACGATGCATCCTCTGCGTTTGCTGCAGGTGCAACCCCCTCGTCAACCTGAACTACGCCGTCCTGCTGTACAACCAGGGCGACAAGAAGGGAGCCCTCTGCCAGTACCAGGAGATGGAGAAGAAGGTCAATGCAGCGAAGGAGAGCAGCACTCCTGACTTTGACCCTGAGGTATGTGCCTAACAGTTGTCAGCGGGAACTAAGTAGCCACGCTCTGACTGGCAACAAACGAGGAGGAAATTTGACTTTGGAGTCCAATTATTAGGAAGAAATTCTGCTTATGAGCTTTCCCGAGCAGAGCAGTCGCCTGCTGAGAGCTGCTTGCTTCATTTCTGCTCTTTGAAGCCCAGTTCTTCAATCAATACACAGCAAGACAAGATTCCCTCTTAATTAAGGGAATGAATTAGCAGAGATGTTTCCCTCGAGCACCGAGGCAGTAGCCAGCTCTGCACAGCTCTCGTTTTTATTTTTTTGGGTTGTTTTTGACTTTATTGTTCTCTGAAGTGCTCCTGTTTACAAGGATCTCCTCTTTTTGTTGCTCGAGAAGATGGTGGAGGTTGCCCAGAAGATGGGAGCTGCCCTGCAGGTGGGGGAGAGCCTGGTCTGGACTAAGCCTTCCAAAGAGTCCAAATCCAAGCAGCGAGCTGCTCCGTCGGGGAAATCCTCCAGCACTCAGCAGCCTTTGGGCTCCAACCAGGCCCTGGGTCAAGCCATGTCCTCAGCTGCGGGGTACGGGAAAACCATGCAGCTTCCCCCAGGTACTTCTGTTCTCCTTCTCTGGGAAGTAGAGCTGTGGGAGGGGAGATGGGGAAATCTCCGAGTACAGAGTCACAGCACATGTTTCGGAAGGTATCGCCTTGCTTACCCGGTAGTGATGTAAATATTTGGAAATAGCTTTCCCAGTTTTCTGAGTTAAGGGTGGAAGGAAGATGCTTTCTGTGGTGTGTTATACTGTTACCCTGCTTTTGCAGGGGTGAGGAAAGTCAGTAAAGTTTCCTTTCCTGTCTGAGCCATGATGGGCGAGACTCCATTAGCCTGGGATTGAGCTCCTGCTCTGGGAAGGACCCAGATGCTCATAGAATGGTTTGGGTTGGAAGGGACCTTAAAGATCATCCAGTGCCACCCCCTGCCCCGGGCAGGGACACCTCCCACCAGCCCAGGTTGCTCCAAGCCCCGTCCAACCTGGCCTTGAACCCCTCCAGGGATGGGGCAGCCACAGCTTCTCTGGGCAACCTCGGCCAGGGGCTCACCGCCCTCACAGCAAAGAATTTCTGCCTCAGATCTCATCTCAATCTCCCCTCTTTGAGTTTAAAACCCTTCCCCCTCGTCCCATGGCTCCCCTCCCTGATCCAGAGTCCCTCCCCAGCTTTCCTGGAGCCCCTTTAGGGACTCATGCAGAGGGAGACGGGCTGCTGGAGAGAAGGAAAAAGATGGACAATTTTCTGAAGCGCTTTACCATTTCTGTTACAAAAATAACTGCGACGGGGCTGCTTCGCAGCTGTCCAGCCAGGTCCCTCCCTCGCAGCTGTTGCTGGATTACCTTTTAGTGCTGGCCACCGGGCTGAGGGTGGCTCAGGAGATGGCATCAGCCTTGGAAAGCTTCGGCCAGTATCTGCATGTGCTGTGTCTTGCTGGGGCTGGGGAGGAGCCTCTCCTGAGCCGCCCGTCACAGCCTGACCTCCTCTCACCCCTTGGCTTCCGAGGAGGAATGGGCTGGAGATACTGCTCATGGCGGTGATTTTCCGTCACTCTTAGTCTTGTTTCCCGTGGACTGAACCAGGAGAGAGGTGGTGCAATCCAGGCCTCTTTCTTTGGCACCCCTAAGGACCTGTTCCGTTTCTCATGCATGGAATAAACTTTCCATGCAGGGAAGGCTTAGTCAGGAAAGCTGAAAAATAAAACATACAGGAGTTTGGAAGGACTGAAGACCTGAAGGACTTTATCCTCTCTATCAGAGAAAGGAGCTGGTTCATAACATCAGTTGTCAGCCTAAAAACTAAGCGTAGAAGCAACTTCAGCATGGAAGTACCCTGTTTTGCTTTTCCTCTGTAAATCGCTTCTTTAACTGCCTGGAAACTCACCCCGAGTCTGCTAAAACTGTGAGCTGACTGTGGGTTTGGCTCCAGCTTGAGTATGAACCAGCTTCAGTGGAAGTATTTTCCCTTCCAAAGCAGGAGTGAATTGGTGAGTTTGTACTGACTTCTCACAGCAGCCCAGCTGCTGACATCCCGTACCTGGGCTTCCCTTCAGCACAGCTTTGGATACTGCAAGGCCTCTGGCTGCGTAACTCGGGAGTTGAGTGCAATTGATCAGCTGATGCCAGACAGAAGAAATCTGAGAGTAATTAATAGCATCTCCATGCTGCCTGGAAGGGCAAAAGGACTCTACTGAAGACGTGTGGTCAAACAGTAACTGTAACTGTGCTCTCTCCCCAGGTGCTGGAGCATCAGCTCCGCTGGCAAAGCCTCCCTCGCTGCCTCTGGAGCCAGAACCGGGCTCCGAAACGAGCCCCGAGGAGACCTCAGCACCAACAGGGGCCGAGGAACAGAGGAAAGAAAAGCGCAAGAGCCGGCAGGCAGCAGACTAGGACGGACTCTGGTCGGGACAGGCAGGTGCAGATCATCTCCAGCGCTGCCTGCTGACCTGTGGGGAAAGGGACCTGCCCTCTCCCCTGACCCGCACTGGCTTCACCCCGCTGTCAGTTAGTTTCAGTGCAGCTGTTTTCTGTTAACGATTTTAGTACGTGGTCTCTGCCTTGTCCCAAGGAATCGTTGCAGCGATCAGAAGAGGTTTTGCGTAGCTACTGTTAGTGTGGTCACAGCTTACTACAGGAGCGCGGAGGACGGAGGTCCATCTCTCCCCAGGGTTGGTCGTCGTCAGTGGTTGGGTGCGAGTCCTCCGGCAGGATGCTGGGGCATCCAGCGTGTTTAGAAGAGCTAGCAGTAGTGAGTGAGCATGCTGGATGGCAAAGAGGGTCAGACCCTTCCGGGGTGGAACGGGAAGTGGCTGAGGAAGCCACCAAGGTCAGTGGTGACAGGCTGGGAGAGGGGTGAAGGTAGAGCACCTCACCAGGGCAAGCGCAGAGCAGTACGCCAGGCTCGGGACTAGCACAGCCTGGAGCGATGGGCTTGTCGCCCCCCGTTTCACAAGGGAAAGACTTTGTAAAATGCTTTCTGAAGGCTGAAGGAAGGCAGCCGAGCCAGCTGGGAGCTGCTGCTCCGGGGAACTGCACAGCGAAGGTGAGCTGGTTGGTCTGGAGGCGATGGCTCCATCAACACGCAGCCCCGGTGGAGGACGGGGGGCAAAAGCAGCCCTGCAGCACTGTCCGCTGAGCCGGCTTCTTTAGGACTGTTCACCTTCTGATCCCAGGATCACTTTGTATTTCTTGAGTCCAACCTGTTTTTAAGCGTAAGCTTCTACATGGTAGCTGAGAAGGTTGCGAAGCTGGCCCGCAGTAGGGCAGGTGCTCAGAGGCTGCCCATTCTGGAAGCAGGCTGAGCTGCAGCAGCAAAGAAGTCTGCCACAGTCCTCATCGTTTGCTGAGAAACAGGGTAAATGAGCTCAGTGACGCTCCGTGCTCACGAGATCAGAGTTCCTCCTTGAGAATTTGTGTTGCCCAGCATGGGGGGAAGGATTGGTTTGCAGGGGAAAAAAACCAAGCCTTTTCGGAAAAGACGATACAGTCAGCTTCAGTGCTAAATATAAATTGTTTTAGGATGACAGCAGCCACGCTCTGAATAATTTAGTTGTGCCCTCCTTACAGCTGCATTTTGGGAGAAATTCCTGCTAGCTGCAGACAGGCAAGGCAGCCCGTCGGTGAGCAGGGCAAGGAATTTAATGCCCAGGTGATACTAGAGAAGCTTTGAAAACATTTCCATCCTTGAACAGCACAATCTCAGCCTTCCTTTTCCCTGCCACTGACAGTTTGTTGCCTCTGGGATTTATCCCGAGCTTGATACAGGCCCTCAAAACAACCGCTGTTGGGAATGAAAGGCAGGACCATCATACTTTGCATAAAGAACCAGTAACTGGCTAAATACAGTTTTTTCTCATCCTCTGCTCTGCGTACCAAGAAGGACACAAAGCCAATGTCGCCGGGGAACTTGCCGTCTGAATTTTCCAAGCAGAACGTGTAGCGCTTCCCCCACGAAGCTGAAGCTTCAGGCTCGGTGTATTTGTCTTTTAGGCTCCCCAGCTTTTTAAAATGTATTTATTTCCTGCTTTTAGTTCTGCACTGTTGCATTGTCTTGCTCCATAATTAACAAGTCCAGCAGAGCGAGGTTAGTCATGGGAACTTCTCTGTAGCAAGGACATGAGAGCAGCACGAGGGAGGCTGGGGATACATTAACATCCTTCAGTTGTGCGCTGTGGTTAGCTGCCGTTATCCACAGTGACAGTAATGCACCTTCAGAGCGTAACCGGGACCCGAAGTGCTACCCTGCTCCCGGGAGAACGCTCAAGGAGTAGGAACCCTTCACTTTCTCCTCTGGTTTGATTGGCAAAACTGCCTGCTTATCTCAAATGGGGCTTTTTTTTCCCCGCTGTCCTCTGCTGCCAGGTTTTGTGTGGGTACAGCCTCAGGGCAGCGCTCCTGTAGGGTCTCCCTTGTCCAAGGAGCTGAAGAAAACAGAGGATTGTTTGTGGAGCACTGGGAAATTAAACAAAGCAGACAAGAAACAGTGTAAATCAGGTACAGTGCAGCCATTTTATTCACATTTAACTTTTTACACTGCAGGTTAGTGCAGCGTAACAGAGTGTCTGTGAAGAAGAGGTTACGAGCGCAGAGCAAGGCAAGGCAGGGTGGAGGAACTCTTCACCCCCAAAACTTTAGTTCAAGACAGTTTTTTCCAACAGCAATTGACTCCTGTAAATCTTTTAGTCTTATCACAAAGGCGTGCAAGCCACGGAGGTGCCAATAGAAGGCCCAGTGAGCAGAGGAGGGTGGTTACGGGTAGGTGAGCACCAGCATTGCTGCTGCAGGACGGTTCCCCCCATCTGCTCATGACCCTTTGCTCTGTTTTTACGAGCTGCTTTCCCCTCCCTTCCGCTCGGTGTGAAAAAGAAAAGTGAACTTCGACTGGGGCACTATGAAACTCCTTTGCGACGTCCCACCGCCGCCCTCAGCTTACAGCCCACCAGAGACGAGGAGCAACCAAAGATCTCTCTCCTCTCACCCAGTCCCACCAGTGCAACCTGTTAGCCTTGGCTGGTGGATGCTTTTCTAGGGGAAATGTTACACGTTAGTACATAGGGTGTACTACATTGGGAGGTACTGTAAAGGTATTTCAAATAAATACGTATTTGGGTGAAAAGCTTATGCTGACGATGAACCAATTCTCCTTCTGTGAAGAGAAGCAGTAGCACCTTGTTACTTCCCAGATTTGAACAGTGCAGAAGGGAGCTTCGTGTCTAAGGAAGCATTTTTAAATATGCAATTACAGTTGGATAATAAATAGAACCGCAATTCCTTGTCTTGTCCCCTCTCCGTACTGTGAGGATGGCATTTCCAAACAGAAAATCCATAGTATCTTTATGGAGCACTTTTTTGGTGCTATGTAACGATGCGAATGAGGCCGGACTGGTCTTTCAATTGAAATTAAGCAAGGGATTTTTCAGCAGGACCATGCTAAAGTCATTTAGGGACTTTGGAAATTGCACCTTATGTTCCAAAACCTGTTTCTGGCATCAGCCATAATTCTGATCTTCTCTTTTCCCCCCATAATGGAAATTTTAAGATGGAAAAGAATAATGAGCTTAATTTCTAGGGAAGTAGAAACCATCTGCTTTAGGACTTTTTTTCTTTTTCCCCTTTTTACAAAAATGTATATCATTAACCAGGTTAAATGACGCAGCTTGACTTCCTCACAGGAAAGAAACTAGAAAACACTCAAACAGTAACACCTGAGCAGCGTGACCTTGTTTCAGCCAAGAGTAATGATCTGTCGATCCCCCACCGCGTGTTCAGCCCAGACAACGCTGGTTTTGAGGTCCCTGAGACAACTGGATGCTGACTTGTGATCGGGGCAGCATTAGCGGGTCCTGGCCCTGCTCCTGTATGCCGACTTGCCCAGGCAATAGTGAGCAAGGTGGACCTTGGGTCCTACTCAACATCCTGGTCTTGCCCAAGATGGTAAAAATTTAAACTTTGCCTTGGGAAGCGGGTTTCAGTTGGCAAAGCCTCTTCTCCAGGGACAGAGGAGCCTCCGTGCTGAATGAAGGAAACCGAACTTTACTAAAATAGTCAGCTCCTCACACAAGCACACTACGGAAAAGCACGTATTAACAAGTTGTTCAGCTGCCAAGACTCTTCTATATAATACTGCTAGAAGGAAAGCTTCACCCCCCTCTCAAACCAAACTGCACCAAAACCAGTGGGTTTTAATGAAAGCCACGGGTGCGATCTGAAGCCCATTTTACCCCGGCTGCACTGAGGAGCAGCTTTCCTGAGAACTTCACAGGGGAGGGTGTCAGGGTATTGTTTTGTTTCCCCACGTGCGTTTTGATGAGATCGCTCTCCCTCAGCTGCCGGCTTTTGTGTTCTTCAGCTGCTACGGGCTCTTCTCAGCAAAGGCCGATACCGGGCGCAGTTTGCAAAGCGCCAGCGAGCCGTTGGGAACAGACGCCTTTCCGAGCCTCCGGCACAGAAGACGAGGGCTGCATGTGCTATTTCCAACCTGCGTCTGTCTCCTTGGCTGAGAGAACATCCTCCCACTAGAGTGTGGAGCAATAACTCCCTGAGAATTCTGCCTGGTCCGGCGCCTAGGATCTACCTGAGATATTACACATGAAACTGCTCCATCTGTTACGGAGGAGAACTTCATCTGACAGCTCTGAACAGACAGTACAATTGTTCTGGCTCCACGATAAAGTTTTACTGAAGAGTTTAATCAGACTCGGTATTGCTGGAGCAGAAAGCAGGCAGGAGTGAGGGCCGAGGGATACACTACGCAAAACAGCTTGTTGCAAATAGGTTTCCTCTGCCCCTTATCACTCAAACTTTAAAAACAAAGAGCAAAGAGCTTTAATGTTTCTATTTCTCTCTCTAGTAACCTCATCAGTGCTTGAATGAAGACTGTGAGACAGTCGTTGTCGTGCTGTCTGTTTTAGCTGGTTTTAACCAATGAGTCTATAGATGTAATTCTTTTTAAACATTAAACTACCACTTTGGTGTGATCACAGGCTCAAAACTTAACTGTATGCTTTTACCAAAACATTAAATGCGCTAGAGAAGAGGACAGTTAATATGGCTTGAAACAAACATTCACGTTCAAATACTGATTTAATGCAGGACATAAGAATAACCCAGCTAAAGCTATAAAAATATAAATTCAGTATTTTCCTCCATTTTTATACCGTTCTTCCAGACGTACTCAAAAACTGAGTTTCCTTACACCAGAAACACCAGTGCCGCACCCCGTGTGACACAAGTGCTTGCCACGTGCATCATCAGCCCGTGCCAAATACCGAGGCGGAGCCCCTTTGGCTGCTCGCTGGCCGACAACAGCGTCAGCTTCCCCCTGAGCTGCGCGCTCCAACCGAGAGCCCCCTGCACCCAGGCGTAAACAACTTCTTGGGTAACTGGAAGGAGCTCAGTTGCCTTGTACCATTCTCACAAAAACCGTCCCAGTATTCGGGTTAACTTTTTCCTCAGGACATGACTGGGAAGGGGCACCCTGTGGCACAGAACTCCCGATACTTCAGTATGCGATTACAGAATAAGAAAAAAAGCCAACTGCAAGTAGCATTTCAGTTTAAAAATCTACTTTTTGTTTCTGTTATTGTCGCTGGGAGGCGTACTACAGAGATGGCTACAAAAAGCAAGCCCTACCTTAGGGTAACTTGTCTTAAACTTGGGCAGAAGGTAACTGATGGCAAATGCATACACACTGCTGACAGTTTTCTGTTAGGTTTCAGAAATGGATCTAGCGCTCTGCTGCCATACAAGCGTTGGTAGCCGAGATGTGGATTCAGGCTCTGAAGCAACAGCTACCAAGGGTCAAAGCAGTCGCCGAGGTCTTCGCTAGAGGCAATGCGTAAAGGCCAAGAAAGAAAATTTCACCACCATTTCTGTACAAAGGAACTCATGAGAAACGAGCAAACTTAAGCAGATCTCACGTACCACAACAGGCGATAACCAAGGAACACAGAAGTAAAGAAAATCAAGTAATTCCTTAACAATGCTGCGAAACACCCCTGGAGGGAAAAAAATAACAAAGAGCCTTTTAACTGGAAAGAGTTGGATTTGGGATAGGCTCTGCCACGGCCAGGCGGCTCTCACACATCACCACGGGCACAGCAGAGCAGGAACGGATCCCTTCCAAGTACCAGCCTCACAGGAGTCACCCAGCTTCATAACCCACCGCTTGGCCTTAAGCCAGCGACACACACAGAGGAAAGGAACGAAGCATTGCTCATTTTTGATCAAGGGTAAGAAAAAAAAAAAACCCAAACCAAGGTGGCTGCACTGGCGCACAGAAGTGAAAACGTCGATGTGCACAAGTTTTATCAGCTAGAGAGCCGCTAGCTTACTGTCACAACCATGAGCTCACTGTTGCATCTCCAGCAAACTACGCGTGAATAAACATTTCCAGCGGAAACCCTCCCGTTGGGGAGCGCGAGGCTAGCTGAGGTCTGAGTCATCCGTCACTCTGGATTTCGAGGTATGAGTAACACGCGAGAACAAACAGAATTTGTGGAGACAGAGAGGATCAGGGGAAGGCAGAGATTACTTCAAGCCTGGGTTCGAAGCTTTGGTACTTTTGCAGCTTTTTTGTTTCTTCAGGGTGAAAAGAGATCTAGATTTTTAGGTTTAAACAAATTTTATCTAATGAATTCTACCAAGGACTTTTCTATTTTACAAAAAACCCAAACCAACCAAACAACAAAGCCCACAATCCCTAGAAATTTCACTAGTGGTTTTTTCCCCCCCTACACAGACCCAAACCCCCCCACTAGCGATTTCCTTTTCTGTTGTTCAACAAGGTCTGTTAGAGACAACGCCGCTTTGCTTTGTTGTCGCTTGTGCGGAGGTGTGAGACAGCCCACACGTGCAGGAAAAGGATTTCAAGAGACTCTGCAACCCTCGCTGTAATTAAGTTTGGGAGGCAGAGGGAAGTTAAGCGCATCATGTTCACAGCATGTGAAACATGAAGCGAAGGCAGGCTGCTGGGTCCCGCCATTCAATTGGGTGTTATTATCATATAGATGGTTTCAAAACTTAATCAGGGATACCAATGGCACGCCTGATTAGCAAGTCACACTTGTTAGGAATTATCCTTGGTAAGTGAATTTGGTGACCAGGCGAGCTCTATACGCCTGCTCAAAGCAGATACATAGACAGAGTAGCAGTCTCGCCATCACGAGCTGCTGTCATTTGAGAAGTGACTCGCAGCGCCAGGCATTCGCAGCGCAGTGACAACAGGCCAAAGAAGAAATATTACCTGGTGAGAAAGAACAGGAGCAGCAGGAAGGAGGAGTTAATAATTAGAGTTTAGCTTTCAGGCCCAGATGAATTCTAAGCAAGAAACCCCTTTTTTGTACTTGTTTACAGCAGTTATTTATTCACAGTAGTTTGTTTTGTGGTGGTTTTTTTTGTTGTTGTTGGTTTTTTT
>VYZM01013519.1:145219-277235 GCA_013398915.1 Dromas ardeola
GAGAGAGAGAGGTAATTTAGGCCTGTAACACTCCCGTTAAATCCAAGCATAACTTACCCTTGGACAAGGTCTGTTAGCGCAGTTCTGTGATTTTTCAGTGGCCCTAAGGCAATGCCAGTCCAATCAGCCTCGCCTCCCTGCAAATGCTTTTGGAAGAGAGAAGTGAAATACAGCAGCAGGACCGGTGCTGCTGACAGCTTGTGTGTATTTAGTTTTGTTTTGTTTCCAACTCAGGAATCCCCACAGCTTGGCCCGATGTCAGGAAAGTGGGACCCAGCGTAAGCAAAGGATTAGCTCTCCAGCTGGCAGGACGCGTGGCCTTTGGTGGTCCTAGGGGTGGTGTGCCAGAAGGCTACGATCAAAGGTTGCAAAATAACTCTGCTAACGGCCTCAGACCTTTTAAACGGGTGAAAGGAGAATCTCTTTATTTATTTTTTCTGAAGGAAGACTAAACCAGAACTCCCAAGTCCCATGCTACAATTTATCAATAATAATAATAAAAAAAGCCTGGATAGAAATACTTCCAGTCTTAAGAAGATCCCGCACCGAGATAATGCCGAGACTCAACAGAAGATCAGGATGGGATAAGCTACAGGAAAACATAGCACTGACTCTATTTCTCCTCTGGTACAACACAGAAGACTTTGCTCAGAGGGAAAGCAGAAGTTAAATATACGTTGACAGACAGCATTGTGTGCTAAGTCAGTACAAGTTACAACAGCTGTCAATTTTTATCCTTACAGAGCATTCACGGTGGCATTTTCCAACAGGAGAATATCCCTGACAGCAATACGACAGCGTTACTGAAACAGATCACTCCGGCCTAAGGGATACGGACTCTCCTCCTCCCCGTTCAGATGCAAAGACTGACCTAAAGCGCCCTCCTACAAGTTCTGCTAAAGCCCAGGCTTGCATAGACATGCTGATTGCATTTAATCCAGTTATACTGAAAAAATGATGGCTATGCAAATACACTGGACGTTCCTGGAAGTGGACAGAGACAAGAGCCATGCTAGAAAGAAACAAAAAAAACGCTGGTGCTGTGCAATCCATAGTGTGCTACTATGAAGAGGAAAAAATATCAGCAAACTATTTAACAGGGATGCATGGTTCTGCTTTTTTAATTTCAAAGGCTGTCCAGAACAAAGAAACTATCAGTGACCTAGCCAAAAAAAGCCCAACCCCAAAAATCAAACGCTAGAAAAGCCCTCCTCACTTCAGTCTTACCTGGAAAACGCTGTTGCAGCTTTTGAGCCTCCGGAAGAACCTTCCCTAAGATATTAACCCTTCTGAATGAAAGGTGTGGAAACAAGAAAATTGCACAACCATTCTCAAACAAAAAAAATTAGTCTCCAGCACTCAATAGCTTTTCTGTAAAACACCAGCTAGAAGCACCCACTGTTAGCAAAGAACAGCAGCCGTGAGCCCCCCTGGCTGGAATTCCTGGCATTTAGCGTACAGCAAACACAGGTAACGTTTTGTGGTTTACCTGGCAAGAAAATAAAGCTGTCTCCCCAAATAGAAACCCTGATTATCTTCACTTCTAGTTGCCCAAAAATTAAGCGTGGGCTACTAGGGCTCAGTTGAATACTTTTAGTCACAGAGACAACAGATGATACACAAAATAATCTATGCAGCCTTGAGTCAGTTTTTCTCTGTGCATTTAAGGAGCAGGTACAATGTGCATCACATTTTGGGACTCTGGCTCCCTCCAATGCTGGGGGCACGGAGGCTGGGAGGTAATTTCGTCAGTAAAAGATTTCATCGTCACACCAAGCAAGCGGAAGGTTTGCTCTTGCCCACAGAGCAATGTGCTGTGAGGAGATAATGCAAGAGCCTTTTATTTTTAATTTATCAGAGGCAAGACAGGGCTGAGCACTGCTGCGCTCTCCCTGGGATCCACGCACAGGAAGTTCTCCTGGCTGTCGTACTTCCCAGCACTAACAGACAAGACCCATTCAGAGTTACAAACAGCAAACCTACGCCAAACAGGGATTTTGATGTTCGTTTCCCTCCCCGCATGCTTAAGACAAAGCAAAAACCAATTTTCACATTAAATACTAAAACGTCTGCACCTAAATGTGAAGCGTTCGAGTCACTGCCAAGTGACTGGAATGTATCTGACAGTTTATACCTGGAATTATTCTTTGGCTCTTTTTCAGTTATATCCAGAAAATACCCCACACCCCGATCCTGTTCCTATACCATCCCTGGCTGAAATCCTAATGAGAACACCATGGTTCCTCAGACACCGTGCAGTACTGGAGACAGAGGAGGGTCTTAGTCTTCTACTGAGGATGTACTTCTGAGTATAGCAGTCCTTCGGCTGAAATAGCATCCCCAAGTCCCACGGTCCGGACAGGATCTTTACACACCAAAACAGGAGTGAAATGGAATGAGATGCCTTCTCTGTGCCAATGCACCACCGGCTCATCTGGATTTAAAGAGATTTTGGAAAGTGCCTCTATCTGGGAGGTCACAAACTCCAAAGGAGCTTTTAGAAAGACTTTGCCCGTATCGATGGTTTCAGTCGCGCAGGCCTGAGTCCCTGCTGCTCTAGCTCCGGCAGCCACCGCAGCAACCTGGTTGCCCCAGTAGCCATCCACTGTGACAAGGATGTGATAGGCCAGGGTGTGGAAGTGGATGCGTGTGAGATCAGAGGCCCGCTCCGCGGTCTTCCCGTGCTCCTTCAGGATCCAGAAGAGGATGTCGCTGACTACGCCCACGTCGGGAACTCCGCTCCAGGAAGCAAGGGAGGCATGAGGACCCGAGGCAGACTGTGTGAGGAACAGCAGCTCCTGTTCGTTCAGCCCAATGGAGTTCACCAGGGGAAAGACCTGCTAACAGAAACACAGGGGCAACAGTTGGTCCTTCAGGGAGAGAATCAGACTTTGGTCTCCCTCGTTCAGGGTATTGTTTTTACAGTTCCGTGTTACTGGCTCTACCGCCAGTGTGCTCAGCAGAAGGGAGCACCCAGTCTCCTGGAGAGATGCAGACAGAAGTCACTGCACAAGCTTCCCCAATTCAACAAGTTTCCAAGAACTACTTAGCCAAGAAGACATTTCACACCAAGAGTGCATGCTCATTTTGTGCAATTAATTTTCTAGACACACACTTTGGCGTCAAGGAGCAACAAAACATCAAATCCACATGAAACATTCATAACACTGAGATCAGAGCTGTGTCAAGCTAAACAAGGAACCGTAAGAATCTGCAGGAAAGAAACTCTGCAAAGAAATCAAGGGTTTTTTTAAATTATAAATTCAGCTCAAATTCAAATCCTGTTTTTTTCTAGAAATCTGCAAGCCTGATAGATCTAAACCAGCCAAAGTTACTTGTATCTGTGGAGTTGTGACTATTCTCCTGGGTCACCTTCCCGCCGTGACTGCAAAAAATCCTTACATCTGAGAACAGATCCCAGCTGCTTTGGACGGTATTTTTACTGAATACAGTTGCTGAATAAACTCAGATCTGCAAAAAATCCTTACTCCTTGCTGAAAATGGGCTGATGATGAACCGAGAGCATTGCAAGATGCTCCTAAATGAAACTTCCCAGAGAGACCTACCTAAATTGAATACTCTCTCTGAGCTAAAGAAAACAAATCTGTCCTCTGCTAAGCCACAAGTCATTACAGTTCTCCTTCGCTGCACACAGGAGACTCTGGTAAGCTCAGCAGAGAAAATAGAAGCGTTCAGAATGCAATAGCAGACATTAAACCCACGTTCTCAATTTTATCTCCAAATGGAGAGCCCGAATTTTAAGTTTTCATTTCTATATTCATCTCCAGTCCGTGAGTTGTGATACTGAAGAAAAGGAAACTGATAAAAAGAGCACGTCCTTCCATTTTCGTTACCTGATGCACAATGTTGTTCATAAAATCTTGATCAGTCATACTGGCCAGCTCCAGGTGTATGGGAATGTCCGTAGGGATATCAGAGATGGAGGCCACAGCCTACAGGAAAAGAAAAGATAAACACATATTCATTAAGAAACAGAAGGAACAAAGGGGTTTTAACTCAGAGATACACATTGTTTAATCTTCTCATGTATGGATTTAAACACTATTCCAAATGAGGCATCTCAGAAGTGCCAGAATGTACTGCTAAGGGGAAGAAATAAAAACAACTAGTTTTCAGAATCCCAGAGCAGGAAAACTATCTAACCCTAATCTGCACCCAGCTCAGCACTTTTCTAATGGACTAATTCACAAACTTCGCAAATCTGAAGCAGCTGTAGAACAGGGAAAAAGAAAAAAGAAAAAACCAAAGGCTAGTGCATTGCATCAGTAAGGGCACTCAGCTGCAAGACAGGCAGTGATCTGTAAATAAAAAGAAAACGTGGTGTAGGTCTTTTGGACTCAGAAGAGAAGGCTGCCTCTTGGACCATCTAACAGGGATGCTCCTTAAGGAACGGAAGGCTTGATTATCACCCCAATCGTCTTAGCATCTGGGATAGAAGTGTAATTTAGCCACTAGATGAGCTCCAGTAACTATGTCACCATACTCCAGAGGGACAACCAGACCATTCCTTCCCCCCGCTCCAAGACAACCCACTGAATCCAAGAAACAGTGTTACATGGTTAGACTTTTGCCATTCCTACAGTTCTCATTCTTCTCTTAGCATGCAATACTGAAAAGATTTGTGGGAGATCTGAAGACACAGCCCAATTACAAGTTCAAGCCTGGGAAACCAAAAGTTTGCCGTGAAGCGTTTGCTGGAATAGAAGTTAAAGTGGTGTTCAAGTATCTTACCTCCATAAGTCGTCTCTGCCGCATTTCCTTGCTCTGGCCTTCCATCATATGAAGTCCTGAAAGTACCACAAGATCTGGATGAAATTCATCCAAGCTGGACACAAACACTTCCAGCATATTTAAGGCGCCATTTGATAGGTCATGGGAGAAGATGAAGCGGTTGGCATTGGGTGCTCTCACTTGTCCCCACTCTTCACCTAGGGTGAAACAAATAGAAGCAAGTTAACTCAGAAGCGAATCCAACCACATATCTGGAGATTATTTGGGACATCCTGCTGGAATCTGAAGGCACGGCTTCACAATGTCTGTGTCCAATTAACGGCTACTGCCAGCCATAAAAGTAGTCTTGCTCTTTTTCTCATTCATTCTCTTCATTCACTCCCTCTGCCTCATTTAGGTGCTTGTCTGATCAGAAGGAAAATTCAGTACTTGTTTGGTTTTGCAAGCTTTGTGATGTTTTAATCAGTTGTATTAGTTTAGCATGCAATTAGGTGAGTGTCACAGCCAGCTCAAGCCAAACATCTGGAGAGTGCAGGATGTGCAGAGAGGAGTGACCTTCCCCTTCTGCAACAACCACCTGTTAGCCTGGCTCAAGCTGTATCATGAAGGTACACCCTGAAAAGTCTCATGATTCTTACTGTTCCCCACTGCGCAGCTCCCAGAAATGATCTGCAGAATAGAGTTGCATCAGTGCTCTATGTGTAAATGGTTTTATTCCTGGATAAGATCAAAAATTAAATGGTTCCATCTCTGGGACACTGAACCGTGAGAAAACAGGGTAATGACAGAGAGCCTAGAGAGAATATAAATTACACAAGTCACAGTCCAACTGGCCAGCCCTCTGCCAGCGCTCCCCATCTGTACACACATCTCTGTTCAGGCAGCAGGCCATTCCTTCTGCCAGTTACGATAACTGAACAGAAAGAAATGCAAGGAAATAAACAAACACAGGTCACAAAGGGCAGCATGAACAGAAAGGTCTTGAAACACACACATTTTTGGGGCTATCTGCTATTATAGGCAGAATCTCCACCTTAGAACCAGCCTGTGTACTTCTTCACTTGGCTCTCCCAGACTGTACACTAGTTACAGTTTGGAGAATATGACCAGCATTTGTGGAAAAACCATGAAAACAGAATGAAGAGCCATCAGCGCTGCCTCCTCTTAAGAAAAGGCTTATGGCAAAGCTTTATCTAGGACAAAGATCCCCAGCTTTCTGTCAGGAGGGCAGTTCTCACCTGAGAACAGAGATGCTGAGAAAAGGAGACATCATGTACTAATGTATCATCTAATCAGGATGCTTCCAGGAGCAAGAAGAATTTAAGATTTACTTAAGACATTAGTGTAATTTTACAAGTGCTAGCGTGTAATGGCACTTGTCAGTTACAGTAACCTTGTTTCAGCCAGAAGTCCACCAGAGTGCATGCTTTGGGTGCTCCGCATTAGTTTTGCTGCTGAAAAAGTTTAATTAGGTGGTTCTTGCCTCCCTCCTTGCTAAATACTCCCTCTTCTGTCACACCAATATAACTCCTTCTGAACATTTTGGGACGGGACCAGTGGAATGATTCAGGTTGAGAACAGCCAAGAAAATACATCCAGATTCGTTTTGGCCATTACATTAGCGTTACCCTGAATTTCATCTGCATGTGGTTAAATGGTACCTTTCTGTTTTCAGAGAATGTTACTGGACTATTTTCGTGGTCATACAGCTTTAGAATTATACCCAGCAGGTCCACTTGGTTTCTATAGGGTACAGCGTACAAGCCTGCAGAACCAAAGGGATGGCATGACGGCAGCATGAGTCAGTATTTATAATAACCCTATTACAAAGCAAAAAAGTTTCAAAAGACTTTTAGATGTCTGTTCACCTACCACAGCTCCCTGAAGCGCATGGAATTACCAGATTAGTCCAGTGACAGCTGTCAGTACTGGTAACTTAAACAGTCCTTCTGGAATTAACCGATTCAAAAAACCCCAACTTTAAAACCAGGACTATCTTAGTGACATTCAGGGTTCCCATCTAACATCCAGCCTTTGGCAAGTTACCTGCTTGATACTCCAAGATAAGATGGAATTCATCTCTTTCCTGCATGGATTCGGGTGGCACAACCACATTGTCATCAAGTAGTTCATGGAGTTTAGGACCAACCGGGCCACAAAGGAGGATCTAGAAAACAAGAAAAAGCAATCAGGGTTTCCCCAGCATGTCCCTTGCCAATATTTCAGTGCATTTAAGCAGCTATCTTATTTTGTGTAAAGCCATTCTGTAGATGTATTGGTCCCAAATCTGTTCGTCTCTTCCCAGCAGTAGCTGATGTGGAAGATAATCTCGTACAGGAAACCATACTCCTTTCAGGGTTTGGGTAGGAGCTGTAAGAAAACCTTGACTTAAGCCATCACAGGATTACGACCAAACTCTATTCACTCTTACAACCTTACTGAAGCATGAATGATTTTACACCAATCTGTTTCAAACAATGTGGCCATCGCACAGCCACCGGAAAAGAGGAACCAACTTTTCCTAAAATAAGATGAGAGCAAAAATTAAGAGGATCAGGATGACACAGGGATCCATATTTATTAGAGAGAAGATTACTATAGAAGCCAATAACTCTAAAGGAGCAATAAACTGGAAGCCATTACCTAGATAATAGATCTTTAAAAATTAAATTAAAAAAATAATAATCAGCTATGCTTTTCAATTTGTAAGGCCAACCATATGTTCCACCATAACCTAAGAAATAACTGCAGGATCCCCAAAATCTACAGGGAAGTAGTCTGAGCTTCATTAAAGACAAGCAAACAGAATGAAACTTTTGGAACGCCTACCTTCAGGTCTGGATTTGTTGCAAGCTTCTGACCAATGAGAGCAGCATTTCCTCCTACGTAAAGCTGTAAAACAAATGGAGGCAGGTATGAGCATTCCCTTGCTTTCATAGCTTTATATATGCTTTGTTCTCAGTATAGGGTAGAGATTTTAGCTTTTTAGAAAAGGGTCTAGCATTACAGAGGTAATAAAGCTTATCAGGGCTGAAAGCAAAAGAGTTCTACAATTCTCTACGAGATGAACAAGTTAAGCGTTCTCTGACTTGTTCTTAATCTAAGCATTTGCCATCAGGTAACTCGCAACCCTGTACAAATCAATTAATTCGTAACATAAACAATCCCTCTCTCTTGCAACTTTTCTGTGGCAGCTGGTAACTTGTGGGTTTTTAGCAAGGCTGACAAGCAGTGATTTGAAAACTGCAACAATACTTCCTCCACTTTGAAATCGAGGTTAAACCTGCTACCTGTGCCCACATGAAGTGGGCAGAATTGTGAAAGTTTCTTCAGGTAAGAAAGGTCAAACTTTCAAAGACAACTCTGATGTGAGCTTTGAAACCAAAGAATATAGATTGACCTGAGGATCACAGGCACTCAGAGGTGACAGAAAACAGGCTACAGAAGGATAGAGCTAATAATCAGGTGATTCCAGAAAGCCAACATAGCAAATATGGTGAGAAACAAGTCAACACAGAGAGAGTCTTGCACAGAAAACATTTAGAGCTCTTCCTCATTTTCAAAAGCAGCTGCCGAACCGCATATAAGGCAGCATTAAGCAGTTTGCAGGAATTAGCTAACTGCCAAGCAAGTTATCAAGTTAGATTCAGAAGACACAGTATAAATTAAGGCAACAAAACTTTGCTTTTGGAAAGGGAGTCTTCAGAAAAATTATTTCTTTTCATCACCACTCCTTCTAGAGAGAATTTAAATTCTGCGTTAAATACCTGAAGCTGATCAGAGTGTTTACAATCCTAATGCTTGGATCTATTTCCTCACTTCCTGCCTCATTACAAGATGTTGGAGCCTTTTACAGCATCAGCCCCATCCGGCTCCCAGATAACAGTATTCTTACAGAGGCATCTTGCACTTACATTTCAGTCTTGGGAAAGCAATCAAGGCATGGACCATTCAAAACCCTACTATTTGCAGCAGGTACAGAGCTTTGTAGAAAGTCATTAACACACTCAAGCTACGGCATAGGTTTCTTCTTCTTCCTAAATGATTTGCAGTCTCATTAGACAGAGAATGAAAGTCACCAATGATGCAGAAAATAAGAAACATGCTTCTCAAAGCTTATCTTCAGGTGGAAGACCTACCTGTGCACCAGGGAACTCGGAGGCTGTCCGTGCAATGTGATGGAAAGACTCGACGTTGCTGAAGAAGCGCTCGGCAGCTGCCCCTTTTTCCATGAAGTGAGCGAATGCTTCTTTCAGGTCCTGCCTGGAGTTCAAGACTGCATGATTTTTCCCATCCCCAGGTTCAAGACCAAGCGCCTCTAACAACTTCACACCGGACAGAACCACATCTACGCAGGCATTGACGCTGGAAGAGAGAAGGAAAATGCTTACTGGGAAAAACACACGTACCTTAGGGCACTTGCGAAACAATACGTTGAGATGACTTCCCAGACAGTGATGTTTGCTGTTCGCAGCCCTCATGCTAAGGGGGAAAACAACCAACCAAATGAAAAAAACCACAAAGGCATATGAATTTCCTGAAATTCTCTCCTAAAGCATTCTCCTTTTGACAGGCTTTTATTGTGCTCCAGCACTGCAGAGGAGAGAGGGATTTCTAACATTCTGCTGAATTGAAACAAGAAAGAGTAAGCTGTGTGGTCCAAAGATCATTACACATGTTGCAGTATACTTTGCACTTCATGTGCTGCCTTAGGCTTGCTTAAAAAGGAATGGGCACCCCAAGAATAACATTTTAAATTTTGAATTCTTAAAATAAGATTTTTCTTTAAAAATACACATTTCTGGTTTAAAAAGCACATGCAATTCAGAACTGTTAAAAACAAAACTGAAAGTACTTAAGTCTATTAGATCAACCTCTCAAGTTTCAACTACTGCGAACGATAACCAAAACTGCACACACAAACACCCCGCACATAGGCTGATTCTGTTTATAAGAAGTCAAGAGAGCAATTTGTCAGTTGAAGTATTTGGAAACTGCAATTTCAAAAGGACCATCCCAAATTTCCAGAGATAGCATGCTGCCTTCTCTCAAATAGTGGAAACAGGAGAAAAATCCTGCAATAGTTAGGAAGTGATAAGAACCATTTCAGCAGATCTAGGCTTTATGTGAAGTCTAACCTGCAGCTACATCTTCCAGTCCTCATTTTTTATCAATTACATCAACTTAAACACAGTCTAATTCGGACTAGAGAACAGGAAAGTTTCTGGGCTGGAACCAGGCCCGCAGGAAGAAAGTTCATGAACACTTGCCCTTGCTTCTACTCCTTGGTTTCAGAGAGACACCAATATATACCAAATATTTACTGAGATGATAACCAGCAATTACTACAGCATCTTCTGGAACTGCTATCAAGTGCAATTTCCATTCCTCTGCCTCATGCTTCCCTGACAGGGGTCCAAACTATAAAACTTTTGCAGGATCTCCAACTTACCCTATGTCTATCCACATAGATACCACGCTGCTTACATGTCAGCGTGAAATGCACAGCCATTTAGTGTTCCTCCTTGTCAGTGACCTCTCACACACAGTTTGGGCCACAACACATGAAGGCTGCATCATACAAAATAAAGGACATTAAAATCCACCGAGGCTTTTCAATACACGAGGTAACCAGCTCACAAATCCTCCGTATTGTGCATCACCTCATTCACTAAGGAGAGAAAAATCCCCTCACACAGAGAAAAGAAAACCAAAGAAACAATAAGCTCAAGCAGCATTTTAGCCCCAAACTCACTGCGGCAAAAGGTCAGCAATTTTATATTTTAATGAATCATTAAAGACGCAAGAGGACATAAACCAAGTCACAGTTCTTTCAAGTGAGACACCTCTAATCATCTTCCAACTGACTGTCTTCTCCCTCCCTGCCATCCCTCTGCTAACACACTTCTTGCTTTTAATAAACTCCCTTAACAGCACAGATATGCAACTAATGAACTCTGTTTGCTGTTGAACTTTTAGTTTGGTGTGCATATATATTATTTATATATATATTGAGTCACTTTAAACCAAAGAAGGAAGGAAGGAACAAACCAAAGATAACTGGCTCTTCCAGTGAAGGTGTGGCAAAAGAGAAGGCTAAATGAGGCACTGGAAAACCTATTAAACCAAAGATAACTGGCTCTTCCAGTGAAGGTGTGGCAAAAGAGAAGGCTAAATGAGGCACTGGAAAACCTATTTTATATATATTCATGGGATAAAGAGTGCATCAACCGTAATGCAAGAGTAATACAGACTCCAACTACCAGTCTATCAGCTACACAGCCATGGAGGTGGAGTAACCTCTTCCAACACTCGAACGTCGCATCTTCTGGTCAAAGTCAAGTTATCCTGTCATGTCCTTACATTTAAAAGAAAGTGAGTCAAGTGCTATATTTAACAGCAAGATTAATGGTCAGACTTAGACCCAGCATTTCAGGTCAATGTGATATTCCTGAACCTTCCCCTAGCCCCCTTTCCAATTTAAAAAGAGAAAGGGTGCTGGATTTCCCTGTGCATGCACAGGTGTCTTCAATGTCTCTTGCTTTCTCCTCTCCCTTCCCTCCCTCATCTCTCTCCCTTACATCTCTGCCCTGACTCGGCCAGTTCTCTCCTGTCATGGAGGCTTTGCACGCTTCCCCACTTCACAAACTTGTCTCTCGTACCTATTCATTGCCAGACTGTGCTCCCAAGTTGCCACCTGCCTGGGGATGGGCCAGCAGCTCCCAGTCCCTCTGACTCCACATGTAAGTTTGTTTTACAAGCAAGCAAGCCAGGGATAAGGTCTCCTGAGACAGGCTTGCCAACCAAGTCTGAAACACGCCACACACTTAAATCACCAATATGTGACTTTTCCAGACCATTAATCCCCTCAGCCGAGGTCCACTTCTGCCTAAGCAACGCAGCAAGCCCGCACTCACGTCATCTCTCTGGTGGAATTACCCTTGTCTGGAAAACTACAGGCCTGGAAAATTAACAGAGAGGTTTAACGAACAGGCGGGAGCCCGGGCATGAAGCATCGGCATGAAGGCCGTTCAGGGTCGGCCTCACCCGGCAGGTGAGGCCCAGGCATACACATACGCACACACATTCTCATATATCTATATATATATATAGATATACACACACATATACATATGGACAGCCCGCCCCCCGCCGCCGGCACCTACCCGACGGCGACGCGCGCCCAGCGGCGGGCCGGGCGGACGATGGCCGCCTGCCAGGCCGCCACCACCCGTTCCTCCAGGGAGCGGGCGCGGCGCAGCCCCCCCAGCAGCGAGGCGGAGAGGTGCCGCAGCGGCGAGTGGGGCAGCTCGGGGCCCAGCAGGCAGAGGTAGCCCAGCGCCAGGGCCACCAGGCCCACGCACACCGACCTCTGCCACATCGCAGGGCGCCCGCTCCTCCCCCGCCACGCCTGAGGAGGGACGCCGGCGGCGCGGGCCTCCTTACGCCGCCTCCGTAGCGCCCCGCCCCCGCCGGCCGCCAGCTGTCGTAAAGCCGCTTCGGGAATCGAGGCGGGTCCTACGCGAACGGCGCGGCCGCCTCTCCCCCAGCGCAAACTACGTACCTCCGGGAGGTACGGCGGCGCCGCCTGCGTAACTGAGCTACGGGAATAAGGCGGGTGGCGGAGGAGGCGCGAGCGCGGCGGCCCTTCGTGAGGGGAAATGGCGGGGGGTAGAGATTCCCTTAGGCGCGTCGCGGGGCCTCAGGGCCTCCTGGGGACAGTCCGGTCTGGGAGAGCCGGGCAGCGGGGAGACAGTGCTGGGGCCGGGAGCCTGCAGTGAGTGCTGCCCCGGCCCTCACCGTGTGACCAACACCCAAGCTGAAGCCTATCCGTCGCCTTTGTTCCTCTGTACGTGGTATAGCTTTGCTCTCCCCTCCCTTGGGTTCTTTCTCGTGGTGCCCCTGTTGTCTGTCCTTTGTTACCCAGCACCTTTGTGGGTCTGTGGGTTGTATTTCCACTGTGTGCCCCAAGCCTGTCAGTGCTGTCCGCCAGCTCCTCTGACAGCTCCTCCGTGGCAAACCAGTCCCTGACCTGAAGGTAGTCACTGGCCCTGGAGTATATGCTGTCTTCTTCTGTAGCACAGCGTCTGGTCTCAGCTTCCTTCGTGCCTTCTCCATGGTGAGATAACTTCATCAGATCTCTGCCCGCGCTCCTCGGAGGCAGCCTGTGCTGGGAGCAGTGGGAGAGAGCGTCCTTTGTTGTCTGTTTCATCCCATTACAGAGGTGGTGTAGCAAGTCAAAAGGGAGGTTTCCCTTTTTAACGAAAGGGAATTTTTTTGGGCTTCTTTAGAAATCATAGCAATGTTAGCTCTAAGCCTTATGACAAAATTTGCAAGAGTTTGACAACTGCGCGCCACAGTGCGTTGGCTGAGGCAGCTGATAATTTTCTTATTCAGTTCTGTATTGTGAGTGATTGTCATCTCCTTTGACTGTGACAAAACAAACAGTAAAGGAGATGGGATAGTGGAAGGCTTTTTCTTGATTTTTCTTTTTAGGATGCAAGAATAGGTATTCAATTAACAGCTCCTCTACAGCAGCTGTTACCATGAATTCGTGGCTGGCCCTCAGGGGTCATTGGCTGCCCATCGGGTTCCCTTACTAGTCCTTACCAAAAAGTACTTCCTTTTTTTTTTTTTTTTTCCTGTTCCCATGAAGTTGCTCCTTGGAGCAGGTGAAGACCGAGGGTGCAAAGGTGGGCAGGACAGGCAGATGACGGGGACTGGAATTGCTAGGGAAGGAAAGAGTAAGAAAAAAGCCTCCTCACCTGGTAGCAGATGGTGTGCAGGGGCACTGACTGGTTTTATGAGCCTAAAGCGTTATGATAATGTAATGATCTTTAAGAATAGAATCCTGAAAACAAACTGGAGGCTTAGCCACCTTCCCTGTTCTTCAAGAAATCCTTCAAACAGTTCTTTCTCCTCGAATAACTCCCTGCTTAAGTGCCCTGTAAAAGAGTGGTTATCTTCATCTCAGACCTATGATCAGCCCACCAGAGTGGGTCTGTTAATATGTAATCCCCTTTTTCCTTTGCTCAGGCGGTTTTTGGGTTTTGTCAGTAGGCTTTTTCATTTGAACAAATTTACTCTTTTTTCCCTTCGGCACTTTCCCTGCTAATGTTTGATCTATATGTGATTATGAAATCTCACTTGCTTCCATACTCTTGAACTCCCCGGGGTATAGGCCTATGAGGCTCTCTCAGTTATAAACAGCTCTCCAGTTCACGCAGGCAATGCTGGTCTGTGTGAGAACAGAGCAAATACCTGCCAGAACCCCTCGCTGCTCACTGCAATCAGGTCTTCACCTGCGGGAGCATGTGTATGTATAGCCTTGTCACAGAACATCATAATTAGACGTGCCTATAAGGCAGCCACAGCCCATAGCGTTGTCACAGCTCGGGGACCCCATTATTAGTACTGTGTCATCAGAGGGTTAGGCTGCAAGCAGATAACCCATGTAACACAGCAGTACTTTGTGGAATTAAGCCATGATTCCATTTTGGGGTGATTATTTTTTCAACTGATGCTAATGCAGTGTTCTGCATTGTTGCCCTGAAGACTGAAGTTGGCTTTTTTAACTCCCAGAAGAGGTACAGTTTCCACATCAACAAAAGTGAAGCTGCTCAGGAGGAACCACTGCTGTCTGGTCTCCGTAAAGTGCTGGTGTTCAATCTCCATGAACAGTGTTGTCAGTGGACTTGAATGAGACTGCAAAGGTAATTGAAAGATGTGGTTTATGGTCTTCGTTCCTATCAACAAAAATAAGAGGTTTAAAAAAAGAAAAGAGACTCCCTCAGAGAACCTGTTCGGTTGCAGAGCTAAACAGAGATTTCTTGGTCGACATTCGTTTTAAGCCAATGCAGATCTAGATTTGCCTCAAATAGCCAAATTAGAGGTGAAACTGTCCACTGAGAACTGAAATTTGGCTCATTTCCTCCCCTTGAGCCACCCAGCACTCCACAAATTTTAGTTAGAAATAATAGAGAGGGACACAGGCGTGTTGGATTTGTAAGAGCTGACTAAGGCTGAGTAAAAGGTATTAATTAAATACCTGGTTAATTACAGAAATATCAAGCTGATTATTTGTGGTTCAAAGATGTAACACACTGATTTAAAGAGTTTTTGCTGGAATACTTTTGTTAAAAGCGTAGGAAGAGAAGGGTAATAGTGCGTTTTAGAACAGAAAGAGTTAAATCAAAACTTAATGGCAACAGATTTCCTTCGTTTCTTCTCCCTGGTTATTTGAAGTTCTTTGTAAAAGAAATCCTTATCTTGACACTGTTTCATGGTATGAGCTTCTTGTTACTGGGGGGGCGGGGGTGGTAGAGGGACCGCGGATTTAATCAGTCTTCAGTTATTGGAAACGGAACTTGTTCCCTTGAGCAAAAAAAAAAGAAAAAGAGGAAAAAAGACTTTGTCTACAGGAGGCAGACAAAAGATGCATTTTCTTGCTTGTTTGAAAATTAGCTATGGAGAGTTGCACACATAGCACATGCTCTCAGCAGCCACTCAGAGCTGACAAACCTCTATGCGTGAGCTTTTTAATGACCTTACTGAGTTTGCTTTTCTGACCACAGGCTTGATTTTGAGAAATGGGGGGTTTGCCTGACGCTTACTAGGCAGGAAGCGAGAGGAAAGGGGATGAAGATGGGCAAGAGGAGGAAATAACAGGGAAGGGTGAAAGCCAAAGCTTCCAGTTCCCAAACGAGCTGTGAAGACCTGTTTTTCTTAGCTTGAGCTCACAAGCTTGAAGCAATTGTCTTTACTCCTTGTTAAGTTGAATTTACATATTCAAATGAACTCATTCCCTTTGACCTAGTTTGGCCAGCTCAAACTGTAGGCCTGTGCACAATGGGAAAAGAGGAGGAGTTTTTCTCAAACTATGAATTCCTTTATTGTTGCTGGGATCGGTCATGCGTATCTGTAATTCCTGAGATGGAATCTTTAGCTGTACCTAATAAACATTAGGCAGTACCCAGGGCAGGATTTGCAATGCAGATGCTTGCAGTCGTGTTACCTCCTGTCCTGTTCCACACTCCCATCGTGTTAGTGCTTCTCTCTCTGTTCCCCAGGCTTCATGTTTGAATTGTTGAGGTTTTGTGTGTCCAGCTCACTCATCTATGTGTCATCACGCCTTCTCTGCTATCAAACCTCTCTCGGAAATCCCACAGTCTCCTGTCTTTGATTGCAGGCCTTGTTTAATCTGAATTGGAAACTCTATACAGCAGGTACCATATATCCGTCTGTATACATGAAATTAGCACGTATCTTTCTGACGCTTGGCATCAGAAACCTGGGCCAAGGTTTCTGACATTTAATGAGAGCCAACAGCAGAATACATGGGTGTGACAAGTCACTACTGGCGTGTCATCACTGGGGGAGGAGTAGGAAAAAGTGGAAAATCAGCCTTTTGGATGGAACCTGATAAAGGCCTGGAAAATTCAGAAGGTGAAAGTTTGTGCTGAGCCGTGCAGATGAGCAGAAGAACTCTAATTAAAACACAGACTCTGTGTTGTTCTCAGAAACTGGGCAACATTCCCCATCAGAGCTCTGCCAACATATCTCAGTCCTGGACTTCAGCACCCACTGCTGCTCTGCTCCGTAAGACACCCACTCAGCTTGGCCAGCGTATCTCAATCTTGATCTGTAACACCTCCTGCTGTTCCAATTCTGGTCCCTTTTTGAGCAGAAAATGCCATCTCTTTACTAAATTGTGCCAAATTGCGTAGTTTTGGCCGCAGAACTCATTTTCACTTGTCACCTAACGGGATACCTAGAGACTTTCATCTAACACTGTCAGCAACAGAGGAAAAAGAACATGTGAATACCCAGCCCCCTGCTAAGTCCCCTAATTATATAGAGATGTGTTAATAACAAACACGCTTTCATGTCTTGGCAGTTGCAAAACATTCATCGGTAGTACAGCGCTTCAGAAGTAGCATCGCACTGGAAAGATGCAAGTCCCAGTTTAAATTACTTAATTAGTATCAGCATAGTCTGTACCCAGAATTAGAGTTTGGGAGAAACGCCTAGTATGAAGCTGTCAGTTGCTTGGATGTTCTGCAGAATCTGAACGACCACATTAGAAGTGAGTGTTTCTGCACAGAGAATCTCTTTTGCCTCCCACCCTGCCTCAGGATTATAAATCTGCCTTCCTCGGAGGCCTCCCCATCTTCCATTTTTTTGAGAACTCAGTGGCGGGGGGTGGAATGGTTTCCATCCTGGCTGAGACAGCAGGGCTGGAGCTGGGAACATCCAGACCCAAAATTATCTGTTTCTTTCAATTTGAGCCAAACTGCTGGATTTTGCAGTGCTGATAGCTCACACCCTGTGGAGATCAGCCTGGCTTTCAGCAGAATATGCAGGAACTGGAGCAAGTGTGAGGCACCACGTGTGCTGGTGAACACCCTGAGCAATTAGAGTTTGTGGCAGTGACTGCCTGAGCCTCGTTTGTGGAGCATATGGTTCAGATCAACAGAAATGGAAGAACTAAAAACCTTGTGGGAAGAAGATGGGTTAGGAAACTATCATCAGGAAAGAAGTGAGAAAACTTTGGCAAGAAGATGTCTTGACTGTGTTTCCACTCTTGCCCCTGTGAGAGTCCAAGTGCAGCTGCACCAACTGCAACACTGTCAGGTGCTGAGAGCTGCAGAACAACAGGCCAGCTAAACCCCTATTTTTCTGTCGGGTTTGGCCCTGTAAACAGTTACGTAGGAGTTATTAGATGTATTACAGGTGGCGTTGTATACTGTATAGAAGAAAGGATGGTTCTATATCTTATATGAGCAGTGCATCTGGACATAGCAATGCTTTAAGCGCTTTCCTGCATTCTCAACTTCTTTGGCAAGATAGAAGATGAATGACAGATGCCCAATCTTATCTTTGGAAAGGAACTCTGAAAACAAAACTCCCAAAATATTCCTCAGTCCCCTAAACCCATCCAATTCACATGCTTATCGGTGAGTGTTATGTGGATTGCATCTCATAATATATACTTTGGATTCTTTATTATATAGGTTATAATTTGCATTCACATTAACAGCGGTGCCAGCATCATTGGTAGTGAATGTGCCTTGAAATGTTTGGTGTGTATCCAATCTGACCTGACTACTGTGATACAAAGGGTGTTGTTAAAACGTCATCACTACCTCCTCATATACCTCAGACTCGCAAATTGGCATAGTGCAACCCCATCAGCAAAATTCTGTCAGAAGTGTGACACTTATTGCTGTTACCATTCAAGAAAACTCCTAAAAGCCAGATCTCTGAGAAGCCTTTGATTTGCAGCCCTTTAGGCTGTGATTGAAGCCCTTGCCGTGGCAGAAGACTGAGGAAGAAAGATTTAGGCAGGCCTGGAGTGACTAAAATAGAGAAGGCAAAGTATCTGCTGTCCTCTAGGTCTGCCTGCTTGCAGCGCGCTTCACCAGGGCCTGTTGAGGGTACTTTGCCAATGGGCCGGATAGCCTTAGGTCAGATTTCTGTGAGCACGAGGGAGGGAAAAGGCATAATTTCTGTCTGAGGACCACACAGTTTTACCAGCAGAAATACACTCTTGCTAGCATTGTTGTATGAAAATAGCCCTATTTTTTTTTCTTCTGTTTCTTACTCAGTATATATTCTGTGTCTGTGACCAGGTGACCCACTTAGTGGACAAGGGAAAGGCTGTCGATGTTGTCTACCTAGACTTTAGTAAAGCCTTTGACACCATTTCCCGTAAGATTCTCCTGGAGAAACTGGCTGCTCATGGCTTGGATGGGCATACGCTTCGCTGGGTGAAAAACTGTCTGGATGGCTGGGCCCAAAGCGTGGTGGTGAATGGAGTTAAATCCAGTTGACATCTGGCCACAAGTGGTGTTCTCCAGGGCTCAGTATTGGGGCTGGTTCTCTTTAACATCTTTATCGACAGCCTGAACAAGGGGATCAAGTGAACCCTCAGTAAGTTTGCAGATGACGCCAAGTTAGTTGGGAGTGTGGATCTGCTTGAGGGTAGGATGGTTCTACAGAGGAATCTGGACAGGCTGGATCGATGGGCTGAGGGCAATGGGATGAGGTTCAACAAGGCCGAGTGCCAGACCCTGCACTTGGGTCACAACAACCCCATGCNAATGGCTGGAGAGCTGCACGGTGGAAAAGGACCTGGGGGTCTTGGTCGACAGCTGGCTGAATACGAGCCAGCAGTGTGCCCAGGTGGCCAAGGCGGCCAACAGCATCCAGGCCTGTAGCAGAAACAGTGTGGCCAGCAGGACTGGGGCAGTGACCGTCCCACTGTACTCGGCACTGGTGTGGTCCTGCCTTGAATACTGTGTTCAGTTTTGGGCCTCTCACCGCAAAAAAGACATGGAGATGCTGGAGCGTGTCCAGAGAAGGGCAATGAAGCTGGTGAGGGGTCTGGAGCATAAATCTCATGAGGAGTGGCTGAGGGAGCTGGGGGTGTTCAGCCTGGAGAAAGGGAGGCTGAGGGGGGAAACCTTATCACTCTCTACAACTCCCTGAAAGGAGGGCGTAGCAAAGAGGTGCTCGGTCTCTTCTCCCAAGTAACAGGCGATAGGACAAGAGGAAATGGCCTCAAGTTGTGCCGTGGGAAGTTTAGATTGGATATTAGGAAAAATTTTTTCACTGAAAGGATTATCAGGCATTGGAACAGGCTGCCCAGGGAAGTGGTTGAGTCACTATCCCTAGCGGTATTTAAAAGACAAGTAGATGTGGCACTTAAGGACATAGTTTGGTGGTAACTTGGCAGTGCTAGGTTTACGGTTGGACTTGATGATCTTAAAAGTTTCTTCCAACCAAAATGATTCTATGATTCTGTGCATGTCTGGAATAGCCACAGTCTGGATCTTGGGCACAGGATATGTCTTTGTGAGGAGCGGTTGTCTCCTGCTGGCTCAGTTGCCGTTTTGCCATTCCAATCACAGACACGACTGTGGAAGAATTACGTTGGGTGGGGACAATGTAAGGTGATGGTTACATCAGTTACGTGCTGCTCATCCTCGTAGGTCCTGCCTTACAGCGTGGCCCTGGGTGGGCCCTTACCACAGAGTCTGCTTAATCAGAATAGCTTCAGGGCTGCCTTTGCTCCACCCTCCTGAGCCCCATCTCTTCATTAGCACCTTCCAGTAAGGCTACAACTGAAAGAACAGGAACTCAAGGCTGTAGCAACTGGGTGTACGGTTCTGCTTTCTCATGGATGGCTGATCTGCCGACTGACAGGACATGCCTTATGCAATATTGTAAGCTAGGCACATTTTAACACGCTAACTGAAGCCCTGAATCAGATTTTGCAATAAATTTGTGTATTGGTCTACTGAGAGGCAGTTGTTTCTGAATTTCACCAGTAAAACTGCCAAAACGATTTGTGTATTTCATAGTTCATATTGTAAACTACTCGCGTGCATCTCCATGTCATGTATTAACTGACACAACTCATAAATAGCGGTGCCTAGCAAAGCTGTCTTCCATAGATCCGTCTACAGAGGTTTTAGCTACAGAACTTCCTTTGACAGAGTTGTCCCTGGTATTTTCCTCCTGTGTGGATGACAGGAGGCATAAGACGTGGAGTAGTTGGTATAAAATGAAGCTAGTAGTAATTGTGGCTGCATATGGAACGAGATTTGTCCTAACTGGCAGAAGAGGTCTCTTGCCTCTTCCACAAGGATGCAATGGGCAGAGAAGTAGAAACGTCTCTAGAAGACATGTGGCTGAGAAAAGTGATACATGGGCAGAACACACAGAAAATGTTTAGTAAAACGAAGAGGAGGTGGAGAATCAGGGGTGGTGGTGAAACTGACTGTATGGGGAAGGGTTTGAACAAGATTTCAAAGAAAATATCTTATGCTCTGGAAATAAAACTATAAAACACTGGAAATCACAGAAATACAGAACATAATCTGTCCTATTATAAATATTATTTGAGGTCTGTTTTTACTTATGTGAGCGTATAGATATTGCTGAGGCTCTGGGACCGTGAAATTCCTTTTACCTTTGTAGTTTTGCAGCACCTGTAAGTCTTGCGAGGATGTATTACCTCTAGGCTAGACAATGTGTCTGACAAGGAGAGGTAGCTAACTGAAAACCAGATAGATTCCCAGGGAAATTGCTTTGTGGTTGTATGTGTGACCAACAAGATCAGGCTCCGGAGACCTCCTTTTGAAAGTTTGCGTATGATTTATGCTATCATCATCTTATGAGCTCAGAGATGATGCTTCGTTAGTGCTGCAGGATTGAATGCTGTGATATCTTCAGGCTAATTTGGGTGGTTGGGCTGTTGTTCTCACTGCCTTAGGGCAAAGCTCATCCCTCCTGTAGAAATGTCTGTTCTGCCCATAGCACTGATGGCCCACAACGTAGAGCTCTGGAAGATGAGGTCCAGTAGGCAAATGGGCTAAAGAGAAAAGAGAAGGCACTGAAAGCTTCTCCATTCTGAGAAAGACTTTTTCTCCTTCAGCTTTACAAAAGTATAGAAGACAGGAAGCCAATCCTTTTCTACCTCTGTTGCTTTCTGGATTTCAGGTATTATTTCTGTGAAATCTCTTTTCTCAGTAGTGGCCAAGACAGATTATCACGTCACTTTATTCTTCCCTGCTCTGCCTCTATCTGGAATATCATGTATGCAGAAGAAGACCTCAACAGTGAATGGCTACTCCATCTGCTGACTAGAGGAGGTCATTCATCTCTGATGGAAATGCTTAGACTTTTCAGTGACTGGCTCCTGAGTAAGTCAGTTGCCAAACCCCCTTTGACAGAATGCACGCTTTAGCCAAACACAGACTTAAAAGGGCAGTTTTGGTTGCCCATCAACCTTAAAAACTATATGGTATAAAAAAAGTCCAGGGAAGAGCAACAGGGGCGATTGTCAATCTGGACCACCTTCTGTACAAGGAGATGTTGAATAAACAGAAACGCTTCAGCCTTGAGCAGAGATGCTCCAGAGCAATGCCATAGAGGGCTATGAAGTCCTCTGTGTCTAGAAGGTGACCAGTGAATGATAGCTTGCTCTTTTTTTCCCAGGCGTCACACCATGCACTGCTGTCAGAGATGAGATAATGGTCTGTGTGGGTCTGTAGTCTGACGTGCCATGACTGTCTTATGCTCTCCTCTAGAGAGCAGAGGTGTTACTGAGCCTGGTTTTTACTTCAAGTGAAGTCCTGAGATGCCAAATAGGGTGGTGTGTGAGGAAACCTTTCCCAAACAGAGCTCCCTTTCGGGAAAGGAGCTGATAACTCTTTGGAGACTGCTACGGATTTAGCACTTAGCTGGCAGCTGAAGGTGAGAAAGACAGGTCTGGGCAGCTGCTCAGCACACTCAACCGGGAAAGGGCACAGCTATGCACTAAGCACCTGATGACCAGACCTAGAGATTATCAAAGTAGATGAGCCTGACTATGGCCGTGCTGCCAGATGAGAAGCAGGAGCCCAAGGACAGCTGGGTTTTCCATGGCGGTGCATGTTACTGTCTCCATCAAGTTCAGCTGGAGACGCAGGTGCGGAGATGCTTCTCGCTGTTCAGCTCTCGAGCTTTCAGCTGGGCACCCGTCCAGCCATCCGTCACTCCTTGGATCTTGTCCGTGGGAAACCAAATGTGATCTGAGAGTTGCCACCGTGGCAGAGATATCAAACAGACACCTGGCACTTAATACAAAATGAGGTAAATTCAGTCTGAAAATAGAACTGGGTTGTGCTTTGACTGCCGGGCAAGTGAGCCTGTGGTGGGGCTTCTGGCTGCTCCCTGAAGTCTGGGGTCATAGCCCTGTAGATCAGCTCCTCACAAAAGGCAGAACCAGATGTTTGGGTGTAGCTGTAGAAAAATAGATGTGGGGCAGCTCAGAACCTCAGGTAAATTGAAAGTCAAGACAGGGGCTTTTCTTTTTTCCACCATGATACAATCACATGAGGAACAACTGAGTGAGCTCGTCTGTTCTTTGTGGTACGACTGACAGATAATGTAGGGGGAGGCGAGACTGGCTTTGTTTTCAACTGTGAAATCCATGAAGGGTTACGTTCTTTGTGAATTAATTAATTTGGAGAAAATGGAATTTAACTATTTGACAAAAGATTCATTTCCACCCACTTCCCAGCTGGCACTCTAGTGCAGTTTAACCGCGGACTGTCAGATTCCCATCATCCCTCAACGTTTCAACTGAAATAGCAACTTTTGCCTCGCGGGGCAGTGAGTAACAGTTGTGAGCCCCGTGCTGCTCACAGGTAACAGGTGGGAGAGAACCAGGGAGAGGCAGGGCTAGGTTCTGCCCTGCTTCAGACAGGGCTGGCTGGTGCTGCACGTCCTGTTCGGCACATGCTATGAACGGAAGCTAAACTGGAATCCCTCTGAGTGGTGGTGTAGGTTCATTTCCCAGGCCAGCCAGCAGAAGCATTTAGGAATTTTCCCCTCAACCCTTTTGTAAAGTGTGGGGAGTGTTGCTATCCTTCACCCCAAGGGAAGAATTTCCCATTCAGATTATTCATTGGTATCACCGCTGCAGCAAGCCACATTAATAGGACGCGCAGGAGTCGGTGTAGTACCCAATGACATTCTGCAGACAGGTGCAGAGACATCTTCAAGACAGAAGCTGCAGCAGATCATAATCACAAACTCATTAGTCTGCTAACAAGAGCTGGGGGAATAAACCTAAAATGAAATTCTAGTTTGCTGTAATAGCTTGCGGCAGACACCTGCTGGCTTCCTGAGGTCAGGACTTGGCCCTGGGAAGGTGCGTGCTGCCTACCTGCTGATAATAAGCCAGTTTAGAGACCGTTAGGATGTGTAAACTCCAGACTCCTTCCAAATCTTTCAAATATTTGCAAATCTTTAGGTCACTTTACCAAAGAGACAACTCTTACAGAGGCATTTACGTCAACATGATGCACCTGGCCCACAGCAGGTCTTATCCCTCAATACACAGTACAGTGATATGAACTGAGAGGTGACAGTGTCATCTGTTGCCAGTAAATGGAGTGGCAGGAGAGCAATGGCTTTCCTGTTCGTGTCACCACTATCAACACAGAAAAGATACCTCTAAATAGCACAGGAATGTTTAGCAATTGTGATCTCATGTGAAAAGTTCAAACTGCATTTCAAGGACAGAAGGTCTTCTGAGAAAAGGGAGATCAAATGCCTGAGAAGCAGTTGTAAAGTGCCACTGTTGGTGCCCACAAAATGCCTTTGTCTTATTTTGCTGAAACGGCAAGCTGCAGCTTATATCTAAATGGCAAGAAAAGGACAAAAGGGTACCTAGGTGGGACCCTGAGCAGTCTTGCAGATTATAAATACAGCAAGGCAACAGCAAAATGAGATCTTTATTCTGACTAAACGAAAATGCAGAAAAAGAGAGCATTGAACAAACTGTGTGCCTGCTTTGGGTGTGGTTAGGAGGAATCAGAGAAGAAACTCTGCAAGACAGATTTACAATTGCAAATATTTGCTACTCTGTCAAGATTGAGGGACACCAGAGAAGTCCCCTTTACTGCTTACAGATACTTAAACAAGTAAGATAGCACAGTGCCCTGGAAAGACTGACCTGGGAGATGTGTGGCAGAATACTCTGATAAGGTGTTTTTGAGAAGGAGAAAGAGTTGGAAGAACACTGCAAGGCAAAGGACCTGTGTATCTCAGACAAGACTGACCTATGCTCAGCGACTCTAGATCTGGGCTTAGATCAGCTGCCTAAAGCAGAAAATACTTTTTCAAGGTTCCTTTTGTCAGTTCTGTGCCTCTTGGTTTTCATCTGCAGTGTCACCCTGCAAACATAAACTGTAAATTCAGTACCTGAAAAGCTGGGGCTCTACAGGCATCCTCACGTTACTGGGATTCACTTGTTTGATGGAATCATGGTCTGTGCTCAGGAGGGGAGCTGTGGGCAGCTGTGAAGAGACAGTTTTAGAGCCTTTCCAGATCAAAGTGAGTGAGTAAGTGGGTGCGCTGGTGGTGGTTCAGCTAGGAGAGCTCTGTCAGGATGGGGTCACCATCACCCTTCTGAAGTTAATGCCATGGTAGTGTCAGTCCAGCAGCTGGGATGACCATGGCGCTCTTAAACAGAGCTGCAGGAGGCAAAGCAAGTACAGGGGAAGATTTGGGATTGTCACAGCTGGACATGGCAGCCTGGCACAGTGTTTAATGTCACGGTGTGTGTATACGTTCAGTAATAAGACTCAGGGGCATGTGGACCTGGCCCACGTCCCCTTTGCGCAATACGGACTTGACCTGTTCCTCAGCCTAGACCGTCAAAATGGGAATTTACTCTCTTTTTGATATCTGCGTGCCCTGAAGCTGCTGCTCTCAGTGTTACCTCAGCCAGCGCTGGTGGAAGAACTAAGACAAAGGGAAAAAGTGATAAGAAAACCCAAAACCTCCTATCACCAGCACACAAAAGACCACCTGGAACTACCACCAGGAGATCCTGTCAGTGTTAGACCGTTTTTTTCAGGATAAAGCATGCTGGCAGAATCTGTTGAGCAGATAAATTCTCACTCATACAGCCTAGCAGTAGAGAGTCATATATTTCACTGAAACCACGAATACATACACTCACTGCAAGTGTAAGATGAATGAGACTTGGAGGACAGTGAAACGCGCAGTCTCCTGGGGCTTGCTCAGCAGCATGCAGGAGGAGTGCAGGCCTGCCAGCCTGCTGTAGGGCGTGGAGCAGACCCATTGCAACCCCACATAAGCCAGCCTCTTGTCATCACAGGATGGGCTTGCACTGACCCACATCTAGCCTCCCTCACAGCACACACAAGAGTTTTCACAATGGTAGGAAAAAGAGGGAACAATCTTCCCAAGTCTGGAGAAAATCCCTGTGGTGCCAAACCAGGTGAGTTCAGGTGGTGTGGAAAACAAGGCTGGTGCTGCAGGGGACGGCTTGGCTGCGCTGGGAGTGCAATGGGACCAATCTGTAAGAACATATAACATGATGTAAGAGACGTGATGCTTATTTTTGTTGTCTGAGATGAATGTGGCAGGAAGGAATAGTGAAAAAAAAACGTTTTCCAGCTGCAGGTGATGGTGCATGAGCTAGGACAGGGCCTGAGAGCACATCTGGCCAGATGCTGCAAGTGCCCACACTGGAGAGAGCTGGGCTGGGACATGGTACAGTGCTGCTGCTTCTTGCTCATAGGGAGCCCTGGGCTTCTCGTTTTCTTTTGGGACAAATGAAATGTTCTGGTCAATCAAAATCTCCTTTTATTTAATTTGTAATTTTTTTTTCTGACTTTATTCTAGCAACTGTAGTATGGTGCTGAATGTCCTGTAGGTGTAGCTGGGTCTGGGACCTGACTTGCTCTGATGCTGGGGGCCTCCTGCAGTCCCTTGCACTGAGGAAGGGCAGAAGTGTTTCCACTTTCCAGGTGTTTTCATGGCAGCCAGGAAACCTTTACTTCCTGGGAGTGGTGTTCCCTGTGGAAGAAGGCTAACTTCTCTAACACATCGCTCTCCTGACAGCATGGAAGCACTCAGCTAGGCCTGGCATCTCAGGCAGTGTTTAATGCCCAGCCTCCTTTGTGTCTAACAAAGGTACCTGATCCCTCTCTGGATCTCCTGGGAGTGGGACACCTCATTTTCATGCACTTGGAAGGTAAAATGACAACTGTAGATGAGCTTCATTTATTCTATCCGTGCAACATACCTGTATTCTTGAAGCTCCTTCATTCATATCCTTGGCTCCCAGCATAAGGAGCAGTAACTTGTCCTTTAAAATGATAATAATCCCAAGCAAATCAAGCAAACTCCCTACAGAAACAAACCTTGACATTGCTTTGCCTTTGACTTCACAAAAGATCTCTCATATTACTTCTAAAGTGTGTGACACTCCTGCACCAATGGGTTGAGGAGTAAGGTCCCAGGGCAGGTTGGTCTGCAGTGTGGGCATGGAGATGCCCGGGGCAGGGTGAGACAGGAGCCAGCTGCTGAGAGGGTCCTGGTGAGAGGGGCTTGAGAAATCCTCCGTGATGATGGTACAAGAACAGACCAGTGAGTTGTTATGGCTGCTCAGTACACTGCGAGAGGCAGTCAGACCTTTGGTGATAAGCAGAGACCGAGGTCCAAAAGAGGGATAATTTGCTCCACGCTTTTCTGGTGGATGCCAAGCTCAGGCCCCCAGCAAAGCCTCTGTGTACAGAACTCGCCTTTATCTGAAGTGCCCAGCAGTTGATAGAAAGCAGCAGGCAGACAAAGATTTCTGCTTCTGCTTGCCAAAATGCCACTGGCCTTGGCTCAAGGTGTGTAGAAGTTACGGCTATTTTGGGTGCTGCTCTGTTTAGTCCTTGTGAAACACCAGCTCCGCACCCTGGGCAATGCCTGGCCACTCAAGTAGCTGGCAGGAGGCTGGGACCGCTAGCCTGGCAGGCAGGCCAGCACCCCAAAAGCAAGCGGGGTGCCCTGGCTGTAGATGCTCGCGGTGGCCCAGGGGGCCTCGTCCGACTGTGCGGCGCCGAACGGTCCAGGTCTGTGTCTGGCCCGCGGGAGAGGGCGCTGCGGGCCCGCGCTGCGCAGCCCAGCTGCAAACAATGCGCCCGGCAAAGCAGACAATACAGGCAGCGGGGGATTCACCTCCGAGCTGAGAGATTTCATTCCTTTGGAGGGGGAAAAACGGTGCTGGAAACTTTACGCGTAACAGCCCAAAGAGGGGAGGGAACAGGTCATCTTTAACCACTTGTGAGAAACAAGGAGCCTGTGAATTGCCAGATTACATTTAGTGCGGAGATCTCTGTTTGCCTTGAAGGGTGTTTTTGGTGGATTAACGTGCCTTTGAGTTCAGCTGCTGATCACCAGAAAGGATGGTAGCTTTTGTTTCAAATGATCAGATAGTTTTTTCCCCTTCTTGCTCTGTTTTCGTTGTGCCTGTAAAATATCCAGTCCTGAAGGTTGTCAGTAGGAAGGGATGTTAGAAATGGTCCAAATCTACATTGGAAAAGGTGTATCATGTCACAGGCATTTGTTCTCTTCCCATTTCCATGGAAACATGCTAGCATGGACTTCACTGTGTCAGGCAGAGCCGCCTGGCCCTCCAGCCTGGAAGATCTAGTGGACTCTCTCCAGGAGTTGTTGCTGGAAACGGCACACAGAAATGTGGCTTGGTTTGGAGAGACCAGGTAACCTGGTCCTTTAGAATAACAGCACTTGATATATCACATCAGAAACAACAGCTGGGAGAAACGTTTGACTCCCAACTTTCCCTTTCCCATCCTGTCCTTCCTCATCCCATTGCCCCATTCAGTCCCACTGAGAAAGCAGTGTACACCACAGGCAACAATTTTTAATTTCCTGGGGGGTGGAAGGGGTGGAGAGCACATCTTATGGCGACTGACAGGGTTTTTTGTTCTGCGTCAGTCCTTTTATTAACCCCCTGCTAGATCATTCACTCTCTCTGCTTAGCTGCCCCCGCTGCGTTAGTGATGAGAGTGTTTGTAACAGCAGGTCTGCCTTGGGAGATTATGGGGATCCTGCGGACAGGGAGCAGTGGGTTGGTCGGTGTGTGCACACAGATTGCTAGCCGCAGCTTTGCCTCCATCTGCCCTCTCTGCTAGCCTAGGTACCTTTTATTATCCCTGCAGTGACAGCAGTTGCATGTCTGATCCCCCTACAGCCACCCCATATCTCCCCGTTGGCGGATTTGATGTCCCACCTGGGAAGGCAGTGGCAGGCAGGCTGCCGGGAGTCCGGCGGGAGGCGGCGTGTTGCGAACGGATAGGAAGAAGGTTAAGGCAAGAGCATCATCCGCTATCCTGCACTCTCTGCCATCCTTCAGCTTCGGCTCGCCACTTTTATTTATCTTGCATCTTAGGCAAAAGCAAGCGTTCCCACTTAATAACCTTGTCCATCTCCCCTTCTGTATTTAGGGCCTCGGTTCCAGAAAACATTTGTCCCAGAGATGGGACTGAAGAATTTATGGGAGCAATCTAGATCTCTCTGGGCAGTCCTTTCCCTTTTGGATCAGGCTGCTGTTGGTGGTTGATTATTCAAACAAATTAATTTGGGATGCACACACAAGTTCTAATTATGTGCAATTATTCATTTACTTCCTTCCTGCTTCCCTCCCACATTGCTAGAAATTCAAAAATATCAGCCTAACACAGTGTGGCCTACAATAATTATCCCCTGGGCCAATCCTGAACCTCTCAATCTGCGATCAATACCTTCATCTGTCAGCCACGATTAATTAAACGGAATCCCACTTTCAGGGCTTTGATTCCTATCATCCCAGAACAGTTTACTGCGTATTATAATCCAGACGTGATTCTAATATTGTCCTCAAGTGATTGGGAGGGGCTGACTGATACGTCAAACCCCAACTTCGTTAAAAAGCCAAGCGATACAGGAACTCTCATTGTAAGGCAAGTGATAAGTAGGTGGGACCCTATTCTGCTCTAGAGCCTGGCTGCTTCATACGGGAAAATAACGCTGCTGAAATCAAAGATGGGAGCAAGGGTGTTACTCTGTGTGAGGAAGGGAAACAGAGTTAGGCCCAGCATGGTCATTCTGGTGTCTGCACTGCCTGCGTGGGTGTGTTCTGTTCTACAGTGGCTTCTTTTTTTGGCCAGTGGTTGCAATTTTGGAATTTGGTACGGTTCTGAACGGTAATCCAATACCAAAAGCTGTTCTGAGCTTCCTGGCTCTAGTCTGCGGTGGTCCGAGCCAGAACTCCAGAGATGCTGTAACAAAGTTCTTAAAAACAATAAAAATGTTTTACTTGAGATTCCTCTGATGCTTTTCATAACCCTCCATTCTGCATATGGAGTGGTAAAAGCAAAGAGGGATGTCAGGCCAAGCCATACAAAGCAGCGACTGGATCCAAGATTCATGGCTCCCTCTCCTCTTTGCCGTCTCCCTCAAACAGGAAAGGAGGTCAGATCTAAAAGGGGTGATTTGAATCTGTTCCAGGTCTTAAACCTGAGAGCCTGTACCCTTTTTGCTGATGCTAACCATGTGTCTCAGCCAGACAGCATCCAATCCTAGGATTTGTGCTTTCATATTCTTTTTTAACTCTGATTCACAGTCAGGCTCGCTCTTTCCCAGATGCCTGTCCTTTGCACCTTCACCCTCAGGACTTCAAAAGCCTCGGATCTAACATCTAGGAGTCTGAGGGCAGCCGCTGTTATCCATAAAGGGCAGGCAGCTCAGCAAATCTCCAGGCGATAAGAGACAATGATTTCCAACTTCAAGCCACCTGGAATAAAGTGGAGCTGATGCTGTTGCAGAGAGTCATGACCCCAGCCAGGACTGGGAACAGCAAATCTGACTATGCTTGAGCTCTCCAGCAGTCCTCAGTGTCCAATTTCATCAGTGCAACTATCTGGGGGTTTCCAGGACATCTTCCAAATGATAGATGTGTTTTGTTTTCTGCCCTTGTAGGACAAATTACTTTAGAGCCGTAATCAAAGGGGAATAGGCAAGCTGTGTAGGTCAGCTCAGGATTTGTGCTGTGTGTGTTAGAGGAGAGAACAGTGTTTGTACAGCACAAGCAGGAGCTTGTTGCCAGCGCTGGAAATGTTAGGCTTGGCCTTCCCAGCAGAATTTGCACTTCAGCGGTACCTAATGGAGGGAGGAAGCAGCAGGTACGTAAAACCTTCCACTCTGCCCATGTCCATATTCAGCAGGGGCTGGAGCCCAGAGCCGCAGTAGCGTTGCTTGAGGGAGGTGCAGAGCTGACCACAGCCTGGAGAGGCTTCGCATAGCTGCTTGGATTTGAAAGTTCATTCCAGTTCAGTGAGGCAAGTGGTGCTTTCACGCTTGCTGTCCGCACAGGGTTCTAGTATTCGAGCTGTACCAGCGTGCCTGTTTGCATCCAGAAATGATTAAAGCTGGAACACTTGCTAGGCAAATTTCGTAAGTTTGATAGGCCATTCAATTAGGGAAGAGAAATGACAGCGTGCAGTGTGCTGGTCACTGAGTCTGTCTCACCGACAGAGCTCACTGTGAATTTCACAGTGGCTTTGCAGGGAGGAAAAACCAAGATGTGAAACATGCAAAATAAATAATTAGTTGGGATTTTGCTGCCTGGCTGTTTCCAAAACCCTATTCTCACCTTTTGCTGAGGATCAGAATTTTACCCAGACTCTTACTTTATCTGCACTTTAAGCTTCAGCTTGTAAATAGCAAAATCTCTGTGATCAGAATGATTTTAGGTACATGCAAGCCAAAAAAATGCCTATTTCTCTGCTACCCACCTAAGAAAATTGAGTGGTGGGGTTTGTAATAGAGCAGTAGAACACAGTGCCTTTGTGGGTGAAAACTGTTAGCCTTAGGCTCATTGCAGGAGAGAGGAACAAAGGCCGCTTTGCTTTTATCAGCCACTTGAGAAGTACAGACCCCCTACCACACTCACGGGGTGAAAGGCTCTGCTGGTGAGGCTTTATTGCCAGTAGAAAAATCAAAATTCTGTGCAAAATACAGACGAGAAAATTTGTATCTCTGCATTTGAGTGCTGTGCTGGGTATGACATCACTGGTAGCCAATCAGCAAGCTCCCTTTGTGTCTGGCTTTCTAATAAAAGCCACTTCATCAGAGTAATTTGCAATAATAATTTATTCACCTTCTAGGAACGACACCACCTGACTCTCTTAACAGCTGGAGAGAGTGAGCGTGCAAAGGTCTCAAGCCCTAGAGGCTGTAGCTATCTATGCCCTGAACGAGTGCATCTCCAACACTGACTTGCTAAGAGTTGTGTTCAAGTTGCAGATAATATAAGTGATTACTTGTGTTAATTAATTACCCTATGGTTGAGCATCCCTAACAGTGCTCAGCGCTGCAGGCACCTGGGACAGCAGGAAAACAGTCTCTGGTAGGAGATGTGGCACTGGGTCCACATAACCTGGGCAGGGTGTGATGGGTTCCCCTTGCTCCGCAGGGGTGTACCGGGACAAGGTGCTGCTTTGAGTGGAAACTGGGAAGAATTTGGCCTTTTTGAATTGGGGGTTTACCTGAATGGGGGGCAGGGAACCCTGCACTGGAGGCACAGAGAGAGACTGAGGCACCAAAGTGTTGTGTGCAGTTCGGTTGCCTGTTGTGAAGCGGGGGAGGATCTGAACACACAGGAATGTCGTAAGTATGGCCTCTGGCAGTTGTGTCACTCAGTTCAGCTCAGAGAAACCTTCTTTCCAGGCTGCGATATCTCAAAGCTCTTCTGTGATATCAAACGTGGCACACAGTCTTACACGCAATGAGTAATAGCTCTGTGAATGCATGTGCCAGTTTCAGGGACCGAGCATGGAGATGCTGAGGAAGGAGGACAGACCACACTAAAAAGAGAAGCAGAGTCTGTAGGATCTCTCCCTGAATCACAAGAAAATGTTGCTTCGAGCAAGGTCCTGCAGTACTCTGGGGTTGAGTAAGCCCATTGTGCAGGAGACATGGGGGCTGCTTGTCTCACATCTCTCTAGGAGGTGCTTCACCATGCCAGTGTGTTGTGTGGGAGACTCTTTCAAAGCTATCTTAGCCAGAGCTGTGCATATAGGAATGTGTTTTACAGATGTAAAATCCCCTAATCTGGCTCTGCATAGACAATGCTGGATTTGGAAGCAAGTACCCAGGCCCTGAACAAAGACCAAAATGTGAAGACATCCATAATAAGAGATCACCTCCACCCTGAGTAATTTGCTTTATTTTACAGTGAGAGAAAGCAGCAGAGCTGGGAACAGCAAGCAGACGTCCTGAGTCAGCCCAAGGAACTCCAGACAGGCACACCAATATAACCATCAGCACACTGAAACAGGTAATGGAGATGTCAATCCAAAATGCAGCTGGGTTAAAAAACCCAACAGTTGTTAGGTGGGAGAGCGAAGGGGTTATCCTCATAGTGTGCAGGCAGCAGCCCCCCTCTCTGGCTGAGTTGTCGGCATTGCTGTCTCAGCATCACCAGGGTGTCAACACAGCCTTTGGAGATTTTTTAAATTAAAACCCCCAAATCCAAATAATTCAACCAGTGCAGTTAATTTGCTCTGTAAATCCTTCTGCAAGTGCATTCAGGCAGGCTTTCTGTCAGGGGCTTCTCCAGTGGTTTACCCTTGCCCCGTGTGCTGCATTGATCCTGGAGAGCGGGACAGCTCCAGTGATGAATATCCTCCCTCTCCGCTCTTCCTCAAGGAGGTGTTTAGCCAGCAGTCCATACTGCGGCTGATGGGCTCTGGTACGATTCAGCTTGGAGGAGCTGCTTGAGGAGGTACAACCTTGTTAGCTTCTTGGAAGGCTCCCAAGGACCAGATCCTGTGCCTGTATGGCTGTTGGAGTGGTGGGGAGTACGAGGAGCCACAGGCAGTGTAAATGAGGGGTCGGGGCAAATGTGTACTCCCCTGGGGTTCCCAAGTAAATCTACCCTAGACATGCTCTACTTGGATGCAGCACCCCCTGTGTGATAGCAAGCCTGAGGGGCCCTAAATATCTTCAGGAGGAGTGGGAGGCGTATTGCCCCCTTTTGAATCCAGGCTTTCCAGATTTGCCATTCCAGTCCCTCTCTAGGGTTGGGATGATTCCTCGGGCGTTTCCAGGGCCATTTGTAGCAACCAGGAGACCCTGGCGGTAGCCCACCCATGAGTGCAGCAGAGTGGTAATGAGGTGTTGATGTGGTGTGACAGACCCTCGCACCGGCCCAGATCAGCTCTGTGGCGAGCAGTCATGCTGATTTGGTGACTACAGGGACTTCTGAACTGTGGAGGTGCCCTTCCAACTGCAAAGCAGGCCCTAGCCCATACTCCCATACTGTAAAGCAGCACTGGGGGCTTTGGAAAATATTTTGCTGTTTGGATTTTGCCCATTTATTTGGTTGTGTTGCACTCATCCTGTCTAAAACAATGATTTGGGTTGGAGGAGCAAAGCAGAGGAAACCGGGGAGAGAGGGTGGCTGCGGTACTGCACCCAGCTTGTGTCTGTAGGACCCTTTAAAGTGTTGCTTATTGATTTACTTTGAAAGTACATCCTTGGCCTCAAATGAGTGCAATCAAAGGTGACAGAACTCCAGATCAGAAGAGTTTATAACATATTTTCTAAGAATTGCTTGTCATATCTGAAGGGAAAATGGAAGGGTAACATAAACACACACAAAGCTTGGGGATAATGGCTATTACTGTGCAGAAAGAGTATTCTCAGAGTCTGGAGTGATCTGATGAAGTCTCGTAGTGGAAATTTGCACAAAGCTGTGCTTTGCAAACTCATTTCTCTTCATAAATGAAGCTGTGTAAAAAAAAAATCTCCGAATTGCTGGGGCAGGTAAGCGGGCAGTCTGGAGAGACCAGGCCACCTTGTCCTGACTTTTAACTCTGCACTTAATGGAGCCTGACTTTCAGATAACCTCTGCTACTCCCCCCTGGAACCAGCTCACTTAATTTTGCAAATGAGGTTTGTGCCAGAAAGAGATGTTAATGCTGCTCACCCACTGCACACCACCATAGAGTACCTGTCAGCCACCGAGGGACGCTTTCGGAGAAGTTTACATTTGCTGGCGTGCCAGGCTGGGAGGGAGACAAGCACTTTTTGGCATGATTTATTTATGAATCAGGGCCATATAATGTCTTGCTTCTATCAGGGTTTGTGTACCTTAAACCTAAAAGCGGTTTGACTTTGTCGTGCACACGCAGACAGAAACAGAGTAACATCAAGACCATGGGCTAAGTGTCTCACCTCCACGGACTTGGCCAGGCATTTCCAGATTGTAAGACATCTGACTCGTTATTATCCTCAGATTAGGCAGCGGCAAAGTTGCTTAAACTTGGTTGAAGTGCCAGAATAGGCCCTCTTAATACAGCCCTTTTGTTCTTGCGACTGACTGCTGTCCCACTGGTCCGTTCCCAGCCCCCCCTTCCCCTCACTCTGCCTGGGGCTTGTTGGACTTGGTAAGAGCCTCTCTGCGGTTAGAAATGGATCCTCTTTTTTTCAGTATCTCTTTTCTGTCTTGAGCTTTCAGGGTGACTGCCTACCACCTGCAAAAACCCCACATCCCTCTGTAAATTGCATGAATCCCTTCCTGACAAATGAGAGGCCGTTGCCAGTGACAAGTTAACCTGGACATTCTCTGCATGCTGCCTTATGCTTTCCAGCCAGCGCTCTCAGGTAAATGGGCGATTTCAAAACGCAGCGTCTGGCCAGCTGGCTGTGTAATCTAGGGTCAATTGCGACTTTCAGGATCCCACTGCTCCTGCCCCTGCACATCACAAACATGAGCTCTGTCTCTTCCAGCGCCTGGGCAGCAGCTGAGTAGTGCTGGGTAGGCCCAGTTTCCCGGCACAACTCCCTGCCAGCTACAGCTGTGTTGCTGTCTTTTCCAATCTATGGCGACCAACAAGGTGTTTTGCCCTCTCTTTAGATTTGGTAGTGGCTTTGTAGCTGTGTCTGCAGGGGGCTTCACTGCCCCTTCTTGCAATATAGCTGCCAAAAGCTCAAATGAGAATACAGCCCCTAACCACTGGAAGGTTCCTTCTCTCCACGGGGAAGCTCTGCCTTCCAGATGAGGTCTCTGCAGCTGCAAGAGCCAGGTCTGGGCCTGCACTCGCAGGCGGCTCCAGGGAAACTGGGGCAGAAATTCACCCTCAGAGGACCGGGACCCAGCAGCTTCCCGAGCCCTATCTAGGTTTCTTATCAGTAGCTGATATGACGCATTTGCCCCCAAGGAACAGATCAGCCGGTGGAGGTGGGTTTATTCCCCTCTGCTTACAGAATAGGACAGGGTTGCCCCCGCAGTGATGTATCTAAGGCGGTGCCTGTCCTGCTTGACAATCTTCAAGCGCTGCCGACTATTTCACCTGCTCCATCCTTGGCCCTTTGCCCAGCCCTCCTCTTTTACTCCTCTGCACTTCCTCTCTGGGTGACCTTATTTACAAATTTTGCATATATAATCGCCTGCTGATGACTCACCGAGTGATCGCTTTCCTCCTAGCCTGTCCTGTGCTGTCCAAATTAATTTGCAGTCTGTCTTTCTGACGGCGCTTCGTGGACACCCACCTACTGGCTTCAGCTCAACACAATCAAAACAGAGTTTTAAATCTTGTGCTTGCTCTTCACTGCTACCTTTCTTGATGTCTCTTTCTTATCATCCACTCAACCCCTTGGTCTTCTTTGACTTGACCTCTCCCTAAATACCTGTATGTGAGCCCTGCTGAAAACTAGCTGGTTCTTCCTGAAGAATATCTCTAAGATCCAGCTCCTCCTCCCTGTCTAACCCAGCTGGAATCCGTTTGGGGTGCCCAGGTTTTCTGAGCCCTCAGATTTTTGCTGCGCTTATCAGTTCTGTGCAGAGTACCGCACACCCTTATCATCGGGATTTTCACTGGGAACCTCTGACAGTGCAATGTTAAAGGGTCCCACAGAGCGTGTCTCACCGATCCTGTAATCATCTCCCTCACGTGAGCAGTAAAGTGCATGTGTCTTCTGCAGACGGCCTATTCTGGCCCTGCTCCATCCAACCATCTCATAAAAATTTTCCGCTGCAGAGATACCGAGTCCCGCCTGTCTGCCAGCCACGCCAGTTCCAACATGTCACTGCATGTTTCTCCCGGGTCGCTCCCTCTGCAGCCGAGGAGCAACCTGTAAACACTAACAAAGCATTTTCTCCCTCTTCCACTCCACATCTCTCCTGAAAACTACTGTGCTACGCTGCTTACCGACAGCGACATTCGTGATGCCTGCAGCTGCTACCCAGCATCTGCCTTCATGCCTGTTAGCGTTCCTTCATCTGTGTACGGTGTCTTTGTGGCCTCTAAGCCTGTCCTTGGGATGTACGTACACTTCTGAGCGTGGGACTGTCCCTCTGCGGCATTCTTGCAGCGTGCTCAGCAAGATGAGACCATTATACAGCCTATAATGAGGGAGGAAAGTGTAATTGTTTGGAAGCCTAAATTATTAAGTCTGGTCATTTTGGTTTCTGGGAGCAGAAAACACGAGATTGGTTTTAGGGTTTGCAAATCTGTATAAACTGCCGTTTCCCAGGCACATTGCTGTTGTGTTCCTCTGTCAAATGTAGCAATTTTGGCGCTCCTCCCACAGATTATCTGGGCATGTAAATGACCTAAACCAGATACACTGTCATTTTCTCATGCTGTGATTTTACTTACACCTCCCTGTGGTACATGACAATAAAATTACCCCTCTTGTTCTTTTCCCACAGACAATCTTGCAGGCTTGTCAGTCAACATCACGTGCACAGTCCTCCATCAATTGCTTTTGGGACCTGGGGGGTGATTTGGGAAGGATCTGTTGTGCTGTAATTCACCTCTGTTTGCCTTTAGGAGAAGGATTCTGGTTTCCATGCTGTTTTCTCTTGCACCTGCATGGCTCTTTGATCACAATTTGACTCCTCAGGCCTTCAGAATTACAGGTACCTTGTAAGGTTTGCCCATAATCCCAGTGACATGTTGTTTCCTGACAAGCTCTGGACTTTACTTGCTCCTGACTCGTGGTTAATGGCTATTTCTGATGGACTCTGTGATCCTGCTGTTGCCACAGACTTCCTGTTTCTTGTTTAAGTGCTATTTGGGCCTAAATACTCCTCATCTTCTCTGTTGCTGTTGTCTGACCTTCTGCATTTTGTCTTTAAAATAAGGAAGATTTCAATATTGAATCCACTTCTCTCCCTTTCATTTTTGTCCCCACTGACCCTTCTGCACAAGATACAACCAGACCTGCACCAGTAACTTGGGTGGAGAGCCTGCAAGAGCCTGCTGCGCTCACCACCGCTTGTTAACAAGGTTCCTGTCTTGAAAACACAAGAGCTCTGACATGCCAGCAGGGTCTATGTCAAATAAAACCCTTATGCTTTCTCATCTTCCTCCCCGAAAGACTTTATACGTACACTGAAATGTACACTCTGGGGGCTGAGTTTGAGCCGGTCAAGCCAGGATCAGAATTGCTTCCAGGCAGTAAGCTATTTAATCAAGTATTTCTCTTTTTTTCCCCACTTATTATGCAGTGTGTACTTCTGACACCAGGAAAAACGGGTATCAGAGTTTGCTGCCAGCTGCAAGCCAATGGCTGTGTTCTTCTTCCCAGGGCAGACCCTCGTGGTGAGATGCCCCCTGCTCCCGAGCAATGCCAGTGTAGTGTGGAACCGCTCTGGGAATCCTCATCTATAGGAAAACCACGCATCGTGCAAGCGATGGGGCTAGCGAATGGTTGTGGGTAGAGGTTATAGAGCATTTCAACGCGTTTATAGATATTAGTTCGGCCTTGAGTAGGGATTTTTAGAAAAAAGACAGCAAGGAGGAAGACAGTGCATCGGCAGTGATTTCCAACCCTTGGGCCATAGATGACTTCTATAGAGACAGATTTTTTCAGTGGTCTTAAATCCACTGCGCAGAGGCCATGTCTAGATCAGGTAACTTTTTAGAGGCCTGAAAGGTCTGAGCATGCAAGCATGCCCTCTAGAGAAAGGGCAGGGAGAGCAGCCAAGGAAGGCTGAGTAAGACAGATTGTCCGAAGTATTGTTCGAAGTAGTTTGGTGTACCCTGACCTGCAGAGGATGGTAAGCTTTGTGAAGGACAGGTGTATTTACATGCTTTTACTCTGAAGCTCTTTCTCTCAGAATATACAAGATTTGCTTTATGAATACTGTGTGACCACTACATACCTTACCAAGCTGCTAGCAGGCAGAACCACCAAGGGTTGGATCTAACAGAAGCGATGGCTTGTAGATTAAAATTAGAAGATGATGCACTTCTCAAGAGTGGACGGCTTAGAGGAGAAGGTGTCTGGCTGTGCAAAAAGCTTACTAACCACAGGGCGCAGCTCTCTCCTTGCACTGCCTGCCCCAGAGAAGTGATTGTTCAGGTTTATTTTCCCACCTGGGTGTACGGAGCCAGTGTGAATGCTGGAGCTCAGTGTTCCGCTCCCTTCCCGCATCTCCTGCTCTCTGGCAGAGAGGGAAAAGCACTGAGAGAGGAGTACACCAAGCCTGCCCTAAAAGCAGTAATTAAATATGATTACTGTCAGCAGCTCTCAGACTGAGAGCTCCAGCCAGTCGTGTTGGTGTGTAAAAGGAGGGATCACCTGTGCTTCGACTTTGGAACCAGAGCGTCCAGCTGAGGTCTTTATTCAAGAGCAAACTGACAGACCTTTGCCGGGAGCTGTTGAACTCTCTTCATCCATCCCAGGTCTGGCAGATGGATAAAAGCCCACTCTGCCAGTAGATATCCCCTGCGTGCTGAAGAAATGAAGCGCAAGTTCATCTTGCTCTTAACTTGGTGTTCTGCCTCCACATTCACAAAGGAAATGACTTCCATTTTTCTGTAATATTTTTCGTATTTTATAATATCAGTTGTGACCTCCTGGTCAGACATTTCAGGAAGTTTAATGACCAGCTGTGAGAAGGGACCTTGGCTTCACCTTCTATCTTCCAGGCCTGCATAAGCTGCCAAACTCATTACTGGCATGTGCAGCAGCGCTGATGTTACCTGGGGGTTAGCAAGGTAAAGTTTTCCTAGACACTTCTTCTCCTGCCTGAATTCTGAGCAAATAGGGTTCACAAATCCCTATTTGTACAAGCAGAAAATGTCATTATTCTGTCCAATTATAATCCCAAACTTAAAAATTAATTGAGGCAGGTATTAAATTAAGCAGGTTTTGCTTGAATAAATATTTTCCATTTTGGAGCCTAATCTATTCACTTAATAATCTAAAGCAATTTTATTAATTTATTTTTGGTTTGCAAAAAAAATAATAATGTCTGTTCTATTAGGAGCTGTTGCTGGCTTAAGAGGATTTTACTCCCATTTTATGGTTTGGTTCAAAGAAAATTTATTCTTGCAATAGGTTTAATGATTCTTAGCTAACGTTGCCTTCCCAGCTGCAGTTGGACTGTAATAAAAAAACCTTTGGCTTTTGTTAGACTTGCACATTCTTGGCTGCCAATAATGATTAATCTTTCCCCCTACAAGATCATCTTATTACTTGGGTTTGACTTAGGAGCTGCTGTTCCCTCCGGAGCTTGGTAAGGGCTTTCTCCCAGCGCAGCTCTGATGCAGCGCAGGTGTGACCTGCAATGCCTCCCTTTGTAGTCTGTCTTTGCCCCTTAATTGCTGATCTGCGGCACTCTGCTTTCTGAGCTCCACTGCACAGGAATGCTATTTTGGGGGATGACGGAGAATTAATTGCAAGAGGAATTCCTGAATACTTCCATGCACGGAAGACCCCTCGGCGTCCCTGGCTGCCCAGCGGGGAGGATGTCTAGACACACCAGTCGGTCCGGAGGTGCGGATCGTGGAGGGTAGGCTCCCACTCCTCCCTGACCTGGGGCATGCCACAGAGGGCTCTGACCCCCACCCAAATAAACAGGCAGTGATCTACCCCACTGCCACCTCTCAGCTGTGCTTAGAAGCCCTTCCCTGGGGGGCAGCATCCCCAGGGCTCTCAGCAGGACAGACCATATCCCAGCCATGCTGGTGTGGAATCTCCTGCTTATCTTGTCAAGGCATTTCTGTGTTGGTGTCCCCTCTCGGTACACAGGCAGGGATAGGAATGCACTCAAAGGTGCCCTCAGATTATAGGGCTGGTCTAGGTAGATGTCTGCAAAAGTGTTGCAGCAGGTGATTTTGGGGCATTGCCAAACATATGGGACTGGAGCTGCATGCTGAGAAAATTTGTGTTTTAATTTGTGGCCATCTTGGCAGTGTTTTAATGGATCATAGTAATAAAAAGCCTGGGAACAGGAAGAGAAGAGATGTTTAACTGATTTAAGAGAGACCTTTGCCATTAACAGGACACACATGCTTTCTGATCAGCTTGTCACATCACGCATAAGTGAATTTGTGGTAGATGAATTTGCTGTACTGTCTCTCTGCCTTTGCCTGTGGGATCTTTTGGGCAAGATGATCACACCAGAGATGTTGCATAAAGGAATCTCTTCCCCCTGCCTGTGCTGTGAAAGGTGGCTGATTCTAGGGCAGAAGTGGCAGCTTACTGTATGAAAAGAAGTCATCTGCAGTACCAACAATTAAAACTGAAGTGGAAAATGCATGAGACCTTTGGGCTAACATTTGGAGTTCCTTTTCGAAAGCCTTTGCAAACAAACATGAGTGGTCAGGGCTGTTGTTTTACATCCATCAGAGCCCCGCTGCATACCGAAGAAAAGACTCATTTTGGACAATGGTTGTCAGCAGTAAGAGCTGCAGAACTGGTGCTAACGCAGCCTCACTCAGAGCACAGACAAAGACAAACTGTGTTCAGCATCGTTTCAGAAATCAAGGTTAAGTGCTGGGCTGGTCCAAGCAGGTTTTATGAGCAGCCTTAACATAACAAGCCCATATGGGTGCAAGGGGGGAGCATAAATGCTTTTTGGAAGGGAGAATTGTTTCACTTTCCAATTTTTAAAGGCTTAAGATAAATCATAGCCTGACCACCCAAAAACAGTAAAGCCCAATGGCTTTACTGCCCATCTCGCGGTGAAACAATGGGTGTGGAGGCGAGAAGGCACTGCTAAGAGACACACAGCTGGGCACTGGTGCACACCGAGTCACCAGAAGGAAGCTGAAAGAAGCTAGCATGAATTTCAAACTGTGTCTGCCTACGTCCACAGTGCGTTTCTCAAGGCTCAGGGAGCACTGGGGTGTCCCTATGGGTTGATGGTCTCGTGAAAGGACTTGAATCTGAAGGAGCTTTGTCACTGGGACTGAGCCATGTATGGGGTCAAGTGAAACTATTTGCAAAATTCTGGTTAAATTCAGCAGGTTGTTTCAGCCAGGGAAACCCACCCAGCACTTGTGTGGGATTAGAGCTTCAGTCATTTTTGACTTTTTTTTTTTTAATTGCTCAAGTTTTCATTTTGAAGAGCCGTTTTGTTCAGAAATTTGGCTGGCTGACATTTTTTTGACTGCACAAAATCTTCTGAAACCAAAAAATTTTTCTTTTGGGTTGGCCAGTCTATGTGGTTGGCTCTAAAAAATGTTTTTAGATTTGGGGGTTTTTGCTTCAGCGAAGGAACTTGGCAATCTTTTGTTATTGATTGGGGTTTTTTCCCCCCTGTGTTTTTTCTTTTCGATCAGTTTTTGAGAGGTCCTCCAGATTCCTCTGACATTCCTGCTGCCTGAGATGTTCAGCTTTGTTGGGAGACCCCTCCATCCTCTTTCTGGTCAGGAAAGGGACACAATGGGGACCTGAAAGACCAACTGGGTGAGAGTGAAGGCAGGACTGGCTCTGAGAGTGGACTCCTTCTGGTGATACAGTTGAGAGTAAATGTGGATGAACATCACTTCCCCCCTGCTGATGGAGCAACGCGGTTTCCTTGCCTCTCTCTGCCTGCCCTTCAACACCGAATGGGTGAGTTTGCCCGCTTTCTTTTTTTTTTTTAATCCTCATACCTGTATTCCTTTCCAACTGCTGGATTAGGCTTGCCATATCATGTGTAGGGAGTCTGTATTCACTGTCCTTGCTGTTCCAGCTGGCTGCCCATCCCCACGTACCCCTCTCTGACGCTATTTCTAGGCTCAGAGCACTTATCACCTTCCTTGAGTGAAGGCCGTATTTTCTCACATCTTGCTCAGCCATTCAAGTAACCAACCTTTTCTGCTGTGACCGGGTCTGCGAGTATGAAGGGGACTGAAAAAGGGTGTGTTTTGCGTTTAACCCTTCTGTTTCTTCCACCAAAGCCTTTCATGCCCAGCATTCACCCCCCAGACTGGGCAGTCACGCTGCCGCAGCAGCCCACGGTTGTCCTGGGGAGATGCGGTAACTGGGGTCATGGATGTTTCAGCTGAGTTTGCTACGCTGTGCTGACGCATTGCCATATGAACAGGCACTTCAAAGAGGTTTCCACCGACAGGAAGCAGGGCACATTAGAGGCACGCTGAGGCTTTTATTTGATGCCAGGACTTCAAAATGTTCTCGCTGGTATTTCTGAGGCCCCACTTTTAACCAGTTTTAATACATGTATATGATATAGCAGGAGGCTGGCCTCTGTGAGCCACACACCGTGTCTTCATGGGGGATGAGAGTCACAAGACTTTCACATGCATGGGAGAGCCAAAGGGCTCCAGAGGAGGTTCAGGAGTGGCTCCTTCAGGTCTGCTTCCTCTAGCAGCGGGGAGGCAGCTCTGGAGCCTGAGGTTGGCTGTCCCTGCTGCGGCTGACATGGCTAGCTGCTTTGTGCCCTAGGGACATGCAACCTCCCTTGGAGTGTGCTCAGGGAGACAGTGCTGTGGTAGCCAGAGGTCCTGGCAGGCTGGGGGAGTGGGTGCTGCTGGGATTTTGCTGCCTTTTCTTTTCCCTCATACGTTTGCACCCTTTCCAGACATGCGTCAGCTCCACTCCCACAGGAGCACTGGGAAGAACATGCTCCAGCTGCTGTTCCTCCATGGTTTCTTCCCCAGCAATGTAAACAGTTTACAGGGGACTTTGTAAACAGCAGATTTGTTTAGGATATTGTCTGCGTTCCCGCCTCAGCGTTACCGTATTCAGCAGCAAAGGGGATTGCTGGCCTGCCCGCTGTAGGTCTGCGGCTTGCATTGTGGGAGGGGAAGATGGTGACGACCAAGAGGAAGGAGTTGTGTACACTCCTGCATTCCCTGTGAGCCTGGTGGATTTGGGGGATCACACCAGGGTCACACGCACACACCGCAGCTGAAGGGAAATGTTCCTGCATCCAGCAGGGAGGAAAGCTGGCATGGGATGCAGCTGAGCCCTTTGCAGGACGCAGTTGCGTGAGAGAACATAGTGTATGGTGAACAGAGAGCCTGCTTACGCAGTGCCCAGGGCACTGGGAAATAAATGATAAATCTTCAAAGATAGGAGATTCATTTCAGAAAAGCACTGCCTATTTGAAAAGTCTCAGAAAGTCATTGGCTCCCTGCGGAAGCTGATTGTCCACCCAGAGAAAGGAAGCTCTTAAATCAACTCAGCCTTCGTCCTGTGGGAGTAATATCTGAAGATGTCTGTTCTCCCTCCGGAGCTCCTCACACAGGTATTCAGCCTGTGCTCATCAGGGGGAGGTCAGCTTCCCTCCACCACCCCTTGACCTTTGTAAAGGAGCTAAGAAGGGAGAGAACGATTTCTACCTGAGTTTCTGCATCTGCCACAGAAGCTTTGTCAAATTTGAGCTGCACTTAACTCCCAGATAACCATTAAACCTCAGATGCACACACTAAAGATGTGAACAGTCGCGGGAGTGGATGGGTGGAACTTGAACTAGAGGTTGACATGCCAAAAAGAGGGTCTAGGGGTGGGGGGAGCAGCAAACAGAAATGTGTAGAAGCGGTCAGGAGCCACTGGGTGAGTGGGGGACATTCCTCAAGCCCCCAGACGTCTAGTGCAACTGTGGGTGAGTTCAACCTTCCTCCTGCTAGTGAAGCATTGCTTCTGCAATGTAGCTGTGAGAGGCAGGTACCCAAGTGAGAGAGCACAGGAGAGCCCGACTTTCAGGAAGCACCTGGGGATGGTCAACAGACCCTATAGAGGGAACATAGCCTGAATGTTGCAGTACGCTTATTGTCTGTTGGTTTTTTGATTTTCTGTTGTTGTGCTTAAGCCTGAGGAGCTGAAATCTGTGATGGGCCCCCAGCCTGCTACCTCTGTGCTCAAACATTCCCCACCAACGGGAGGGATAACTGTTGCAGGCTAGCCTGGCTGCCCTACGCTGGGCTGTCAGGAACTGACAGCAGATCATTCAGCTGTTTGCTTGCCCCTGTTCCCTGCCAACCACAAGTTTGAGTCTTGAATTTAAACATCCTGAATAGAAAGGATGAGATCTCCAAATGACACCTCCGGTTCGTTGCCAAGGAAGTCTTGCATACAGAAGACACAAACAGCTCAACAAAGCCAAACATGGGGAGAAGCAATCTGACCCCATTTTCCACAGCATTGCCGTCCCAAGTATGTGGCTGCTGGTTGCAATTTAAAGATGGTCTCCACCTCCTCTGTAAGAGTGACTTGTGAGGGGCTGGTGACCCACTCTGTCCACGTCCACGTATTTACCGTTATTAGGAAGAAAAGGCCAGCAAGTTCTTCCTGCTTCCCTCAGAGGCATGGATGTATGGCACGGACCCAGCCTGGCCCGGGAACAATCGGGAGGGCTGAATTTTGGATGTCTCTGGATTCTTTAAATACCACGTAAAAACCTAGTTTTCCTTTGGGGATGTGGATAGTTGAGCGTTGTCCAGCAGAATCCTGTTGACTTTCTGGTGAGCTTTAAGTGTAAATATTTGAACAAAAAATTATCTCATCTTAACCTTAGCAAAATTTAATCTTCCTGTACATAGTGAAATCTGGCTTAAGTCGTAACTGAAAGTGAGAGTGGTAGTTTAAGGTGATTCCCCAGTGGGTGTTTGTCCACATCAGCACAGAAACCAGCATGTTGCATATCATGGGTGGCAGCTTGTTCATCAGGAAGGGCTGAAAGGGCAGCTGGGATGGCTGGGCAGGATGGAGGTGCATTGGCTGAGTTTAATATGGCCTAGAACAGGAAAGCGTGAGGGCTTCAGGTCGTGATGGATAGCTGAAACATGGAAGGTGGAAGGCGTGGGGCTGCCAGGAGAGTTGCTAGTTCTCACATTTTTCTGTTCTGTTGCAGGGCTGGGAGTTTGCCTGTAGCCTGGGACCAGTTTTCATGTAAACCCCAAAGCTCAAGCAGATTTTCATCTCTGCTTTAGGTAAGATTCCCCTCTGCTCAGCTCACTGACCTGCATTGGCAGGACAGTGGATGTTATAGGAAGGGCTCAGTTCGCTCTTTTCTTCTCTTGGACTCTCATCTCGGTCATGCAAAAGGGTGGTGAAGAAGAGGCAGGAAGCTCCCCGGGAATCTCTGCCTCCCCTCCACCTCCTGTCTGCCTAGTTCATTCCGGGAGAATTCTGCTGTGACCTGGGGTAGGGATGACAGACTCCCAGAGGGCAGAGCTGATGTGTGGATGGAGGGAGACAGTAGCCATACCAAAAGCAGAACAGGGAAGAACAAAATGGCCTTGGGGGCCATGAGGCAGGTGGGCCTCTCCTCATGAGGAGAGAGAGTGCCCCCACAGCCCCAGAGGACCACCCTGGACTCATACATGCTGGAGATTCAAACACATCCAAGCAGAACCAAACATGCAATGAGATCCTCATAAAAACACCTTCCTTAAGTAAGTCTGAGCGGGCTGGGGTTCTTCAGAGCAGGCAGCATTAAGCGGTGCAGGAGGTGAGCAGGGGAAGGGACGACAGGTCAGGAGCAAGGGGCAGAGCCGGCTGCCGGGGCAGCAGGTCAGGACCAGGGCACTGGCAGAAGGTCTTCGTGGTTCTGCTCAGAAAAGATATTTCAAGCATTGATGTTTCCAAATGAGGAGGAGCTGACAGCTGCCCCCTGCAGCCCTCAAGTGCCTTGAAATCCCACCTTCCTTTACAATAAACAGGTGCCTTGCTCAGATCCCTTGAGTGGAAACATCTGGAAACTCCTGGCATTCACCCCAAATTCACCCTGCTTGAGACACCCAAGGTCTGTTCTTTTTGTACCCAGTCCCTCTTCCAAAGGGAGCGAGCACAGGACATTGCTGGGCTATGCACCTGTGTTTTGTTGTGTTGTGGGCTGAACTGTGTCGGGGATGGAGGCGCTCTTCTGTGGCCCAGCTCAGCCCCACTCCCTGTTTCAGAGCATAGGGACCCACTCCTGCTGTTGTCTTCTGTTCTTGCCATTCTCTCTGGCAGAAGAAAGCCCTGCTCTGCAGGATTTGTCCGCTGAAGCGGCAGAGTGCCCTTAGCAGCAAGGCTCAGGCCTTATGATAAAGCTTTTGCACACAGATCTTCAGGCTCCTGGGCGCATCCTCTGCCTCCCTGGGTGCTGCATGGGCCCAGCTGATCTTGAGGTCCTCTTTTTTGGAAGGGTGGGCTGCTGAGTTTGCTGCGACCAGTTAGTAGCTCTGTGCGCTGCCTGGGCTCGGCAGTATCACCAGCCCACTGCTGATTGCCCCTTCTGCTGTGGGAGTGAGAGAGGCCATGCCAGAGCACCCCATACAAACCGGCGTGAAGGGAAGGATGTACAACCACACTCCTAGTGTTTATTATCCTTTCTTACATATGGACGTGGAGAAGAGGCAAGTGAAAGAGGACGGCAAAGCCCCTGGGAATCCAGGCGCCTTCACCACAAATGAGGCCCTGCTGCCTGGGTGCCCAAGGCAGGCAGTGCTGCCATCTCTCGAACCGCAGAGGGGGCAAGCAAAAGTTCGCAGACTAAGACTAAGCGAGACTGAAGAGCAGCGCTGAAAAATGCTGCCTTTGGGTCAAAGCAGTGCCCCCCAGTTGTGCAATATTGCTGTCGGGTGGCAGAGCACTGGCACAGAGAGCACCTCTGTCCCTGTGATGCTTTCTGTCTTGCCTCTGAGAGCTAACTCTGCCAATCCTTGTGCTGCAGGGACATCAGTGAAGGAACGTGTCTTGTGACCGGAGCAGCACCTGTGCACTGAGCCCTGCAGGTTTCGTCTCCAGGCCCTGTGACTTTGAGGTGACGAGAGATGACAAAGGTAGAGTTGGGAGCGGGCTCGCAAAGTGGCAAGTGCTGACTAATTAATAGGGAAGATGATTATTAATAAATTGGGTGTGATAATACTTTGCAGGGGTGGGAAGGGCTGATGAATGTAGAACCGCTGGAAGACCTGTGAGTACCTCGGGTGCTGTTATGTCCATGGAGTGTTTCCAAGCAGGATCAGTTCTCTCTCCCAGCCTGCCCTGCGTGAGAAGCTGCAAGCTTGTCGTGCGTGTGCAGGCGGGCTGGTGTCGGGGGCTCCGGCAAGCTGTAACAATTCCCATTTAGGTTTGACCTTTTGCTGGATATTAAAGCCTTGCTGTGGCTCAGTGAGATGAACGCTGCAGCAAACACAATTCCTCAAGATGAAATATCTCTCCAGTGGGTAATTCCAGCCTCATTTGAGGGTTGTTGTATTTTTTTTCTTTCCCGCTGAATCATTTATTCCTGGTGTCAGGAAGGTACAGAATGACTTTCCCCACTGGCTTTCAGAGCTTCATTGATTCTTCAACTCCCACTCCTGCAAATCTGCTGGAACAGCAGCCTTTTGCCTCTACGATTTTCGCAGGAGGGGGGTGGGAAAGGGGAGGGTCTCAGGACTAGGGGAGCTCTTCAGTGAACCTATTCACAGTCTGGGGAGATGCCATCATATTTTAAACTCTATAGTCCCGAGGCAATGTCTTTTGATTTGTAGGTTTTTTGCCTTAAATGCCTTCTCAGCACTTGGCTGTCTGCGTGGGGAAGGGGAAATGGGACACGTTAAAACTGCTGGTGAGAGCTAGTTTTGTGCTGAAGGATGGGAAGTGGGGCACGATCCCAAGTCTTGGGTCACCCTGAACACCGTTTGGACACTGACACAGGTCACCAAAGTCAGGGCAGGTCCGTGCCTGACTGAGCAGCCTCAGAAAGAAAAGGAGCAGGGTGTGTTACAGCAGCTCCCCCAGAACAGGGAAGTAATGACAGATCAATGGTAGAAAGGGGAGTGGTGAGCAGGATCATCTGCTGCAGTCGGGGTGTGTGTGTGTTTGTGTATATATGTGTGCAGCACCTATGGGAATTCCTGAGACTGTACAGAGTGCCAGAGACCTTTGGCCCTTCCTGCTTTCTGATTCACTGTTGCAGCTTAACTCCTTTGCTCACAGTGGGTATGAATCTGGTCCCTTCAGCAAAGGAAAACAATCTACTCCCAAAATATGTGTGGTGAACAAATTCAATCATTGTGTGTCTGCCAGACAGGAGTGACTGAACCCAGGCCTCTGCCTGCCATCATCAATCTATTTGCAGTCCCATATCTGAGTTCACACTTCGTGTTCTCCAGTGCAGCTCCCTTCTCTGGGCTGGGGGAGATGGAAGAAGAGGCAATGAAGTGAGACCTGGAGAAAACAGGGTCCCATAGCACCGCAAGAACTCAGGAACCCAACCCAAGAGGTACCATCACGTCACTCTGTGATCCCTCCCGTGTACGGGAGCAGGCCTGAGCCACCACCACTTTGCGCTTTGGTGTGGCACTGCAGGAGCCTAGTGGGTGTGAAATGCAAAGCGCTGCTTGACCCCTCTCCAGCAGAGGAGTAAGTAGAGCAGGACCGCTGCCACATGGACCCCAGCCTTTCAGCAGGGCTGAATGGAGACCTTGTGTCCAGCAAAGCTTGTCGCCAGGAGCTTGCTACCAAGCTCCGTAGCTTTGATTTAAGGAGTTTCAAGCAGTCTGACCATGCCCATTAGCGCTTACACGACTCCCCTGCCAAGTAGTTGTAAATGTTTCCATTCCTTCTGCAATTGGCGCGGTTTCTCCTGTTTATTATCCTAAATGTGCCCAGGACGTGACCCTGCTCTCCCTCCCTAGCACTCATTCCAACTCCACTTAATATCTACTTCTTCCTACGAACTACTGCAATGTAAGTACTATTCAAAGGACAGAAAAATAAAGGGAGGTGGATGTTCACAGAGGTGTTGTGCCCTCCTTGGGATCAGGCATGGTGCTTTGGCATCAGAGAGACGTAAGAACAGTAACAAATGCAAATGGGTGCTGCTGGGTGGCTGCAGGGGAGCTGGGGGTTGGTAAGCGGAGGATGCTCAGTGCTGGCAGATATTTAAGTCACTCTTTACTGCAGTGCTACACAGGAACAAAAAGATCAATATTTATTAGTCACAGAAAGCATAATTTTGCATGAAAAGCATTGATCAGCATGTCAGCCAAGACAATGTCATTACATCTTCTTTATGATTTGGTCAACATCCCTATATGAGTAAGGACATTGTTCCCCTGGATAGATAGAGGTGAGGGGGTGAAGGAAGAATTTATCCTGGTGCGGTGATTAGAGGGGAGCAGAGCAGGGGCTGCAGTAACGTTTAGTGTCACGGGATGGGCTTAGGGCCTCTGGCTTTGGCTCTGGTTCTCTACCTCATCGTTCTGCATGGTCAGTTTGTCATTGGGGTCTAAGTATCACCAAGAGGAATTCACTGCTTCAGAGTCAGGTCCTAATTTTTTAGTCTTTTTCCCAGTGAAATAAGCTGCTTGCCATCTGGGGTCAGGGTGAAAGCTCCTCCCATAATATAGTATTGCACAATTATTAGCTTTATGGGATGTTTACGCCATCCATTAAGGCAACCCAGCGTATGTGGTGAGGATGCCTATCAGTCCCAGCTTTCCTCCAGTCGTCCTTGTGGACGTTGACTGATTCCAGCCCAATGCGACACATGGGCAGAGGTGTCTGGTGTCAGACCGCAGGCCTGAAACACGCAGCCACCAAAGCTGTTTGTTCAACCCGAGCAGCGAGTTTAATGGCTGGGTGGCCAGTCTGTCTGGGCAGGCTGCTGGGCCACATGGTGTGGGGAGCCTTGGACCTGCCAGACGAGCTGGCTCTCACCCGGCTGGCTGGTGAGCCAAGGTGGGCAGGGGATGTGGGAAGGGGCTGGGGGCATTGCCATGCGGAGAGTGGGACAGAAATCTGGGAATGGCAGTGGCGTGGAGGAGGCAGAGAAGCTCTGGGGCAGCCTTCAGTGGGATGGAGAGGTGTTCAAGAGGATCTGGTGGGAAGCAGAAAGATGAGGAAGGTGGAAGTTGTTGCAGTTTTACAGCTGGACACAAAGCCAAAGGGAAGAAGCTTCTGGAGCTCCACTGCATGTAGACAGCTGCTGCTAAAACCTCTCCTTGCTGTGAGTCCAGCAGGCAGGGCCAGCTGCCGTACGGTCAGTGCTAAAGAGGGGTTAGAGCCTTCCCTGCCCCTGCGTGACCAGCAGCCTGTGCCCAAGCACATGGCAGCAGCAAGATCCCCTTATGCCTCTGCAAAAGCAGTTTAAATCCTGCCCTTTCCAGCGCTGTGCTGGCCCCAGCAGAGGTACAGGAGCACAGACGGGCATGGAAACAGCAGGCCCTGTGGTTTTACAGAACGCCTGAGTCAGGACTCCTGGGTCAGGATTCCCAGCAGTGCTGTTGGCTCCCTTAGGGCAAGCCACAAGTCAACCGCAGGCACTGCAATTGCAGATCTCGGCTTCCACTTAGACACCAAAATAATCAGCTCAACAAGAACTGCTTGCTCCAGTCACTGGGGGCACAGTGACTTTTCAGAAAAGTCCTGCTGTAAAAGTCATGATTGGAGCAAGCAGTTCCTCCAGCCCCATGTTGGGTGTGAGCCAGGGCAGCATGCCCCTGGCTTGGTAAAAAGATCCTCACCAGTTCACAGGCTGGTTGTGAGTCTTAATCTAGGTGTTTGTAGATAAAAGGTGTCGTCAAATGAAGATGAGTGGCTCTGTCTGGCTATCTGAATGATGAATGAGGTGTTGTTCCACACAAGCAGAAGGGATCTCCATGTGCATCCTGAAATACAGTTTTTATGACAGCTGTTTCTGCTTCCACAGCCTGCCTAACCTGACAGACAGTCCTTCTGCCAGTGAGAGAGGCCGTTGGCGTGGTGGTACAGTTGGAAGGCTCGGTTTAAAGGACACGAGTGCCTAAAACCCACCTGCATTGTAGCTGCTGCTGCTGAGATTTGGTATCCCTAGCACAGGGGGTGGGAGGCTGAGGGATCTCTTGAGTGTAGGAGCTCAGGACTGCAGCATGCTGTGCCCGTTAGTGTCCAGCATCAGCGTGTTGATCCCCAGAGAGTGTGGGGTGACTTTAGCTAGGGTAGGTGAGACAGTGAGGCTGGGTAGGGTCTGCGGGTTGTGTTGCATTGAGGAGCATTGGGAAGAAACGAGTCTTCAGCCCCACTTTTGCTCTGCCAGTTGCAATGCACAGAGCAGGCAGCTTTGCCTCTTGGAGTCTCAGTGAGAGAACCATTAATTTTGTATTAGGACATAAAAACTGTTTGAGCTGAACAGACCAATAGTCCTTCCAGCCCAGTATCCTGTCTCCACCAGAAGCCAAGGCCGGATGCCTTGAAGGCATAAAAATCCCATAATGCCCATAATTGTGCAATACTACCCTATGGGGGGAGATTTCACCCTGACCCCAGCTGGCAGGCAGCTTATACCCTGAAGCGGGAGAATCAATAGCTGTTATGATTTTCATTTGAGCTAGTGTCGCTGTGGATGCTGTTCTTATACACATAAATGTCTGGTCCTGTTGTGAAACTCTCTAATGCTGTTTGTAATACTGCTTTTTTGGTATCCTGGTGAGGAGCTGATGTTCTCAGAGACAGTGTTCAGGATAGGTCCTGGGTAACCTGACACAGGCTGCTCTTAGGAGAGCAGAAGAGGATCTTAGCCCCTTCCCCACCACCCCAGTCAGTCCCTAACCCTTCCTGTGCACTCTATTTAATATTAAGTCTCCCCGTGGCCCTGCTGTAGAGTGACCATTGTGGTGAGGAGCAGCACTGACCGTTCCCGTGTCTGTATTGGTTTTTGGCTCAGCTGTTGCTCTACAAGCAGCCAGGTACCAAAGGTAGGGTTTTTTTGCCTCTGAGATATTTGCAGGATCATAGAATCATAGAATGATTTAGGTTGGAAGGGACCTTAAAGATCATTTAGTTCCAACCCCCTGCCCTGGGCAGGGACACCTCCCACTAAAGCAGGTTGCTCAAAGCCCCATCCAACCTGGCCTTGAAAACCTCCAGGGTTGGGGCAGCCACAGCTTCTCTGGGCAACATGGGCCAGTGCCTCTCCACCCTCAGGCGTTTTCTTGTAGGGTATTCCTTAGAGAGATTGTGGGGCTAACAGGTGACTGGTTGATCTATGGCCAGGTGTAACCTCCTCACAGCTACTTCAGGTGATGGAAGCACTGTATTGTCTGGCAGTCCCCTGTCAACTCTTTTTGCCTTGGACAACCTGGGGAGCTGAGCAGGCAGTGCATCACAGGGGCCGGAGCAGTTGGAGACCAGGACAGAGGCTAACTGCAAAATCTGGGAGGAGAGCTTGACATGACTTCAGCTCTAATGAGAACTTTTGGTTAGATTCTCACTAAGTAGGTAAAAATCTAGATTTTCACCCAGGGAAGAAGACCCATTCCCAATTAGCCATCTTTAGGGTAAGATACCCAGCACACAGACTGCCTCTTCCACTTGTCTGGCTTCCCCCAGCCCCCACCAGCCCTGAGCATGGGAGAAGTTAAAAAGAAGACTACCCATGAAGGAGCGGCAAAGGCGTGTTTGCCTGCTAGCAAAACAGGAGAGGGGAATGAAGGCAGGAGAGCAGGTCTCATCATGTAGAACGGGGAGGAGGTGACACAGCCTGTGATAATTGGACCATTAAATCTTGCAAAGGCACCGACACTTACACAATGTGGCTCAGGGAAACAAACGTTCTGTAGTAACAATAAGTCTCCAATAGCAAGCAATCATTTTTCTGCTGATCCAGTGCTTAATCCTATTGTTCAGACTCCAGGTCAAATTGTCCTCAAACCATGGTGCAGAGGCCAGATAGGTTTACAGAGATGTGCGGGCGTGACTGGGAGGAAATTTTGGCTCAGAAATCCATTTGCAAATGTCTCTCAAATGTCTGCTTTTGTTTCCTGTGCCTCCTCTCTGCCAACCATTCCACCGCCAGAAATCTCTGAATCGCAGGGAACCGTCCCAAACCTTGTGGTCAAGCCACCTTTATTCTGACCCACATCTCCTTGTGAGTCTCAGTCTTCAACTACAAAGCATGCCAGAACTGCCTGAGAGAGTCACAAAATTGGCTTAAAATCCTTATAGTTTACAAATCTGGCTTTAACTCTTTTTATTTACTGTAGGTCTGGGGAGGAGGGGTTTAATCCTTGAGCCGCATTCTCAGACTTTTCAGCTGTGAGAGCTGAGAGTGCCATTTTTCCAATAAAGAAAAGTGGATTTTTGCATGCAGATGCAGGGCCTCAAGAGCAGGGGACTGAAGAGCAACACCTTGTTTCTGAAAGCTTCGCAGTAAAGTCTGGGCTCTGGGTGGTTTGGGGCTTCCAGGGCTAATACCCGTCTGGACAATATCTTTATAGATTCTTAATCCACCATCTCTATTCCTGTGGAGCATATCAGACCCTGCCGAATTGTTATTCATACTGTAAAGGACAGATGCGAGGTTTCATCAAGGCTGCTCTGCTTAGATCTGATGTTGGCAATGTGGCACTGGGCAGCCCTCGCCAGGGGCAAAGCCCGGGTCCTGTTTTTGGTGACCAGGTCCTGTTCGGCACCAGCACGTTCAGGGTGTGAGTGTGCTCATTGCTGGGTTGCTGGCGGGAGTCATGGAGTTTGAGGCAGTCTTAAACTGGGATTAAGAGCAAAGATAAAGAAAATTTTACCGCTCTACTGGCTTGGGGTTTTCAGCTCTTTTTCAGCTGGGTAGAGGACATGGAAGGGCAGAAAACCCCTTTCTCAATCCCATGTCTGGCCAGGCAGGGGATTGCATAATGCCACGGATGTTCCAGCTGTGCTGTTCAAGTGCAGATGACTTTTCTGGGTGTTGCTTCTGTCTTGGTGTACTCTGGGCTTTGGGCTACCAGGCTGTGGTAGAACAATGACTTAGAAGTGTTAGCCGTGTATTTTCTTGGCCTGACAGTCCTCTGCTGCGTGACACGCAGAACTGACCAGAGCTGGTAAGAGCTGTCCCTGTTTCCTTAGCTTGGATATGCTTTAGAGTTAGTGATTCAGCATTCAGATGATATTTCTCCCATCATCCTTCCTAAATAGCTCAGCGCTCCTGAATTGGAGTGAATGATGCTAGTGTGTGAGAACACCTACAGTATTTTTACTATCACTAGAATGATGGGATCCGCCTCCTTTCCTCAGTAAGTATAGTCCCAGCTCACTTTCCTGTATTGCTTCTGAATCAGCATCACCGCTTTGCTTTCACAGTTGCATAGGTCCTGCGGCCCTCCATTGGGCAGGAAGGGATTGAATTGGGACGGAAAGAGGTGCCAGACTGTGTGACAGGGGTGTTGTAAGACACTGAGCTCAGGGCTGGGAACGGTGTGGGGCTGCAGTCTCCTTGAGGCAAGGTGAGCTGATCATGGAAAGTTTGTGACTCTCTGTAACTCATTCCCTCCCTGGGGCCGTCTGAGCTCGATTATGATTTTCCAGAGATGTCTAGAAAGGGGAGATGCCTAGAATATATTTGTTTTCCTCTTCTATCCCTTTAGTGCCTCTTCCCTAATCGTTGGAGACTTCTGCAGCTTGGGGTTGACCTTCTCTGCTTGGACTGGACCAATGCTCCCTTGGTGAGTAGGTGTTAGCGGTGGAGGAGGGCAAGCCCTGTGATAACTCAGTCTGGCAGCCCCAGCCCTGTCAGCAGCGATGTGATGGAATAGTCTTTGGAGACCCAAAGAGCTTCAGTCAGCGCTTCTTTCTGAAAAGGGTTGTTGTAAAAGGAGTAAAGGAAAGTAACCGTACAAAGCCCTGAAAACCTGGAGGAGGGGACAGAAACTGAGGCATAAAAGGGTACGGCAGCTTAAGAAAAAGGTTAAGGCGATGCCATCTCTATAATAAGTGCTGGTGTTAGTACATCTAGACTTGATCCTGTTTTTCCTACTGATGAAACTCCTGCTGGTGTCCGCATCTGAAGGTGTTAGCGTAGTGCCCTGGTAAACTGTGTGTGTTGGGAGCAGGGGGGCCCCAAACACCGCTGTTGCGAGCACTCATCCCTGCTGAGGAACCCCTTAGGAGGCAAGGGATATCCGGGCAGTGCTGGTAGCGGTGTCGTTTGGGCTCACTGCCTTGTGACACCTGCCCAGCTTCAGAGATTGTCCCTGCAGCAGCAGGCAAGCACTGTCCTCTCCCAGGCTGCAGCGCCCCAGACCCAGGGACTCGTGGTTCCTCCTTTGGGAGGGTGTGACTGGGCAGAGGCTTGCTAGTGGCAGCATGGTTTCATTTTAACAAAGGAATAAAAGAAGGAAAATGAATTTTCCCTCTGCCAAAGATTTATACACGTCTCACCCAGACCGTCCCACCTCTTCTCTGAGCCCCAGGCAGGCTTTTGAGAGCTGGTTGCAGCCCAGTTTCCTGCAGGTTAAGACACTGGCCTTTAGCAATTAGTTGGGCTTTGGGTTCTGTGAGTTCAGACCTTGGACTTTGTGGTTGAAGCATGGCATGGAGCATGTTCTGCAGTGGTGCAGTGTGAAGGCAGAAACCTCGTTCTTTGTTCTTTCAGCGACGGTGGTGGTGATGTCAAGGTACCATCCTATTCCCTGCATATGGTTTTCATCACCCTCCTATTAAGCTAAGCCAGCTTGTTAACACAGCACACATCCCAGGAGTCAGATTTGTAAAGCAGATCGGCTGTTCTTGCTGCAACATGCAGTGGCAGGGAGCAGTGGTGTGTTGCAAAATTATTATTTCCTCATGTCATACTGGCCTGAAATTATGCCAGGACACTTTAGGGGTAGGAAGCACCTTTAGTTTCTGAGCAGGGTTGCCACTTATCTCTGTTTCTCATATATCTATATCCCCTACACAGCGATGAGACAACTTGGTGCCCAGGAAGGTTACCCCAGCACCTGGTCCCCACAGCTCTGAGTTAGGACACCTCGTCACCATTGTGTGACGGTGAAGGTCGGTGATGTGTGACTGCTTGGTACATGTGCACACTCCGAGGTGCGTTAGAGGGATCTCAGCTACCTGTGTCGCTGTCTTTATATTACCTGCACCCCCAGCCCTGCTTTCACAGCCTGGAAGCACTTTGGTGTGGGGCTGGGAGGGTGGAAGCCAGGACTGGCAGCCGGCTGGGCAAGGGAACCACTTCAGTCATTGCACTGGAGTTGGCCCCAGTCAAATATTTTCTGCCACTGATTCTTACCAGTCTTGTGGCATCCCCAAATGAGGCACAGGGGATTACAAAGCAGTCAGCTTTCATTTAAAGCCTGACCTTGGCATCAGGCTGTTAGCATGGCAAGGAAGAGAGATGAGTTAGCTGGCAGCCTGCCTGCGTGTGGCAAGGGCTCTTTAAAGCCTCAACGGATGCATTAGTTTGATGTCAGAGGCTTTGTTTGTGGCATTCCCTGGAATAATCATCCTCCCTCTGTGTCTGTGTGTGTATACACGTATCTCCTCCATGTCTGCATCTCTGATGCTGCCCCATCCTGTGTCCGAAGAGCTCAGCTAGACAGCATGGATAACTCCAGTGAGACAGATGGAGATGGATCCAGGCCTCTGTGGGGACAGCTGCGTCCCTGACGGTCCCCTCTGGTTGTGCACCTGTTAGGAACTATACTTAGCATGGGAAGACTTTCCAGAAAAGAGAAAGCAGGGGAGAAGTGGGGAGGCAGAAAGGCTGGGAATTTAGCCTCATTCTCCCCAGCAGGTCCTGAAGCTCCAAAAATGCCTCTCAGTAATAGCATCCAAAAATGACAATCAGGTGAAAAGCGGGCAGTGTACCAAGGCGTGCTGGCACTGTTCGGCGACAGCCTGAGCGAGTGACGGCTTCATAACTCCTGGGTGAAATGCCAGGAAGCCTGTTGTGTTTGTCCTGACAGGCCCCAGCAGTCCAGATCACTCGGCAACTGCCATATGGGAGCTCTGGTAGATACTGAGCGAGGCACGTGCTGGGGGTCACAGGCTGAGCCTTCACTGTTGCGAGCTATGAGGTAGTGCAGGCTCCCGTGTCCATCATGTATCACCCAGGACACATCCAGTACCTCTAAGGCTCCCCAGTTCGAGCAGCCCCCATTCCTAAAGCACTCAGCAAGCTGTCCGCCTGTGCTCCATCCTGTCTGCCACACTTACAGCCATCCATCCGCCTGTCCATCATCCTGGTGCGTAGCCACCTACCCGTAGAGCTTGTGCGGAATGAATGGGGGAGAAAATCCTCCTCCTTTTGGCGCTACACAAAGTTCTGTGGGAGGAGACGGGAGGCTTTTCAGCTCTTTTTTTTATAAACGAAGAACCTGAAGTTAGGTGCCCATGGTCTGATGGTAATTAAATGTGCCATGTCCCCTGCTTAAATTAAATGTGCCTCTGCCCCTCTTCTTGCAGCGGGGGCTTCCTGGGAGCCTTGCAAGGAGGCAGACTGAGCTGTAGTGTCTTGCCTGAGCAGAGGCAGCAGATCCAGGTAGGTTTAAAGGCCATGTTTTCTTTTATATTCTTTTCCTTTGATAAGTGATGGACTGTATTTTCACCACACAAGACTGCCATTGGCACAGGAGGTGGCCGATGGCCTTCTCTGCTGTGTGACTCGCGATGTGCAGCCCTCTCTAGACCACCCCTCATCTTCCTCCCTGGTGAGGAGCTCCTGCGCTCCTTCTCTGGAGAGAGTCCCCTGCCTGGGGCTCCAGCTGGTGAAGAGTGAAACTCTATCAGTGCTTCATAATTGCAGGCAGTTTCAAATGAATGAGAATCCAGCAGCTCTCACATGCCACCAAAGCCGTCCCGCAGCAGGGCCCAGCTCCCGGCGCTGCTAACAGGTGTCATTGCCTCCCTGGAAGGACACTCTGCTTCGCTTTCAGCTGCTCTCCTGCTATGCCTGTCCGCACGCCCTCCCTGATACCCGCACGCCACGCGTGCAGTTAGCATTTCAGTATTTACGGCCACCTGGGCTGTTGCTTAGTGGGGGGATTTGCTGTACTTAGATGAAAAATGCAACAGGAACTTTAAACTGCTCCGTGGCTAAATTGAGTTCAGTTTTCCAGTCCCTGCAGCTCTCAGCTATCCCCCTCTGCCCTGGTGCCATGCCCTCTTCGCAAGAAGCAAGAAAATGATTATGTTGCACTTAGGAGCCACCGAGCGCCATGGGTTTTACTAAACATCTTCCCTGAAGTTCTTAGTCAATGTTTCCCTAGCACTGGGGGGAAGATCTGGGTGTGAAACCAAGAAAGGAAGAGCTAATACGGCGTATCGTGAGGATATCGGCAACATCTCCAGCTGATAGGATAAATCCATAATATTCCTAGCTGCCTCAGATGGATTTTTGAGGCAGTGGAACAATTTGCGTTTACACACCTGTGCAACAGGTATGAATAGGGGCATCTTACATTTCCAGGCGCTCGAGCCCTCCTGGTACTGGTGCCTGCCGTGCCAGCTCTGATGCCACAAGACTGGGTTCTGTACCATCAGAAGTGGGGAAATGCTTGTCTCCTTTCCGTGGCCACTTGCAGCTTTTTCCTCTTAAGATTGAGGAAATCCTTTTCGTATTTCCCAACTTTTCCCTGTGGCATTAGGAAGTGATACATAGGGAGAAGCATACCTATTTCTGCTTGTGAGCCGGAGAAACAGGAGGTCGTTCCTAATCTCAGTCATGGAGTTGGGTTGAATGAAACTGGTAAGCGTGGGATAACTGGGTAACCTGTATATTACTTGCAAGGTGCTTAACTTCTCTTCGTATATGCCATGGAGGCTTTCCTGAAGCAGAGGCACTAGCCAACATAAATTGCTTCTGTCAATGTGCTTTATTGGACTACATCAAAGTAGAATCGATAAAGAGTTAAAAAAAAAACAACAAAAATGGGCTTACTAAGCCAGACCAAGTCATAAACAGATTAGAGTGCTGTGGAGGTCAGGTTTCAGCTGGCATTCATGAAAATAGGGGGTTCTGGTGTTGTTGGAGGGTGATTCATTGCACTGGAATATTTCAGGGGAGGAGAGTCGTACAGGAGTTGTTAACACAGCACTGCAAAGAGAGGGGCTCCTTGTGTGTCAGGTTTCTGCCTCCAAGTTCGCTGTCACAGATTTGTAGTGATATCATTTATATCAGTATAAGTTATCTGTTTCCAGTTAACCTAGATGAAAGCCTGAGTGTGGTTATTGCATTCTAAGGTTGCTAGAACTTGTTAATAATTTAGAATAATAAAGTCAGTCAAATTAATTCACTCCTAAAATTGAGCTTATTTGCATTGGCTTGTCTTTTTTTTTTGGTAACAGATCTCTCTGCGGGCATGTGTTTGTGTAAGCTTTCTGTATGTGCTGGTGAGTGTTTGTGTGCATATGTAATTTCCTTCACCATCTTACAACCAAAAGAGGCTGAGCTGGATTTAAACATTGAAGAAGAAAAATAGTTTCTCCCTGTGGATATATTCAGTGAAGGTCCTCCCCAAAGTGAAGCCGAATACCTTAGGTATAAATCCATGGGGAAAAATGGGGTTTGTAATGGAAATGCTCCCTTGTCTTAAATTATAGCTGGGCATATGTGAAGCTGAAATTCATGCTGCAGCATCCAGACGGTGCCTCAAGCTGGCCACACATTCCCAGAAATAAAGAAAAATACCACAGCCTACCTGCAAAATGACCTTTCTCCTCACACCGACTTGCAGCTCAGAAGCTTTTGTGCTGTAAGAGGCAGGGTAAGATACATGAAGTGACAGATTGCTGCTGACAGTGAGAGGCTCTTTCAGCTGCATTTCTCTACAGCCACAGTGATATATCCAGGGGCTTGTTAGAGGAACAACAGCACCAGCCAATAACCAGTTGGTCTAAGCCCTAGAGATAGACCGTATGTCCCACACTCTGTTTCCTAATCTGTGAACGTAAAGTAAATTCAGCTGCTGTATCACTTCTCTCCCTGCATGTTATATAGCAAAGAAATGCACCTGTGTATTTATCTGTCTATGGCAATGCCTATATCTATAAATAACATTGTTTGTATCTGTGCATGCGTGTGTGTGTGCATATTTATGTGTCGATGTATTTATTATGGGTGAGGTTGGTTGTAGAGCCGTCCAGAAAATGGAAATCCTTTTGTGCAAATCATGCTTTCTTGGAGGAAAGGAGAGCCAGGAGACCAGGGGTGATGAATTGGCCCTGAACCACGGTAAAATTTTTTTTCTTAAAGGCAAAACAATTTCAGGGAAAGGGTCTCCAAAAAAGTCCAGTTTCAGGAGGTAGCTCAGTTGAATTTCTGGTTCCTGGCTGCCTGCCTGGAGGGCCTCTTGTCACTTCTACTTTCTTCCAACAAGGCAGAAGGCGGAATTGACAGCAGCCTTCCCGCCAGGCTGTTAGAGAAGCGGGGAAGCCAGATGCTTTGCCTCCCTGCTCCCTCCCCCTTCTGCGGCCCAAGAGCCAGGGAGTTAAGTTGCTTAACTTTTCCATCTTCATTCTGCAGTGTTCCTGGTCTGACCCAGCGGGGATCCTGAGGAGTGAAATCGTGCCTGGTAGTGGGCAGAGTCAGCGCGTGTGCACAAAAGCGTTCCTGACTATTGAGGGATAGGAGCGTGCATGTCGCACAGTAAAGCATCGTTATGCTTTTGTACAGAAAAGTAAAATTTTGTGCAGAAAGTTTGTGCAGAGAGGCACAGTGGTGGAAGTGGGCTGATAGACAAGCCTCTCCCCTAGAGCAAAACCAGGGCAGAGCTGTATAATATGATTTCCGAACTTTCATTCCAAACTCACTTCTACGCTCACTCTCGGCACCTGCTATTTGTGTAACTGCATATAGGTTACATTGTCGGTGATAGCTAAAAGATTTTTATGATTTCTTCTGCAAGCACAGTATGCTCAGCCCCTCTCTTTTCTTCTTTGTATAGGATTATGGTCTTTAGATGTAAGAAGGTTTCAGTTACTGTTGAATTAACATTTCTATATGCATCATTTAACTCGATAATTTGCTGACTCTAAAATTTTTGTGTAGTCAAACTGGTTGGTTGTTTTAACCTTCTTAAGTGCTACTTAAAATGATGTGGAGAATGGACCCCTTTCTTTAGATTCAGGGCAGCAGCATGGTAAGGTTCTCTAATACAGTTTTTGACACAGGACCTTCTCCGAGTCAGGGGTTGTGCATTTCTCAGCACACACAGCCCATGAAGCTCTTGCCCTCCCTTTCCATTCTGCCAGAAACCACAAAATGGGGTGACAAATCGGTAGTGGATGGCCAGAAAATGCCACCCTCTCCCTCCCCAAGCCCATCTCATTGCAAAAAGCTCCAAATGCCAGGTAAGATGAGAACCCGGCTTCTCTGCTAAGCTCATCGGTACTGAAACTGGCAGTCTGTGGGCGAGCGTCTCTGCAACCTGTTGGCTCTGCCGGGGGTCATCCAGACATCTTGAAAAGCGGTGAAATCACAGGGTTTCCTTTTCTGCTCCTCTGTGCTGCGTTCCCTATACCCAGAAGTTATATCACTGTCAACCCAGTGTGTGCTTCTACACTCCTTCCTTCTGCCACTGGTGTCTCGGTCCCTCTGCCACCTTCCCTGGGTGGGGAGAATCATGATGGAGCAGGCATTGCTCCTCGTTTGGCATCCATTGCTGCTTGTGCCAACTCAGGCAGGAATGAACATCAGCCTAGGGCAAACCACGAACATTTGTAGCCTGCAGCAAGGCAACAAGTGTTGCCCTGAACAGCCTTTGAAAGTATTTTAATTACCCCTGGTTGAACTGGCAATCAACTAACTTGAGGTAAAGATCACAAGTGGAGACAAAGTCTAAGGGGAATTTTTTGCTTGGAGACAAATTTCAGCAACATTTTTGAAGCGGTTCTAATTCATATGGTTTAACAGCCATCACCAAACATCCCCAAATCAAAACAGTTCTGATGGAAAGTAGATCACAGTTGTGCAGCTCTAACGGAGTATTGTGAGGTGGATGAACACGGGGCTTATAAAAGAATCAGCCTAACCACTGAGGTCTGTATAGCTTTATAGTCAGGAGACTTCTTTAATGGACTGTAAATCAAAAAATGAATTTTATTTTTTGTCTCTCCAGACTTGCCAGTGAAAGAAGAGCTTGCATCTGCCTGACTGCTTTCAGATCAAGTCATCTTTGCCAGCCAAAGCAGATTCTTCTTGCCTGCTTCCAAGAGGCATGAGCTTAAATAACTGGTCTCAGAGTGGGGTGTTTCTACAGTCTTAGCCATGAAGAGAGGTGATTATTCCTCCCTAATAATTCACTTTCCCATAAGGAAATTATCACACACAGAGAGGCGTGCACCTTCCTCTGTTCTGTCGACGTGCACTGCTAGAAAGATTTATTTCAGTAATAAGGTCTTTGCAGTGAAACTTAACAAAAATGAGGAGGCAAGTTTATTAATTATATATTTTACAGTTAATGAAAGATAATATTTAACAGAAGTAATTGCAGGCATCTGCCTTGATGTCACAATTCATTTTCAGTAATAAACGGTTTGTGTGTCCCTTTGTTGGACTGATCAGTTACAGAGACAAATCCTGCCTCATGCTAAGCCCCTCTTATCTCTTTTCATTTGCAGGAGATGAAATGTTCTCCTATTCAGTGTATATGGAAGAGGCTGGAGCTGAGCTGCTATCTCCGTAACAGTAAAACTACAGTGAAATCTGAATTCTTCGTTCATGTTTCATTGCCTGCTTTGAGGAGAACAGCGATCATGAGATCAGGCATCAGCCTCAGAGTGGGTGTAGAACCGCCCACACCAGCTCTACCAACACACTACAATCTGTATCTGGTTCTCTCCACTCTTGTCTATCCCTCGCAGCCCTGCTGCAGGCTCCGGTAGGCGCAGAAGCCTTGTTTTACAGGACTCAGGTATTTCACCCCTCAAGCTGCTTCTAAGCAGCCTCTTCCATTTCTGCTGAAACATCATGTAGGACCACTCATCTCAGCTTGCGTTCAAGCTGTTTTCAAAACCTGGTCATGGATATACATTAGCTGTCCATGTAGTAACTTGACAGGTTGTCAGAGAACATGCCCCTTTAGTATCTGATACAAAAGGTGACTGGGTGTCTTCTTGTATGCTCTGACATTTGTAGAGTGGGAAAGTTTATTTTGCGGTATCACTGATAATTTTTCTATGCTCCTAACACCTTTCAGGCAGGTTGGTAGATTCTGCCTCATGTAGGTGTCCATCTCCCATTATCTTTCTGCTACCTGAGGTACGCTACAGAGCCTGTGACACACGGTTGAGTGATTTTTATTCCCTCCACTTGAGGGAAGTATCTTACAATGTTTTACACTGGTCCACTGCGATTGACTCATGCCACCTGTTTCTGAAATGCAGCCAACAAGGTAAGATCTAGAAAACTTAACAGCATCCAGATCAATTTAGGGCAGGAAGTAAAAACAAAAGTTGGATAAAACCTTGTAAACAGACAAACCCAGCATGCCCGCTAAACACAGAGCCATCCTGTGTGACATTCCTTCCTTCTTTCGTTTCTTTTTTTCTTTAAAAACTGTTGGTGCAGTTGGTGGGTTCTCCCCATGGGGTTCACTGCAAATGAACTGTGACAGGTGAAGGCATTAGCTCTAATAGCTGTGCACACCTCAAGACAATAGTCCTTCATACGTAAGAGGTTGACGGGAACTTTTCAAGGAGGTGTTTATCTAATGGCACACCACAGGGATCAGGGTTAGGTCTAGTCTTCTTTAGTGTCTTCATTAATGAGCTGAAAGACAGGTAAACAGCATGCTAATGACATCTAGGATGAAACGAAGAGAGAACAATGCAAAGGGCCAGGGGAGGTTACTGCTGCCAGTCCGCTAGAAATGAGTAGGGCTGGGTTGTGTCTGCCATGGGCTTTCAGTGTGGCTTCACATCGGCCTGATTTTGTCAGTAAAATGCAGAGACTCGGGGCTGAGTCTGGGCAACCAGGGCCGTGTGTTGGGTGTTTGTAAGGGCACCTGTTAAGCTATAGTGTTGGCTACTCTGCTTTAAAACACAGGTTTTATGCAGACCCATCTTGTAAATATTTAAATCTGTGAGCAGGGGAACCAGCAAGTCTGGGTGGAGATCTGTGAGCTGGAGGGAAGCAGAGAGTGTGTGAGTTGCGTGTCACTTTCTCACGTGTCTGTCCTCGCATGTGCACGTCTTCCAATAACTTCCAGAGAGATTTTCATCCAAAGAGCTCTGACAGCCTTTCAGGCGTCAATCACACAAGCTCCATCACAACCCTGCAAGGTCAGGAAGTGTTATAGATGGGGGAGAAGTCTGTGTCTCTGCGCTGCTCCTCAGAGGAACAACTTGTGCCTGAGCAAGGAGAGGTGAACAGAGGACTAGTGACTCCTGCAAGTGTGTGCGTTTGCTGCAATCAGAGCTTTCCCGATTCCTAGAGCCAGGGATGGGAGCCAGGTCTCCTGAACCCCTGTTCTCCGCCTTGACCACTAGAAACACTTCCTCCCCACAGAAACCTCACCATGAAACCATCCACAGGAGAATGGCTTTGTTGTTTGGCAGGGAGAGCACAGGCTCTGCTCTACCCAATCCGCAGGCGCATTTTTGGGGTTGCGTGTTTACTAAAATCTTGGCTTTGCTGGTCTGGAGAGAATAAAAGTTGATTGTTCACCAGCCAGGGATCGGCGTCTCCCTGCCTGTACGTGTAAATATCTCTGTACAGCCGTACCAGGCCATAGGGAATGTTTGTGGTGCAGCAGCCTGCTTGTATTAGCAGCCTTGTCTCTCTTCTGTGGTAAACACCTCTCTTGTTACCTGTTCTCACTGAAGTTTTTCTGGTTTCTCCTATCCTTTACTTGGCCACTTTGGCTTCAGGGCCCCATGATAGCTGGATTGATTGATTTATTTAATAATGAAACTTAAAGAACTGGTTGTTTTCCAGATTGCTCCGTTCCAGGCAGTGGCTGTCCCTGAGGAGCCAGGTCATGATGGGGTTAGTGTGGAGGAAGCAGGGCTGCTTGGTGAACCTCAACTCTGCCAATCCCGCTGTTCTTCTGCTTCTCAGCCTTCTCCTGGTAACCTCCCTCCTCCTGAACTGGCAGGAACATTTACAAGGCTGTTCAGGCTGTCCGGACCTTGCCAGTTCCGTCTCTCTCAGGATGCGGCAGGGATCACGTAAAAGAGAGCTCACAGCTCAAGTCTACAAATGGGGCAATATGACAGAAGACAAGGAATGGGCCTTCCATCAGTTATTTCTCCTGTGCAGCTCCCTACTAGGTGTCACAGCATGTGCTTGCTGTCTCTCACTCGCTCCGTGGTGTTGGGCGATATGGTGTAGGGGAGAACTTTGTAGAGTGGGGTTGATGGTTGGACTTGATGATCCCAAGGGTCTTTTCCAACCTGAGTGATTCTGTGATTCTATGAGCCCTTGTCTGCGTGTGGCTGCTCAGCACATGGAGGATATCCTGGAACCCAGGTTTGGCTGTGCAGATCTGGGCTCGTGGGGCAGAACAGAGCCTCCCTGCACAGTGATGCTGGTGTATTCCGTCCCAGTGTGAGTCCAGCATGAGAGTCTCATGGATTGCTCATCCTGTTCTCCAAGCCAGCATAGCACACAATACCGAGATTGTGCAAGGAGAATGCTAATGGGAGAGAACTGAGCATCGTGGGGAGAAGAGACAGGCAGCGAGCAGGCAGCACAGGGGAGTGGGGATGGTTATGGATTGTCTTCATTGGAGATATCAGGAAGATAAGAATAATAAAACGACCTCACTCTGGTTGAAGTAAAGGGAAAGACTGGGTGAGGCTGGAGAGCTTCAGTGGCCTTATCCCATCTTCTGTGAGGGACAATGACATCCTCCCCATAGGAGTTGGCAGTGTTGTCTGTTTATTTGCATGGCTGGGAAGTAACCACGCTCTTTTGGCTGATGGGTTAGTAAGTGTTTTAAAACAAAAGGTCTGTGCTCTGGATCCCTACCTGAGGAATCTGCTGGTCCTAATCTGAAGGCAATCAGCTCTTGGCTGGAGTGGGAAAGGGCTCCCCCACCCCCAGCTTCACACATGGTACCAACAGGGTCATTTTGCTGCTTTAGGATACTTGATTTTATGCAGCTTCCTAAAATCTTGAGTTAGGCGATATCTGCATGACAGCACTGCTTGGAGCAGAAGTCAAACTGGTACGTCACTAATGCTTTCCTGTCTGTTTATTTTACAGCTGGGTAATGAAACCCGCTTCCCATTGCTCTCTGACCTTGGTTTTTGCAAAGTGTTCCAGTACATCTTAAAGACTTCGTGTTTCAAGAGGCAGAAGTCTGTCACAGCTGCAGCTCTGTGCCTCGGGTGGTGCTTTTCCCTGAAGGTTTGGTCCGTCCTTCAGGAGGAAGTCTGTATCTTCACAGTCCATAGAACTGATAGCACTGAGATTGGTTTACAGCAGAATGAAGAAAGCAGAGGCAATGAGCATCCAAAATAATTATGTTTATCATCTATAATCATCACACATGGTCTAACTGCACATAAGCACTTCTAGCAGGCTGCTTTCAGGAGCGCAGAATGCAGGCAGTGTTGTTAGAGGGTTCACTAATTATTTAAAAGGATACTAGCCAGCTGCTGAGCAGTGCAGCGGGGGATTCTCTGGACTGCAAGCGCCCCTATTTATTACATATGTGGAAAACAAGGGCATATCCAGTGCTGAACCCATCTCTCTCTGTTAATGGGTGTAGTTTCCAGAGTCAGGCTATGGAAATAACAACTCAGCCCCTTTCTGCCTGATCCTGGGGATTTGGAAGGTATAATCTGGAAGAGCCTACAGCTGCTCGAACCCCTCTCTATGGAAGGGATTATTCCAAGGGAAGTCTCTGATGTTTCCTCTTGTGGCTCTGTCTGCTTCTCCCTAGTTTCATGCCAGTCCTGAAATACATAACCCTGAACGAGGATTTTAGGACTGGGTTCCCTGCTGGCAGAACTGTCCTTCATCACAATGCTGCACAGTCTGAGGGCGCTGGGTAGAAATGTCTGAGCAAATTCAACTGATCTCAGTTCAGAAAAGGCCCCTGGAAACATTGGCAATCAATGAAATTCAACATTCTTCAACCCATATCCTTGCGGCTTAGTCCTCTCTCTCCTCATGCTGCCATGAGGGAGCCAGGCAGGCCCAGCAGGCTAGGGAGAGCCAGGCTTTGGAGCAAGGGAGACAGGGCCAAAGAAAGTCTTGGCCAAAACAAGTACAATCAGTTGCTGCATTTAGCTGTTTGGTGGAAGGTCTTAGTAACAGTCTGCTTGGAAGTAAAAGTCTTAAAGCTGAGAGCACAGGAAGAGTTAAAGCCAGATTTGTATGTGTAGTGGAATTAGTTGGAATCCCATCAAAAGCGCTTGACACTTCATCTCTTCGGCAAAACATCTGAGATGCTGCACGTTTACTTACTCTGATGTTCCGGCTTATAAAGTGGCTTTCTAAAACCCTTGTTTTCCGTGATGATCTCCAGATGAGGATGTAAAATCCCTCCTTACAGGATGCAAGTCCTGAGGTGTCTCTGTGTAAAGGAGGGATATTTCTCATCCTCTCAGTATCTGTCAATGAGAACTGGTATTTCTCCTGCAGACACCACCCCACTGCCAAGAGCTCTGCTTTAGCAAGGCTGTTATGAACGACTTTCAAACCTGGAAGGCTTTTTTTTAGAGCCAACGTTGATGTAAGTGCATTTTTACTAAAATTCAAATGCAAACCGATCAGCATTTCATGCCAGCACTTCAATTTTCCTGCAGTTTGTTTTTTCCAGGGGCACCCTCTCCTTCTGGCTTATCTGCAAGACTGTGGGAATGCTGTCAAGACAGGAGCCGTTCTCCTGTATCTAAAGGGCAACCAGCTTAGGAACCAAGCCAGATACTTCTGTTGTGTGGATATCTCATGCCAGTGAGCCAAGGAGGAGAACTGAGCTCCGTGGTGTGCTCCGTGCTTGGTCAGAAGAGCCCTGCTGTTAACTATGCAAGTGAGATTCTGCCTGCTGTTTCAGGGACATATAATCCTGCGATCACAGGATAATGTTGGATGAAAAGAGCCCCAGGGAGTCTTCGGTCTGGGTCCCTGCTCAAAGCACAGACAGCTTCAAAGTGAGGTCCAGACCAACTGGACCTCATCCAGTCGGGTTTTGTATATCTTCAGGAACAGCGATTCTGCCACCTCTCTGGCCCCCTGTTCAGGATAATTGGGGTTTTCCTGGAGCTGAGTGCTCAGTAGCTGAGTGTGAAATGCTTTCCAAAATCTTTGCCCTTTTCTGTGCCCCAGGAGACAGAGGGAGGCCAGAACACACCTTGTTTCATTTGGCAGTGTCCATCCAAATTGATTGGATCTTGGAAGGGCAAGGCAAGCAATGCATATATTTCTAGGTATTCCTTCCTTCTTATCCCAAGTCCTTCTCTTATTCGTAGCTTCTGCCCAAAGAAGGAATAGTCCCAATTGTCCTCTGTCTGTGTGTTTTCTGTCATTCTGGGTATGCTGCACGAAATGTCGTAGGCCCTTTCTTTCTGCATGTCCTGTGAGTACGTTGAGTCATGCAGATACTGTGCATCCTACTCTGTTCTTGGTTTTGGGGTGTAGTAGAGTTAAGCACAGCCACAAAGCCTTGCTAGGACAGGTTCTGCTTGCAAACCAGGTTTATCACTAACTTAACACCCGCTGGACTTCCCCTCTGCTCTTAAAGCTCCTCCAGCCTCTTCCTTGAAGTTTTCCAAGTGCAGAAAGGATAATGCTTGCTCCCATGCCAGCGTGTACCCAAGGTGGCTGTTCAGTTACTGGCACAGAGAACTTGTGGCCAGCCTAGACTGTTGGATCCCCTGGCCCAGCTGGTGAAAGGAAAACGAGACTATGGGAGTCAACCAGGGGCTTCTGTCGTAGCTGTAGAGCCTGGAGCAGGACAGTGAAGGGAAGGAGACTTAGAAAGTGGTGACCCTGGGTGGGTAGAGGAGTTGCTTTGGTGATGTGTTTGCCTGTGTTTTGCATTGGTGAGTAGTAGAGTCGTGTTCTGAAACAGATTTTGGGGTGGGATGTCCTTGTCTGGGGATGAAGGCTGGCTCCTGTGGGTCAGCCCCGCAGGGCTTGCTGGAATGGGGAACTTCTGGAGCAGTGGGGCAAAACCTCTGGACATTTATTGCTTCAGCTCAACCAGTCTAGGAAGCAAATGGGACCTGTATAGCAACGGAACTGAATGTGCCTCCCATGGTCCTTCAAGGGGAAGAAATGAAAGAGAAAAGGAAAATGCTGAACCAGTGATGCAGCTGGGGGAGCTTCTGTAGACCCTCAACATGAGAGCTGCAAAACAAAGCTTTGCAATCGGGAACTGTACAAGGTGAAAGGAGAAGGCTTGTCCCAGAGAGCTCCCTACCAAAGTGTGAGACTGGTGGAGGTGAACAGAGGAGCAGTGAAATGATACTGACTCTGATTTTGGCACTGCACTGTTAAACTTGCTGTAGGAATTAGAGCAAAAGAAGATTTTGAAGAAGACAAGTAAGGAGCTTTGTGGGTGTTTTTTCCCTTCTAGAAGCATGAATAAAGAAAAGCACGACAGAGCTTCCTTGAAAATCTGGTGGGTGGACTAGTGCTATGAGCTGATAGAAGATGGGGGCTGATTCCTTCATAATGAATGAAAGATGACAGATGGGGAACAGCAAGGAAAGGCCTTCAGCACTAGTATAATAAACTTACTTCTGAGAACATTGGGATGGGCTTTTTTCCTGATACGAAAGAGAAAAGAGAAGCTATTTGACTGAGAGTATTGGAATGATGGGAATTGTGGAGGTGGATTTGGTTGGTCCTCTGTTCCTAAGACACTTGAAGCAAAGACCCTGTACCAGCCTCAAGAGCAGAGAGGATGGCCTCCCTGGTCTTAGAGAGGGTAGGCTGCATGGGGCTGGTCTACCTCCTCCTAGCGTCACCAGTGGCCCTAAGCTCTTGTTCTGGAAGAGGAGGTGAAGAGTCAGCCCCTCTTCAGCCCAGTAATGATTTCACATCCCTGTTTTTAGCCCGCAAGCCTTTTCTCTTGCACACTAACGAGTCTGAGTGCACTTCATTGTGCTTCAGTAATTGTGCTTTTAATTATGCTCTGTGTCTTTGACCATCTGTTGTGCTCTTTTCAGAATCTGTTTCAGTTCTGATATCCCCTTTGAGATGAAGGGACCACAAGTGCACGCAGTATCCAAGGTGTGGATGAATCATAGATTTTTCTGTTCTGTTCTTTTTTTTCTTTCCAAATGATTCATACCACTTGATCTGTTTCTTGATGGTTACTGAGCATTAAGCTGACATTTTCATGGAACTGACAGCTTTATATGAAAAAATGAGGGCCTACGGAGAGGAATGAAAATGATGTCTGGTGGAGAGGAAAATCCCAATCCTTTCAAGATTGTTTGGACGGGGAATATCATGGAGTCTGAAGGGAAAGGCTGCAGCAGCTCCCAGCATGGAGGTCACCTGGGAGAGAGGCCAGCATGAAGTTGATGGTGTCAGGAAGATGCTGTAACTTGCTGGTAGACATATAAGAGCAAGCATGGCAGAGCGCCTCTTCGAGCAAGACTATGAGGGAGAGAAAAACGAAGCCAGGAGAGGATAGGCTCCAGCTTGAATAGAGGAGATGAAGAGAAGCAAAATGAAAGGTTAATGAGCCAGAGAGCTTGTTAGGAAGACACGGCAACTGCAAGTTTGGGCAGAGGATGTACAGCAACATCTGTGAGGGGGTTGCGTGCAGGGGCTGCAATAAAGTGGGCTGCACAGAAGGAGCATCCCTGGTTGCCAAGTTTAGCTTGTGGGTCAGATGGTCCTGCTCACCCAGGCCTGGGAGTCCAAGGGGGAAGATTTGGCCCATAGAGCTTCTTGGAGGGTGAGATGTGTGAAGAAAGCATAGCGTTGGGTGGATGAAAGGAACAGGATTAATGTGCACACATGTGGGGTGTGGGATGAACATAGCTGGAGCAGAGGGGTGAAGTCTGCAGGACCAGTGGCTAGAGTTGGAGGAAGACCAGGAGGCGATAACCTGCAAGTGGCCTCTTCTACTCTTTAGGATAAGGGAATAAAACTGTGGACTGCAGCAACTGTTTATGTGGTTCTAGCACCTTTTGGTTGTGTGTGGGTCATCTTTTCCCTTCACAAGGAGAAGAGAAGTCCAGGTAGCTTCCTCTTGATCATGTCAGCCCTTGCTCTGGCTCCTTTTTCGTGGTGTGCAGGGGTGTTCTGGCCTGTCCCACTGCTGCCAGTGAGATACTGTGCTCTCTCAAGCTCTGATACCCAAGAATAGAATTACAGAATTGTCAGGGTTGGAAGGGACCTTAAAGATCATCTAGTTCTAACCCCCCTGCCATGGGCAGGGACACCTCCCACTAGATCAGGTTGCTCAGAGCCCCATCCAGCCTGGCTTTAAAAACTTCCAGGGATGGGGCTTCCACCACCTCTCTGGGCAACCTGTTCCAGTGTCTCACCACCCTCATGGTGAAGAACTTCTTCCTAACGTCCATTCTGAATCGACCCATCTCTAGTTTTAATCCATTTAATCCATTCCCATTACCCGACATCCTAAAAAGTCCCTCCCCAGCTTTCTTATAGGCCCCCATAAGATACTGGTAGGCCTAAATAAGGTCTCCTCGGAGCCTACTTTTCTCCAGACTGAACAACCCCAACTTTCTCAGTCTGTTCTTGTTCTCAGCAGGGTGACCTCTTTGCCTGTACTCTTTGCCATCCAGAGCTCTGTCACTCATTGGGCCTACGAATCCAGCCCCAAGATCCAACACGGTGCCTGCAGCCCAGTGCTGGCTTTGTCTCACCGCCATGCACATTGTGTGCACCTATGCTGTGCTGCCAGGGTGGCTCTGATTTGGATTTGTGTGTGGTGACAGTATGGGATGTGGGCAGAGCGGGTATTAATATATGGTGCCAGACCCTCACTACCCTTAGAAAAGTCTTATTCCATCCCAGCCCAGGGAGATCATTCCTTGGCCTCTGGCAGCTGCACCTTCTCGTGTCTTGTGAGCGTCTTTTAAAGATACGTTGGACCGCCTTGATGTGATTTCCTGATGCCCTTTTTGACCTTCCTCTTTCCCCTGGGACTGACAACTTGGTGCTTAGATGTCACCCATCATCATGGCTCCCTTCATGAGTGGTGAAAAGAACCACCTGATGTTTTGTTTGCTGACTCTGTTCCAACTCTTGGACACCTTTCATCTCCAGGTTCCTACTGTAGGAAAGAATTGTCGTATTTGGCCTCATGGTTATCAGCCCAGCGAAACTATTAGCCAGAAAACAGGAATCTCACATAACTAGAATAACCAAATCTAATTCCCATTGACAGGAGAAAATTTCCATTGCCCTGTCCTAGTCCTGTCTGAAAGTGAGAGCAGCTAGTGGGATGGAAGAATAAAATGAAGTACAGAAGCAAAGTTACCTGGCTGACATAACATGGGGTCCATGGTAAATCTAGGATTACTTGGAATATTAACTAGTATAACTGTTTTGGTTAATTACTAAAGAAACATGAGGAAAACCAGAAGTTTCTTTTGAAGCTAATGATGGTTTGGGATGCAGAGAGGATTTGGGAGCCCTGGCTTCTTCTTGGAGGGGTTTCAGACTAGATCCTCCTCCATATTTGGTGCCTTAGCGGAGCCCCTGGCCAGATGTCTGTGCCCTGCTCAATCCCAACCCCTTCCTGACCCTTCCAAACAGGATGTCTTGATGCTTGGCTCGCAGCATGTTCTGTTTTAGTGGGGCTGCCTTGTTTTCTAGGCAGAGATACGAGTTGCCAGGTCTGAGTGTCCAGGAGTGCTGTCAACTGTACACTGATGTTCAAGGTCTTTCTCTGTCATCCTTCTGCTCTTGATGTTTTCTTATGCATGGAGGATGGTGAACATAAATAGCTCACCAAATTACCTAAGGGGTTTTCTCTCTTACTCCTGTATTCTGCAGGCAGGTTCCTTTCCAATATAATCCTGTACCTGCAGGGTTAGGTGCCAAGCATCAGTCATGTGAGAGGACTGTAAATGAGGTTCCTTCAAAAACTAGTTCTATTTTGCTTTAGGCCATAATGGGAAAACTGCTGTGTTTCCATTAAATCCCCTTTGTATCAATCTGTAGAGCTCGGCTATGGGCAAGAAGTGCTGGGATCCCAATAGGCAACTAATTAATTACCAACCCCACATTCTTTATTGGCAATGCAGGGGCCTTCCGGCACCGCCTCTTGATAGTTAATTAGGGTGAAAGCCAAGGAGAGGCTCTGTTTCAGTGGTGATCAGTTAACATTCCCTCTGGCTTTATTCCTTGCAGACACGTCTTGGCATTGTGAGGGGAAGCCAAGACTGAACATATGGCTGATTGTGGAGCTCTGACCTTCCCAGAATGCCAGTGAACTGGGGCAAAGCCAAGCGGCTGGAATTTCCTTCAAGTGCCACTCAAAAGCCTACCTGATGCCATGGAAAGCCTCTGTGTCATTTCTGGAAGAAAAAAACCCATGGGCAAAGTACCAGCAATTGCTACTTGCTCATATTATTCCTTATTGTACAACATGGACAGCTAAGAAGCTTTTGGTCTTGCAGTAGGTGAAGACCATCTATGAAATCTTCTTTGCAGGGCTCCATGCTCAAGGGTGGTAAACTGCAGCATAGCTCCATGGATGCTCTCTGATGGGGGCCTACTGGCTATGGGTGTCCCTTGCATGGCTCTCTGAACCCAGGGGACTGCAAGATAACAGATTGGGATACCTGAGGGCACACTTCTGCCAGCCACACACCCGGTCTGTTGGGATCTTGCCTGTCATCAAAGGAAAAACCACATTTGGGGTGAGGTGCAGGAGTTCAGAATCTGTCCGGCCATTCTAGGTGTGAAATCTGTGGCTGGCTGGCCTGAGAGAGACCTTGGATAAGCAAAATGTAACTGCTGGGTGGCGAAAACCTTCCTTTGAAGAGGGATTCCCATCTTCTCACAAGGAGTCCCCAGCTGCTCAGCTTGCTTTGTTGCCATGGCCTTGTGTCTGGGATTTGCTTTTCTCAAGGCCTTGAAACCCGTTCCCCTCCCCAGCTCCTTGCGGAGTTTGCTGCAGCCTTTCTCCGGTAATGCAGCTGTTCACTCCTTCTCCGGAATCTGCTTTGCACAGAAAAGATTTCTACTTTATTTTCCTTTTGCTCTGCAGTGGCCTAATTAGTTAACTTTCTGTTGCAGCCTCTTCCTACAGCACTTGCCAAAGAGCTCATCAAAGCCTCCCTGCCCTGATGCAGGGGGAGGCGGATTATTAGTCTCTCTGTGTTCAAGGTTAGAGGAGATGTTTCCTCCTCTTGTGGACTAGCAACTCTTCCAGACAAATCTTTAGCCTCCCCATTCAAGATCAAAACCGCAGGCAGCTGGGAGGGCATTAGAGTGATGCTCATCCAAAGGCGGCGCTTTGTTTCCTTTAAGTGACTATGAGCCCTGCCTCTGATGTGCTGAAGACAAACTGACCTCACCCCTCTGCCTCACACCCTGGGCCAGAGCAGAGGAGAGCAGTCTGTCTGGGAAGTGGCCGTGGTCACTAGTGACATGTGGCCTTGTCCTGGGAACCCTGGGGCACCCATGTTCCTCCTGCCCTCCCCAGCAGGAGGCTGGCAGGACCTTTGCCAGGTCATCTCTGCCCGTGCCTGCCTGGACAAGGGGCAGCTCACAGTTCTTCCAGAGGGTGTGCCTGTGCCGAGTGTCGTGTAAGTGTCAGCCTTGGCTTTAGGGAGGATGAATGTCGAAAGGAAAAGGCTTCTGCAGCTGAGGTTGGTCTGTTACTTTGGAAGATCCCTGGGCTGTGACCCCACCTCATGGAAAGTGTTGGCATAGTGAGCTGAGACGTGTGGGAATGTCAGAGGCTGAGCACGCACTCGATAACTCTACTGATCTTGTTTCTTTTGCTCTCACCCTTGGCATCTGCTGCTATGAAGGTGTCTGATGGATGGTAACAGTGAGTGTTTCCACAGAGTGGACTTACAAATCTGAGATTCCTCCTGGCTCTTGAGGCTGTGCTGGAATATCACATACTTAATTCTTGGCATAACTGGATCCATTCGGTCTTGGGATGATTGGAGAATTGTCTGGTCTCCCTCCTACCTTGACAAAATAAGGCTCATAAATAGCCATCCTTCTCCTGTGGTAGGGAGACTGGTGCACATACCAAGTGCCAAAGGTGAATGTAGACAAAATATATCACTGATGGCTGTGATTTCCCAAATATGTGATGTCCTAGAGATGTGGTAGTGCACTGAGCAGGAGGGATATGTGAGAGAGCAGGAAAGCCTGGTTAAATACCCATGTCCTGCACTCAGATTTCACATGCGTGTGCCTGCGCTGCGTGCGGAGAACAGCTGCTCAGGCCGGGCTTTGCCGGCATCCCGAGCGGCACGGAGCTCTGCAGCAACAGGAATGCAGCATCTAGGAATGAGTCTCAGACAGGCACAGCCACCCTTCTCTGGAGGGGTTGTATGAGGGCAGCGTGGTGCAGAGCTGTGTACGGGACCAGGACCAACAGTGGATCTATGCCCCCTTGGCCACCCAGTGACTCCACTTCAGGAGCTCATTTTGAGTAAGGAAAGCAAGGGCAGGATTTGCAATGATAAGTAAGGAGAGAGAACTAGAAATTGAGCAGGAGATGTTGGAAGGGTGTTGGAAGTTGCTGTCAAAGCCAAGGGAGATGGATCTGACTTGTGCTGGAAAACAGATCAGAAGAGCTGAGTAGGGCAGAAGACAGGTGAGGTGGTTAGAGTCATCCCAGCCATTCCTTACTTGAGCAGCCCTCCCCACTGCCACTTGCTCCCCCACCAACACCACCCCGCGACCTAAGGGCTGTCCCCCGGCCAGGGGGCTCATGTCCTGTTGCAGTCCTTTGGCAGGAGAGCAGCACGCTGCTCCCTCCATCACACCCTGCGCCCGCGGGGCTGTGTGTGTCCACCATTCCCTGGCTGCTGGTACCCAGCACGTGCCCCTGCTCCTTGGCAGCAGCTGCTAAATCCATTTTCTCAGCAGGTGTGTTCTTACATTCTCTGGAAGAACAGGCGCTTCAGAAGAGCGGGGGAAGAGAACAGAGGAAAAACTGGAGGCCGGAGGGGGCAGGAGGAAATAAAGGGAAGTAGAAGACAGAGGGAAAAGGCAGCAAATGACGGAAAGAATTAGAGATGGAGTGTGGAAAGGACTGCGTGTCCCCGGTTGCTGTGAGCTCTCAGCAGATCCTGTGGTGTGTCTGCTTTATTACTGACAGAGTTCTCCCTTCTGTCAGCTTGTTTCCTAATTGCTGGTCTTGTAAACTGCTTGATTTATGGCTCTGTTCATCAGTTCTGGCCCTCGGGTATAACATGCTTTCCTTCCAGGCTGGGAAGTGAATAACGAATTAACAGCCCGCCTTAGGTTCAATAAGAAGCTGAGCATTCGGGGATCTTTATTGTGATGCACGTGCCAAATCCCACTGCTTAATTTTTACTTCTCATTCATGGAGGGTATTCAACGACTCCTTCCCCAGGGCAGCAGCTGCATTGTGGATGCGTGGTGCCTTTGAAGTGTCCCACAAGAGAAGCCACCAAGGAATGGTTTCGCTGTTGGTTTGCGGAGAGAACTCAATCTGTTTCCTCACAGCTTGCTCTGAAGCTGACATTGTGTGCCATACACGTTTGTCTCGGACAAACTTCCTTTCAGTACAGCCGAGGGATGAAGATCAAGGCAGAGAACAAATGCTCCTGCTGAGCTGGAGCCATGACCCCTGGTGTGCAAGCAGCCATCAAGCCAGCCCCTGGCTGTCAACCCCATGTTCAGCCCTGAGAAGAGGTTTGTCCTAGACCCTGGAGTAGGGTCCCTAGAGTCAGGGCGGTTTAATCTTTTACTCAGTGAACTGAGTACCTCTGCTCCCACAGTCCTCGATGGCAATCCAGTGCCTTCCACACAGCCCTGATCCATGTGGCTACATGGTCGCACCACGATGTACCAGGTTTATGGAGCTTCCAGGCCTCGGTATGATAAGGTTTGTCCGTCCCTGCCACCCCGGAGGGTTGTGAGGATGGGAGCTCCCTTGGGTTCAGAGCATGTGGCTGTTCTCCTTAACCAGTTCATAGGACTATGGCCAGGGAGTAATGTCATGTCCATGCTGCAGCTCGGCAGCACCACAGACACACTGCAGTGGAGACTTCATGAGAAAGAAAATGCTTGTAAAACAAAACCTTTGTGAAGGAAGAACAAAACCTTTGTGAAGAACAGAGAAACTACTGTAGAAGTGCGGGAGCTGTTCTGCAAGCATAATGCTCTGCAAGTATTAGCTCAGGGCTTGCAGGTCTCGAGCAGATAAAGTTTAAGCTGACAAGTCCCCTCAGGATTTAGCAGCTCTCTGCCACCCTGCCCTTGAACAGCCTTTTGTGATGCTGTTGCTATCTGTGAGCTGCTTTGTGGCTGCAGCAGGTAAATCTGATCGGCGTGAGAGGAGGAGTTCAAGAAAATGGCTTTGCGTGCTGCTGTAGGAATGGGGGGGATTCAACTCTGCATCACATGAGGCCGTGAGTGAAGGAGAGAGCTCTGGGAGTCAAGTGGAGCATTAACAGAAGGCCTGCGGCCCCTAAGGTGCTGTAAAAACTCAGAGGGAGAGGTTTAATACACCTGCTTAGTCCTGATCCAGCCCTCACTTGTCTGCAGGAGCTCAGCCCACTGGAAGCTCAGCTGGATGGAGCGTTTTCTCTTCCAAGAATCCTATGGCAGTGAGAGTTGCTGATGTCTGGTTTTTCTCTTAGGGCACGTACAGGAAAGCAAAGCAGAAATAAACTACAGGGTACAGTGTTTCTTTCCTAGCAGCATTAGCAGTACAGCTTGATGAGATTGTCACAGCCATCCTGTATGCGTTGTCTCTTGCTCTTCCTTCCCTTGATGGGTCTGTGGGTGCAAACAACTGTATCCCTGTCTGAGGAGACGAGAAGCCGTGTCTTTTGGAAGCATTTGCCCAGCCCAAGCCTGTCGCCGCAGCGCAGCTGTCCCAAGCAGGCTGAATGCCTCCAACTCTCGTATCGTATTGTTCAACTTCTCACAGGGCTCAAGAACCTGTCCAGCCCTCGGAGTGGGCTGGGTCCCCACGTGCAGGCCATATCCAACAGGATCCCTCATGTGATCTTCATTTTTATTTAAAATCCGTGGGTTCTCCCCTGACTGCCTCCTTCCAAATAGCCTAGCAAGCCTGTACAAGGCAGCAGATCTTGGAGTGTGAAGCATGAAGACGGGACTGCAGCATTCTTCATGTACCATGGCTGTAGTCATTTTGTTCCTTGTTCCTTGCAGTCCAGGATCCAAGAGCGTGAGGACAGAAGATCAAAAAAGCCTCTTGCTTGGACTTCACACATCCTATCACCGAGAATATTAACTAATTGCTAAGCTAATCTGAATATATATTCGAAATCCAGGTGTTATCACTTACTGATAAAAAGGCTGGAGCTGCCTTTGGTTCTGTATGTGAGCGTGCTCCCACCCATGCAGAATCTCTGTCATATTTCCTAAAGCGCATGGCAGGCAAGATGGTTCAGATACAATGAACACAGGAGGTTCAAGGTCCTGGCTGTACCTTCTATCTGGCTGATCAGCCACCCAAGGCTGCGAGCCAGCAGCCGAGATCAAAGGAGCAATAGCCTGGGATCCATGTTGAGGGTGGGCAGAGGAGAGGCCTGCACCCTTCCCCTCCTCCAGTGCAAAGGTTGGAGTAGTTTCTAAGCCTGGGACCAAATCACCTCCTTTCTGGATGCTGCTGTGGGTGGCAGCACAGCACAGACACTTCTCTTCGGACAAGTTCCTACTGCGCACACTGCACAAGGGGCTTTAAATAGGATCAGAGTGAAATATTTCTCTTTAAACTCTATATTCACATGGCAAGATCCTCTCTGTCACCTCTGACCCGTTCCTGCCTGGCTGCCGGTATGGATCTAAGCGCTACAGCATTCAATCACCTTCCAGGCAATTGAACAGGAGCCGTTCCAAACACTGTCGCTTTCCCTCTCCCCTGCCCGTGAGTAGGAATTATCTCAAGCAGGTCGTAGCCGTGTGTGTAATAATGACTGTATCAGTGAACGTAGTCCCCGTTGCCTGGATGCAGGTAAAAAAAAAGGCTTCTAGTAGGAAGTGGATATCTTACAGCTGAAGATGTGATCAGATGAGCATCTGTTCCATCTTTAGAATCTTTTTTTTATAAAAAGTTACTATATTTCAGCTAAGGGTTACTGCCCCTCTGCTGTCAGGTCTCTTCCTGCAGCTCGGGTAAGTAACTCTGTTCGTGCTTCAGTTCTGTACAGAAAGTAAAGCAGGTTTGTGTGAAAGCCCTGCTGACACGCTTTTCTTGTTCTGCGTATGATGATGTCAGGGATCTGACCTTTCGCAGGAGTCGGCTTCACCGTGCATGGCCTGTGGTCACGGCAGTTGCCCCGCGACACTCCCAGCCTCAGTGGGCACTTCTGTCCGTCCAGTCGACTGTAGCTGGCATGAAAGGATGGAGTTGGGGCTTTCTGGGGGGGTGAGCCCCTGGGTTCACGTGTAAACTTCAGGAAGAATTTTGATTTTCAGATCAGAGATCACAACTGGGACTGTCCATGCACAGAATAGGCTTCTGGACCTCGTACCAGTTGGGCAAAGAGGCTCTCTTCCAGGCCGAGTGCCGTAACAGATGGCTGATGTCAGAGCTGGGGGGCTGATCTGACCAGGCCTGTGTCCTCCTAGGGCAGAGAGCAGGCTGCACCAGAGACCTGGGCCAAATGCTCTTTCCCACTTCTGAGGTTCATGTTAAATTTCACGAATCAGAGAGTGAATTCAGCCTTGAGCGGGGTGAGAGAATAAGGATTGTCATAACTTTCCTCATCAAGCTGCAGTCTCCAGTGACTTTGTGGGTCCAGGGTGCCTTTGTCCTGTGGCTTCGTTGTATCGTCGACTACCCCAAAGACCGCAAAGTGGATCCCTCTCAAAATAGCCTTGGCTAAGATATGTTTGATATAGGTCTGGATTGGGAATGCTGATGAGGAGCAAGATGGGCTGTGGCTGTCTTCTAAAACCTGCGGGGACTGTGGACGTGAAATGTGAAACAGGAGTAGTATACCTGCTAAGTACTAATTTATCCCAGAATGTCCATCCCTCCCACAGAGGGACAAGGAGGCAGAAGCAAAGTGTTTATACACATTCAGAGTATGGAAAAAGACAGCTTATCTTGACTGAACTGGATTAGGGAGCGATCACACGCGTACCCCAGCTGGCTGAGCTGGTGGTCTGAGGGAGTGGGCCGGTGACAAGGCGTGAGAAGCAGTCTCAGCAAGAGCTGGCGCAGCTGCAGCTGAGCTGTGATTTTTCTGCTTGCTTGCCCCGCAGTGCACTCTTCCCTTGGCAGCGGCTTGGAGCCTACATCCCTTCTCCCTACCCACAGGATTGCTTGCAAGCTAGAGGGAGAATCTGGTGGCAGCCCCCACAAACATTTGGGTGTTTTCCAGATCTCTCCTACTCTCTGTAGCAGCTCTCAACTTGCTTGAAGTCAAGGACATAGATTAACTCGCTGTCTGTCTTTCTCTCCCCCACACAGCGCATGAGCTCTGGCTCTGCAGTCTGACATAGATGTGCTCTGCCGGCAGTAAGTGCAGGTTACCTGCAGGGTGATGGGAGCCTTCCCTGGCCTTTTTGGTGATAGAAGTATTCATAAAATCATAGAATTGTCTATGTGGGAAGGGACCTTTCACATAATCGAGTCCAACCATCAACCTAACACTGACAAAAACCACCACTAAACCTTGTCACTAAGAACCACCTCTATCATTTTTAGTTCTCTTGAGCCAAGTGGGGGATGCTGCACTGCTGAGCTTGCTCAGCATTATGCCTCCAGAGCCTTGGATCATCCCTACTGCTGGGCGGGGAGAGCTGCACTTGCTCTGCATGTGCTCAGCTCTCCCCTCATGCCGGCCAGACCACAGAGAGTTGATCAGCTGAAGCCTGGTAAGATGGAACTGACCCTTAGCTCAGGCAGCCCAGGCTCCTGCTTTTAGATCCAAGATTTGGTCCCTAAAGCCAACCAACCCGGCAGTGGTTTTGTTGCTGGCACAGAAGCAAATGCGTAAGAAGCAAACCCTCCTGGCAGACCAAAGTTCCCGGGCTGGCAAGAGCTCTGCTGCCTACAGGGCCAGCCAGGGCCATATCACCCTTTCTTCCTGACAAGCCTGGTCTGCAAGGAGGCACAAGGCAGGGGGTGATGTGTAGTGATCCCTTCTCTGGTGACCATCCACCCGGTCCCCAGCTCCTGCGGGAAGGCAGCACCTCGAGCAAGGCAGAGCCCTGCGAGCTGCAGGTGGGGATGCCCTTCCCGCCCGGCATCGCTGCTGCAGAGATGCAAAGCTCTGGCAAGGCAGACACGGGGAAAGGGAGGCAACTTTTTTTCTCTTGGTTGCTTTGTTCGTTGTTTAGGCAACGGGTGGAAGAAAGACTTTGCCGGCTATGTTAAGGAAGTTATTGTTTAGTTGAGGGTTTATTTGTTCTTTCAGGGAAGAAGATTGTGTTTGCCTTTGGGGGGGATATTGTGCAACAGCAGTTCATTTTAATTAGTTGCTGTTTCTTTACCTTGGCTTCCTTTAACCAGAGAAGAAATTTCTGAAAGCAGAATTTTAAAAAGAGAGGGAGAAAAAAACCCTACAAAACAAAGCCCAGATTGGGGCTGGGATTTGGGATCTGTGCTTCCAGCTCGTCCCTGATATGTACCCACTTAACAAGAAAAGCATTTACCGTCGAGGCAGAGGATGTACCTCATTGCTTTCCCTCTCTTCCTAGCCTCTCCATTCACTTGAGGGAACGAATGAGGGAAGTCTCTGTCTCTCTGTGGTGGGATTGATGGCAATATGGAGATGAGCTGAATGTATAATGGCCCATTTCCCAGGAGAAGGGGCCTGTACCAGCAGCAGTTTGGCCCAGATGTCAATGAGGGCTGTAGCTTTTTCTGTTTTATGAGCGCACCCGATAATTTTTTCTTTCGGTTCTTCTGCCCTTGAGGTTGAGTTGAATGAGAAGCTCCCGGAGCTGGGGAGCAGGGCAGGCTGCTGAGCAGGGAGACTGTCATGTAACTGGCTGTTACTGCAAGGGTATTTAGGCACCTGTTTATCTGACTTTAGCAAGAATTAGGCATTAAATAGGAGTTGAATCCAGGATCTTTCTCTCCCCTCACCTCATATCCATCCTCTTTTATATCTGTTTTCCTCTCTCGCAGCACTTGGGGAGGCAGCGAGAGGAGGATTCCCCTTTCTGTTCTCCCGCCCGTGTCTCCACATTGCAGCTGCCCACGAGGTTGGGGCAGTGTCGGGGGCCCTTTCAGCTCTGGCTCTGCCTTGTCACCGCTTGTTCCCCCTGAGCTGGAAGGTGATGGTCATGACAACAGCCGGAGAGCAGGGACAGGCAGCTGGGGTTTGGCAAGTCATAGGTCAGGGCAGGGTTTGCTTTTGTGCAGGCTATAAGGAAAGGAGCCCTCCTGGTACAAAGAGAGTTAAAAATGTCTCTATTAAAGCAGTCCCGGCTGCCCAGAGCTCTCCAGACCATATTTTCAGGCTGGCGGCACTTGCTGGCAGCCTGTTGCCCTCGGAGCGGAGCTGGGTGCCTTCTGTCTCCTCTATTATCTCCGAGGGCACCTCCCCGCTGTTCGGGTCTGAGTGAGCTGGGGGTCACTCCCGCTTCAAGCCTTTTTTCCCCTTCCCTTTCCAGCTCCTTAAACAACAAAGGTGTTGAGGGAATTTATACTTCTGCCTGGTAACAAGACAGATCAGTGAGACGCTGTCACGGTTTTGTGAGGGCTCCATAGATTTTTATTGCTTTTCAGTCCTTGGGTTCCCAACCTTCCTTTGGCTTGTAAATTGCCCACAAAATGCAGTCACAGCTCCTATTCTGTGTGTTCCTTTGATGATTTTATTTATATCTCTTGCTTTGTCTTGTCTTTTATTACAGGGAGACTGCAATTAATTATTATCCCATCAGCTTCTATTTAGCCTGACAGTACAATGCAACACGCAGTGTCCAACCTTTCCCTGCCTCTGTGTGCACGAGCGGGCAGCTATTCTCGAGAAGAACAAAGGCGCTGGCAGCTTTAGAAAGGGACGTGCTGCTAAAGGGCAGCTTAAGAGAGTTCAATAGCACCAGCAGAGCACAGTTATCATGTGGCTGAAATGACCAGACATCCCAATTTAGTTGTGATGCTCCCAATTTTACCTTCTCATCCAAAGTGTGTTTTAGACTGTCACTCTTCAAGCAGGTGTAGGCTCGTGGTTAGAGCAGAGGCAGGGCTCTTGTGTCTTTTTCCCACATCTCTGATTGACTGGATCTTTTAATGTCTTATCCGCTCTATGAAATAGAAATCGCACCTGTGAGATATGTAAAACAGTCCCTGCTTGTAGGAACCGCCTGCCTCAGTGGCAAGACAGGAGGTACGCATACCGAAGAGAGACCGGAGCGATCATAAATGTAGGGAACGCTGGTCCGGGGAGCAGACTGGAGGAACGGGCAGTGTCTGGGCAAGACACAACTTAGAGGACACCTGGTGATGCTCTGGCAAAGAGGGAGGGGTGGATCAGTTGTTCACATCCGCGAGGTAGCAGGAGGGCAAAAATGGATTTAACATACAAGGAGGGATGTTCAACATAGACGCTGGGAAAGTGGTAATAATAATAATAGTGGTGTGAGCAGATTTCCTGGGCTGGAGAGGGAGAGTCTTCAGTGCTGCAGCTTCTTAGGAGCAGTTTTGGATACGTGTCTGGTTTGTTCTGTGGGTGTGTGTGTCAGAAAGAGGTGCTTCCAGGCACAGCCCTGTCGAAATAATAATGACTGAAGGCCTCAAGAACAAGCGTGTGTTAGACGGGGAAACGTTTGATGGTAATTTCAGGACTCATTTCCTATCCAATCTTTGACACTGGGTTCTGTACGGGGAATATCAGTTTTCTCTATTGGCCGTTCTGTCACCAGAAAATCAGCAAAGCTGTTTTCACTCTTTCCTTTTTCTTGCAAAAAGGTTTATTTGCCCTACAGGCCCATGGATGGCATGTTGCCGAGCAGTGCTGGTGATGAGATAAAGATGTTTTGACAAGATCCAGTGCCAGGTGAGTGGAAGCTGCTGTTAAACCAAATGTTTATTCACTCCTGCTTATTTCTCTCATTGTCTCATTTGTTCATTTACACCTGATCTTGGCAGCCTCTGGCAGTATAGCTCTCGGTCTGACCTCCCCAGGCCCGCTAATGACAATGGAGCAGAGCCTCTTGGACGATGTCCTTATGATAATATCTGTGTGGTCCTTCTACACCAGTGTCCTCTCCTCTTCTCCCCAGAAGAGTCCACTCCATGCTTCAGAGGAAGCTGCAAGATTGGGCTACGATGCCATAAATTCAGAGAGGTTTCTCGCTTCTGTCCTCCTCAAATGACATGTGCTCACTAGCCCACCTGGCTACCGGCCATTAGCTGGTTTAAGTTTGTCAGTCCAAGCGAATGTAGCTGTGGGGCTCCATGGGAAATGAAGGGCATGTCTGGACGGGGAGGACAGGCAGACCGAGCTGGCTCTGCCATTGCTACTGCCGGAATGGAAGTGCCAGGAACTGCAGGGCTGAGTTGCTGAGTTGGCTGGTAGAAAATTGGCTCAAGTTTAGGACTGTCTAGGTTCACCCCACTTAATTAGCCTTTCTGAGAGAGCAGATTCACTGGCTTGGGTGCAGTTCTGCTGAGGTGTGTTAACCTGCTCCTGGGAGTGAGGTGGGATGGTCTTCCAACCCTGTCCTGGGTCCTTAGCTCTGCATTGCTTCTTCAGGTCTCCCTCTCCCATGCTCAGAAGATGAAGCTAAAGGTGAGAGCAGTAACTCGATGGCTGATTCTACATCCCCCATTCCAAAACCTCGATTAAGTGGTCAAGCGAGCGCCTCTTCCTCCTCCACCCCAGCTGCATCCCAGCTGCATTTCTGCTGAATCTGTGATTACGGTGGTAAAATCGCAACTAAATTCTGTCAGCTCTGAAGCGTGAACTATGAGGGCTGGTCTTTGCATCAGACGTGTAATTACCTGTCTACAAAACTATGAAAATGTACAAGGAAAAAAATAGGGAAAAGCAAGATCTCTGTCAAATGAGAGAAAAGCCATAATTTTCCCCATTTTTTTTTTGTTTGTTTTCCCCCATTCACAGCAGTACATAGCTGTGCTTAATCCAGTCAGGAACCTGCTCCAGAGATCAGTCTGCCTGATAAGCTGCCTTGTCACTACTGACCCGCAAATCTATATAAGCATGTAGGACTTTATGTTTGAAATGCCTGGAAAAACTCTCAAATCTGCAAGATCTTAGAAGGAGGAAAATCTGTTTTCCTGCACAAGAAGAAGGTCTTTTCATGGTGACTGAATACTGAATTGCAATCAGAATGGCAGTACTATTTGTTAAATGTGAGTTACTTAAATAATTCATTTTTCTTACTAATTATACAGTACGTGGTTAGCTTCAATGATCACATGTAATTAAAGGGGAATGGTTTCTGCAGCACTGTCATGACTTTGATGGTGCTGATCGAGAAGAGACGTAGATTTCCTGGTAGTCTATAGATTATGTGCTAATTAAGAGGTTTTCATGGAGAGGCATGTGTATCCTGTGCTTGGAGACACACCCTGAACATAGGCAGGATCTTCCTATTTCCTAGAGGTCCTTAGATTTGTCTGAGGCCCCAAGTTATCAAAGCCTCTGCTTAATTTTAAATATGTGCTTAAAACCTTTTGAAGTCAACGGCACTTAAGTATGTGCTTCAGCTTTAGTTACACACTTGAGAATTTTGCCGAATTGAGGCTGCTGGCTGGTTAGGGCTGAAGCCTCACTGGTACCTCTTCTTCCCCAAGGACACATCTAATCCCCTTGATTAACTGATCCAACATAGCAGGCTTGAAACGCCTCGGTGACTGTCACGGTTAACTTTATTTCTTTTTAAACACAATAGGCAAGCCCCTAAGAGCTTGAAAAGTTTTTTCTCTGAGAAACAAAATGAGAGTATATGTGGGAGGAAAAAAATATCATCTCTGGCTATATTATTTTACCAGGCCAACCAGTGGGGAAGCCTTACAGAGGATTGCTGTATAGTGGAAGAGGCTGGGTTTTCTGTGAATGCTTTAATGACTGGACCTTTGTTCTACCTTTTAGCTGTGACCATTTAATAACTACTTGACTCACTTTGCCCTCAGCAGGATGTTGCATGTAGCTTCACTGTGTTGAAGAACACAGTCAAAATTAAAAATGTCATTTAATGATTCAGTTGATAACAGACAGATTACCTGCCTGTGGAGTGGACTTTGGTAAGCATCCTTCCATACAAGAATGCTTCCCTAGACAAAAATTAACTTACAGATGTTATATGGTAAGTTCCCAAGTCGTCTCATCTGCAGTCTCTAAATCCCATGTGAAAAATCTCTACTGAATATTTAGTCAATAGCAAATGGAAAGAAAATTCTTTCCTTTAACAAAAAGAATGGTTCGTACCTTTACTTGGGAAGCAGATTTAGCTATCTTTGCACAGAGGACCCTGGGAAATACATGAATTGGTCTCTTCTCTGAAGAGTTCAGGATTTAAACATACAAGTCAGACTGGAGGTGGGAAGGGAACCCAGTTCCGAGAGGAAGGTGACATGCCTAAAGGTGGCACAAGAGGACAGTAGCAGAGCTGGAATTATGCCCCAGGCCCCCAGTGCAGCCACCGCCTGTGCACTGTCAGCAGCAATCCTTGCAGGCTTTGGCTGCCCCTTGAGGTTTGAGGACTGCATCCAGATGTGGGCAAACACTATATGGAAGGACGTTATTCTCTACAACCCATCACAGTGGGTAAAGAAACTGTAAGAAGCAATTTTGCATACCCAGAATAATTGAGGTGGCCTCCTGAGCTCTCTCTTTGGCTCCTCTTTGGCTTGGGAGAGGAGGTACCTGGAGGAGGCAGCCATGGGCTGGGACACAGTGGTCAAGAAAAAGAAGAGAAAGCATGTTTTGACTGAATATATCAGTGTTTTTAGTTCTTCGGACTTCAGCTCAGTTCTCGCAAGGAGATCTTTCCGCCAAAAACCCCAAGCTAGCAAATTCCCCTAAAGCCGTGTTTCATTGGAGAAAGATCTCTCAACATCATTGTAATGTCCATCTAGTCTACAGGGCCCAACCAGACAGCGGAGCAAGGGAAGCGGAGGTTCCAGTTTGAGAGGAAATTCTCAGTTGCCCTGAGGGAAGAACAACAGGTCTTTCTGCCTGGTCTCCAAAACCAGATTCATTGGACTTGACTCTCCTGTCAGGCCAGGGTAGGACAAGAAATAATGGATTTGGCTTGCAGTGGGAAAGTTTTCAGTTACGTGTCAGGAAATTCTTCCTGTAGCAAGGATAATTTGGCCATGTAATAGCTTTTTTAGTTTTGTTTTGTGGTTTTTTTAGTAGCTTTATTAGATGGAGAAGGTGGTGATGCTCTCTGTGGTTGGAAGCTACCAAGGTAGAGCTTACTCTTGTTCCTGCTCTGCACTTTCTCTTACCCAACGTGCTTTGTCAGGGTCCATAGAAAATCAGATCAGATGAAATCCTATTTTGAGTGTCTCGTGCCAGGCTTAATTCCTTGTGCGGTGTCTCTCTGTGAAACAAGTCAAGTGTCCTTGACTGTAGCATCCCTCTCTCTTGAGATAATTCTTTTGTACATCCACTTGCACCTGTACCCTCTGGCTCTCTTAGTCTGGCCCATTCACAAAACGATGCAAAAATGTGTACGTGCCGTCACAACAGAAATAACAACAGGAGGCAAAGATACAAGATGAACGTTGTTATTATGAAATCTTCATTTACAGTTAGTTTGCAGCTTTCTTCTTTTTTTAAACAAAGAATAAATTTACTGTAATAGGAGTGAGTCAGCATGGATATATTGCAGATAAATCACGTCAGACTAATTTGATCACTTATGCTAATGAAATAACTATCAGTCTAGATAGCATAAATCTATCTGGCTGTCCAGAAGGTTTTAAGAAAATTTTGCGTGATGGATTAGAGTACAAACTCCCTAAATGTAGGTTGAAATAATCTATTATTGAAAAGGGTGAAATACTGGCAAGAAGAAGGAGTCATGGCTTGGAGCTAAGGGTGAGTGTCAGGGAGGAGGTGACTGAGGAGCAGATCCTCTGCTGGGGCTCTTTAATATTTTTATTAAAGATTTACGCAACACTGCAGCATGTAGTATCATTAAATTTGCAGATGATACAGAGCTAAAGGGATCAGGCAAGACTCACTGGTCTCTCTTTGAAAAGAAATTGCTTTTTGGCAGTATAATCTTGCTAAATTACGTAAAGAGACTCAAAACTGCAATATGTTCTTGACTGGACCAAGGTGCTCCATGGCAGTTACAGCACCTTTAACAGAGAACTGGAGGTATGAACTGGAGTCTTTTCAGTGGAGAGGGGGAGGTTTATATTGTGAGGTGTGGTGGAGGTATGGGAGTGAGTGGAATCACCAGCAGGAGGACAGAGAGAGATTTTTCCCTCATTTTTTAATTTTTTGAGTCCTTAGCACACTCTCACCGTAAACATTTGCACAGCAGTGTTTGATAGAAAGTACTGGGGGTGGTCATGTTTTATTATAGTATATAAAATATTATGTATTCAGTTTGGCCATGTTTCATTAGAGCATATAAAATATATATTCTGTTTGTAGCTGATGTAGCAATTCTATCTGGGAGAGCTTGTACTTATGTCTCTAAGTAAGGACTTCCCTGTTCCTGACTACCTGCAGCGGAAGGAGGGGGAGCTGGATAGGACCAAAACATCCTTGTTCTCGTGTGTCCACACACTGAAGAATTAACCTGGAGCAGGTACTCCAGTTCTAGCTCCTATCCTGTCCTAGCACACAGCGATGTTGAAGTGTAGCCGTATCCCAGCCGCGTTTAGCTGTGTAAACATTGCTCTTATCATTGCTATCATCTGAGCTACCGAACTTCATGCTCATCTGGGTTTCTGGTTTTAGGCGCTCTTCATTACACAACGTCTGGGCAACATCTTGCCAGTCCAGGCAAGGAAAGGCGCTTCCTCGGCTTCTGCTCCCGTGGCGTGCGAGACAGCTGAGCTGCCCAGCAGGCAATACTCGGTGCTTCCCGGCAGCTTTTGTACCAATTTTTAAGAGCGATGTGATGACTGTGTTACTGCAGTGACAGTGTTACATACGCTCCTCTTTCTGCCACTTTAGGAAAAAGAATGTTCAATCTTTGGAAGATGTACTATAACTAGCGGCTGATTTGTCGCGTGAGATTCTGAGTAGGGGAAGAGTGAAAATAACAGGAGAGTGGTTTTTCCTCTATTTTGGGCTCTGACTTAAATCAGCTTCTGAGGCAGCATTCATTTCTGGGAGAAGAGTGATGCTTGTGGATTGAGATTTCTGCCATGGGAGCAATCTTTTGGGGTGGCGAACACCTGTATTTCAGAGTTAGTGTAGATGCTTAAAGGTGGCCAGTTACACTTACAACACACCCAGATGCCACACTCCTAATTTCTTCACCATTGAGAAGCTGAACTGCAGATCTTCAGACAGCTGTCATCATTAACAGAAGGGCAAAAATATTAAAATGTAAACCACAAAATAAATCTGTTAAATAAATCAAAGATAGAACTGAAGAAATAAATCTGAAATTCCTCATGTAATAGGTATAACTCATTCTTACTGCGAGTTCAAAATCAACCGTAGCAGGAGAATTTAATGATACCGTTGTTTAGTGAAATTAGACTTGACACTAACCAGCTCCCCTTTATTTTAGTTGGTTAGGATTTACAATTGTTTGACATTCATTAGAAATCACAGTAACCTGTTTTAAGGGCAGGCAAATTAAGATTCCCTCTCTCCATACAAGATTACTCATCACACCACAGCTACGTGCTAATTGGAAAATAACTAGTGAATGAGCATGTCTTACACAAGCTGTCATCTGAGCATGTCAGGTAACGTACCAGAAGTGAGCTCGCAAAGAAGCTGGTCATGCACACAACAGCTAAGTAAAAACTGTTGCAGGAAATTAACACTACAATAACTTATCAGATGCAAAAATAATTATTAATCCTTAATGATCCTGGTAATTTCTTCATGGGAATTCACCTGACCTTCTGTTTCCTTCAGTGCCTCTGGCATGAGAACACACGGTTCCCTACCTGAACCTCAGCTTTTTTGTTATTCAGAGCCTGCCAATGAGTTAGAGAAGGCCCAGGGTTTGCTAGGCCAGCTGGGCTGCCAGGGAGAAGACCTCTGAAAGCTACACTCACAAGACAGCAGGGTAAGCTGCTAGCTCCAAGCAAGCCACCTTTTGTCTCCTGCTAGAGGAAATCTTGTCTAGCTAAACTAGAACAGAGTGGAATGGGCGAAAATTTCAGCTAATTCTTGCAAAGGGCTGGCTGGGAAGCATCATGAGTTCTTGCAGGGAGATAATCAGATGCAGAGAGAGGTTTCCTAGTGGTTACACCTGCATTAGGAAGCAGCAAGGTGTGGTAGGAGCAGATCTGGGGAGCGAAACGTTTGGTGCTGGTCCAATGGATTTGCTTGGGATAGGTCTGATCTGGCCCCATGGCTTGGAACATTCAAGAGCAGCTGGGACATGTTGTGTGGGTCTCTGGAGCTCATTGTGTCATTTAGTTTTGTCTGAAAGGAATCCAGTTCTGCAGCGTGGACCTAAATGCAGTAAGTGGGGAAGGTCAGGAGAGTCGCCTCAAAAGGGCTGTCCTGCTCCAAAATAAAACAAACACCGATCCAGCTGTAGAAGAGTCTGCAGGAGGCTGGTCAAACCAGCCTCTCGCTGCCAGAAATAGCTAATGAGAGTTAATCTGAACACGCACAGCCTGTTTTAGTGTTTTTATAACATGTTCACTCTGAAATGCTTTTGTTCCAAGGAAGCAATACTTTGCAATCAGGAAGTTGCTTGTTTCGTGATAAGCATTGCTGTTGTCCCCGAGGGAAGGGATGGCACTGTCTGGACAGACTTTAATCTGCTGAGAAAACTTGCATCTGGTACTCCACCCAGGATCCAGTCTACAAGTGGAAAAGTTGCCTGGTTCTTGGTGATGACTTTGGATTTAGGAGCCAAGAGACGGTGAGCCGTGTGGGGCACAGCATCAAATGAGAGTGGTGAGAAGCGTAGGTCACCAACTAGCTGGGACCTGAGTTTCCAGCCTCCGTTTGACAGGAAGATGTACAGGTAAGATTAGCTTTATCAGTTTATCCTCTGCAATGCATTCATTTTTTTATCTAGAAAATACACTCCTTGTATCACACCGCCCAAGTCTGTGTGTTCCCTGCTTATTCAAACAGAAGGTGAATTTTCACTCCTGACAGTTCAGCTTGCAAAACCAAGGGAGAGATGGAAAAAAGGCCCTTCTGCGTCAGTGTGATGATTGATCACTTTTTGTTTTTGCTCAGATGCCAGGTCTGGATTTGAAATAGAAAAGTAATATACTATCTTATGTTGTTACTTCAGGAGGGGGCCCTGAAGGAGGAATGTAGAGTGCTGTAAGACAGGGCTGGAGAGATCAGAGAGGAACCAGGAGAACAAAAGCCGCCACTGTTAGAGATCTGGGAGTTGGTGTTGGATGAAGCGGGGCCTCCCGCTGTTCGCTGCTCGCTGTTGCTGTGGCCAGGCTGGCATCACTGTGCAGGGGGAAATGCAGGCGAAGAGCTAATCTATCGAAACAGAAGGACAGACTTAGCTTGAGAAGATGAGCATGCTGAGCTGGTTTCTGCTCTGTTACACCCTGAAACCTCGCTGATATCTGTACAGCTCCCCAGCTGTAACTAGGAGCAGACAGGGGTTCTTTATGCATTTTCTCCAGAGCCAGACTGGTGAGGATTTGGTGAGGACTGGAGAAACTGATACTGAGATTTTCAGCTCGGCAGGAGGGAATCTCTGTTTGCTTAATTTGGGAAGAGACAGTCATATAACTTACAGTATGTAAAGCTTAAGCAGTGGAAGTATCCCCCTGAGCATAGTGTAGAGTTCGAGGCAGCTAGGAAAAGTCTTTCAGGCTGCCTGAGCCTTTCCACAGTGCTTTCTCCATTCCTTCACGTACAAAGAAATGCCTGCCCTGAACAGTTTGTGCAAGAACGAGACTCCAGTCTAGTAATCTAGGGATTCCAACAGCTATGTTTAGTCTAACTACCTACATAATTTCTACCAGAAGGTGAGTTAAAACTCACCTTCTCAAAATCAGCTAATCTCATAGTTTCACCTAAGTTCTCTGGCAAGCTTTTCTGGTACTGAGCGGCCTTCACTGCTGTTTCTGTTATGTTTTATTTCAAGGTTAAATTTCTAATTGCTGGCTTTTGCAGTTGCCTTGGCAGAGGCATCGTGGTACCCAAAAGCCCTCTCTCACAGTTGTCTTCCCCCATATTAGCGCCTGTAGCAGTAATCAGGTCCCGTCTCAGTCACGTCGTTGGTAAGCTGACAGGCTTGGGCTCATCAGAAGCACGCTGGACAGCTTCTTTTTCCTGGCTCCAGGGTACTTTTTTGGCTTTGCCTGAATCACTTCTGTATTTTCTCTTTCTCCGTGACAGAAGGAACGTAGCTTGGACATGGCTTTCCAGCAGATTGTCGTTGTGCTGCCTACAAGAAGGAACGCTTCCTGCCGGGGTCTGTGATTGCCCTTTCGAAACACCGAGGGATCGGAGGAGTCCCTTTATGGCAGCTTTAGGGCTACGGCAGGTCTTCTAAGTCCTTTTCAAAGCAAATCCTTTCCGAGGCAGCGTCCTGTAAGTGTAACCTGCCTTTCTGGTTTCAGATGTCTTACCTTGCATTTGACTTTTTAAATCATGTTTCACTGGAGTGTGGCCAACTCTCAGTTACTTCAGATCGCTGTATATTGATAGTCCAGTCCTGCTTGTTGTTTCCCTACCGCCCGTCTTGTTGGCATCTGCAAACTTTGCCACAACAAGGATTTTTATAGCGCCATTTAGATCATTGATAAAAATATTGAATAAAATGGTAACGGGAGTTTCACTCTTCTTTTATCCCAGATATTTTGACCCAATGTAATATTGCTGTACTTTTATTGAATTGTGGCTATTGGAACATGCAATAAGTATGCCTTTGAAGAATAGCCAGTTTCCAGAAATGCTTTCGGCCTTAAATGTATATTCCCAGTCCATTATACTGGCAACTGAAGTTAAGGCTTGGGAAAATAGAAATGTTAAATGCATAGGTGTGTGCGTCACTGCCTGGTGCCAGATTGTTTGCACAAGTGTAACCAGATCGTACTCTGTGGTATCTAGGCAACTTGCTGGTTTGTAGATCAGCAATTAACTCTTTGGCCTTCAGAGGTCTAGCAGAAAGTTTGCCCGTGCAGATTGCGGCAGTTTCTGGGCTGAAGGCATTATTGTTTCAGAAGAACTTTTGTTCTGGCTTTATGAGATGTCTAGAAGCTAGCTTCTAGTGGAAGCTCACCACAATAATGCAACTTTGCTTCATGCCATCACGTGGAGAGGAAGTGACAGCCATGCTGTACATTCTCCTTGTGGTGGTGCCCACCTCGTAAAACGGTGTTAATACACACGTGAATGTTTCTTTTCAGTTACCAACCTGGGTCTCAGCGGGGAACCGGGCTGCTCTGATTGCCATGGAGTGAGCTGGATCTGCAAGCTTATCCGGAGCCAGTCGAGGTGTCCACAGGTATGTGCCTGCGTTCCCAGCACAGCAGTGCTGTGACCTGTTCTGGCGCTGAAATTAAGGGAGTTTCAGACTCTGTAACAGCTCTGAATGAGGAAGGCACCGATGTGGCGGAGAGATGCCTTTGCCCTCCCTCAAATTTTGTGGATTGTTCAGGACCTCTCATGGATGCAGCCCAGGAGCTCGTTTAGATCCCAGATTATGAGGCTTGTAAATCCAGGAAATTGTTTATAAATATCCCCTTACCCTCTAAATCTACACTCAGAGCAGCTATCCCCTGACTTTGGGAGGTGTTGGCGTGGTAGGATCTGCGCCTTTTGCAGAGCTTCTTAAGAGGAGAGGCGTCACTGTTGCAGGTAGAGACAAAAGCAGCTCTTCTGACAGCAGCAGTGTAGCAAATCTCTTTGCAGAAACGCATCTTAAAATCTCAGAACTGCTCAGAGCGCCCCAGCCAAATATCCCCAGGCTGATACAGCAGAGCATGAAAGAAATTGTTGATATTCAGAACTTGTTCTTCAGCTACACAGGACCTGAAAGCACGGGCATGTTTGGACCTCTGGGGAGAGAGGTACGAGGAAGCAGGGCAGCCTTTGACATGGTGACAGGAGTTGTCCCTTGCAGAACAGTCATTATTAAGAGAAGGTGACTTGGCCTTTGTGGTGACATGTGAGCAGCTCTGGTTTGCAGGCCCCTGGGTCTTGAGTCCTGAGCTCACGGTGGGGTTGGCTCAGCGCAACAGACTCTGAAGGAGGGTTATGGCTGGGGAGGTCTGGCATGGCCAGCTGGCAAAGGTCATGCAAAATAAATAGAAGAGAGTCCCTTTGACAGGAATTGAAGAATACTTCTGACTGTACACAAATATCGTCCAACTGCTTAATTTCAGGCCTATTGCTCATGGCATACAGGCAGGAGAAAATAAGAAGGGAAGGCAACTGAAGGTAGCTCCTTCTACATTCAGCTCAGTGCAGCCTGGGAAGGCTTTGGGCAGCCTATCCCCCATCTCTGTCTGCTTTTCATTATTATTTTTTATAGCCAGAAATAAGAACTTTATGGGCTTTATTCATCTCCTGTCAGATGCCCAATCAACATCTGGCAATACAGCAATTCCCAGAAAGTGCTGACCTAGTGAGACCCAGTGGAGCAGGAGGTGCTGAGGAAGGTCTCCATGCCCTCTCCCATCCCTGACTGGCCTTTTAATTATCTTCCCTGAAGTAGGATGTGTACCCCTCCTCACCCTTGCTACCTGCCTGCATTTCAGAGCGCCAGAGTCATGGGAGCTCCTGGGGTGTGTGGATGGGAAGCTCTCACGGTGCTCGAGGTCCCTGGCAGGCTTACAGGAGGTACCAGTGCTGGGGAAGTCTGCCCATCTCAAGTGGTCCTGAAAACAGTGGCAGAGGCTGGAGACCATTTGCTGGTTTTGTTTCTTCCTTTAAAGTAAAGGACAATGAATCTCAGGGCTCATTTCTAGCCAGTTGTTCCTAGTTGGGCTGGCCGCCTTGCCCAGGAACATTTAACCTGTTATGGTTGTGTCCATATTCAGCCTGCCACTCGTCTCCACATGGAGAGTTAAACTGCTGTAGTTTATATCCATCCCTGGTTGAGTTTCCACCAGCTCACTTTCCCATGCTGATTAGCTGTCGTCCTGTAGAAGCACTAACTAATGGGGAACAAAAGAGGTCAGAGGCTTCACGCCAGGTAGCTGAAACTGTAGTGAAGACCAAGGATGCCTTGGGTATCCCCTGGAAGAGGTGCTGGAAACCTTCAGCTGTGGTTGGAAGGCGCCTGAGAAAACATCTAAGGCATGGAGGACAGGGGCAGAAGAGCTGAGCGTGAGAGGGCATCCTGAAAACTGCTCCTGGGTCTCGTAGAGCTGATAATGGGGGACTGCATCCTTTCCCAGGGCTGGGGTAGGCCTCTGCATGGAGAGGAGATTTGACAGATGGATCATAAAGGAGCTGTGGACGATGTGCAGTGCCTGGCCAGTGTAAGAGGGATGCACACGGCAGGGCAGAGGAGCTCAGCTCTCCCTCCTCCCATATGCCTTTGTTTGGATTTGCACAGGACTCAGAAAATATGCATAAAAATGCAGGGACCCTTCCTGAAGGGTTTTTGATTGAATCTCCTGCAGGTTAGAGGATTTTAAGACCTAGCAGAAGATTGGCTAGAGAGGAACACATTTTTATTTACTTCAGTGCGTATTGGAGTCGTAATAAAATTCAGGTGTAACAAGCTAGAGGCAAGTTCTGTTCTATTCGGAGATTAGCCCATGTGCAGCTGCTCCAGCAGGTCCAGCAGGTTCCCCGTCAGATCCCTGGGCTCCCACAGTGGATCTCTTGAGCCCCCTTTTCCCACACGGTCCCGCCCTGCCTTCTCCCTGAGGTGTAGGTGGCTTGGTCTGTGCTGAATTGTGGTACCTGCCTTTCCACATCTTGGGATTTCTTTGCTCCCTATCTCCTAGATTCAAGGTCCAGCCAGGAGGTCAGAGCAGTTCCTCCCTCTTTGCTAGAATCTTCTCGCCACATTTTGGTCTTTTTTCACTGACCACCTCCATGGGAAGTTCCCTCCTCTTCCTGTGGCACTCTTGTCCCTCTGGTTGTTCTCCTCTCCCAGTCCGGCTGCTGCCCAGCTCTGTTATGGGCTCTTCTGCCCACGCATCCTCCGTGGGCGCTGTGGCCTGTCTGCGGGCTCTTCCCACACCTCTACCCAGAGCATCTAACCAAAGCCGCTTTGTGGCTTCAACTGTTTTTGTCACCTAGTGCCTGAGGGGCCTTTACACTTTGGTGCCCATGAAGAGAGCAGAGTGCGTTCCCCCTTCTGCCGGCCCAGAAGTGGAGCTTCTTGGGGAGAAGGTAGCAAGGGCAGATGGAGGTACAGCTTTTCCCTTCTACTGCCACAGCCCAGCGGGGCCAACAGCCCTTTTGGTCTTGGAGTAGCAAACCCTGCTGTGAAACAAGGACACAAACCCTTGTAGCCCTCAATGATATCGGGTGCCAGAGGCCTGGTCCCTTCCTCACCATTTTCGAAGCACACAACCTTCTCAAACACCCTGTCAAGTCCCCAGAGCTGGGTATCTTTGTTTGTCCTCAACTCCAAGTCCATAGCGAGAGATACAGGTTGTTTAGAGAAAGGGGCCGGGCCAAACTGCCTAATCAGATGCCCACTCATGTAAGCAAATGCCACCAGTGGGAGCTGAGGCATCATAATCCAGCCCATAATGCTCCTTTAAAGACATTTCAGCAGCTCAATTAAGTTTCCACTTGTGTGTTTTCTTTTTCCTCCCTTTGCTTTCATGGTCATTTAAAACAAATAAAGTGAGCAGAACACGGCAGCGTGATAACCACCATTTAATTCCCTTCCCACGGGTCTCCAGATTATTTGGTGATTCAGTGGCAGCAGGGGGAACATTTACGGAAAGGGAGGCGGGAGCTTCCCACAGGGACGACAGCGCACAAACCAGGGCCCCCGAGCATCTCGGAGGAAATACGTGCCTTGGGTTTTCCTTTTAAATACCATGGATATGGTGAATGCAGCGCCAGAGTCCAGGCCTTGGAACAGAAGCGACCACCCGCTCCCCGACTTTTGTGGCGTCCCCGTTCTCATTGCATGTCTCACTGCCCTCGTTGTTCTCGCATTGTGAAGTGTGGACGAAGACCAATGTTCGGGATACATTTCACGCTTCTGTGCAAACACAATATGAGATGAAGAATTCATACCCTTAGACAAGGAGACGAGAGTGTATTTTCTCATAATAAGGAAAAGCAGCCAGATCGGAGCCTGCCAATTTCTCTTCAATGCTCCCGACTTCCCTAGGAAGTTCAAACAAGCCTATGCTTTTAAACAGGCGGAGAGAAGTGTATTAGATTTAAAAAAAAAAAAATAAAAACACACAAATCCTTTTGGATCTTTTTTGCATTATTCTCCCAACCTCTATCTTGGTAGGTGACTTTTCCAGCTCTCCCCCATTTGATCTGCTGGGACTGCAGTGGTGGCGAAGGAGAATACCGTGTGTTTTATGTGTTTGCGAACAATTAATAGTGGTACTGCGTTTCACTGGAACAGCATGTAAAACGCACCCCAGGAGGGGAAAAAATAACAACTAACCAGACTGTTAAGCAGTCCGGAGCTTTTGCTGTCCTGTAGGAAAACACAATGTGGGGGTTTGCTTATTCATCAGCAGCAGTAAATAACGGGCGCTCACCTTGAGCTCTCCTTCAGCCACTTCTTCTTCTCCCCAGCCTCTGTGCTAGCAAAGAAAGGAAACATTTACTGTAGTTTGGATGACAAATTGGGTTTTTATAGCTGTTCAAATTTTAGCTTTTGTTTTCTCCCTAAAAAGCTCTGTTTTTGTAGCTTTGGCTTTGTCTTCCCTAGCATCAAAAGCCTCTGCCTGGAGTGCGTTCTGCCAGTCTGACGCTGAAAATTAGTCCTGAACCATTTGCCTGAACCTGTCAACCCCACACCGTAGCCACGCATTGTGTATGCAGGTGGTTTGGCCTGGGAAGGACGCATAATGCACGTTAGTCATTTAATATATTTATAATCTAATCTCTCACAAGAGCAGCGTCGGCAGTTTTTCTTACCCCTTGTGCAGTACATCGAGAGGTGTTTCCATCACTGTGCCCATGCCAGGAGGAGGTACTGGCTCACCCAGCACCGGAGTGGATGGCTCCCAGTTCCCTTCAGCAAAGGCTCTGGTGGTGGCGGCTCTGCTGTGCTGCCTCCTGCCTGTGCCTCTGTCTGCCCTGGCAAGGCAGGACCCATGTCCTGAAGGGCAACCGTCTGTCCCGTGAGCCCCTGGGGCCCACGGCCTCTTCACCGGGGTCAGACCCAAGAGTCTCCGCCTGACAGCTCCGGCTGCACTGGGAGTCCCCAGCATGTGCCTGGCCCTCGAAGGGGCCCGGCATCCCTTCTTTTCATCCAGACGTCAAGGCTTTCCGTCCGTCTCCCTCAAGCTGACTCTGAGCCTGGAGGCACAGAGGTTACAGAGCTTTTTCCCCCCCCCAGCCATCTGCACTCCAGAATCATCCTGTCTCGTACAGTTTTCCAGCGGGGAAGAGACAGGCTGGGCAGTGAGAACTGGAGACTGCCGTGAGCCTTGGAAGTCCCGACATGCCGTGAGTGGCCAAGACCTGCTGAAGTACGGTGACCAGAAGAGCTGCAGGCACTGGATGCCTAAAACCTGTGCTTTTCCTAACACCTTCATAAAGTTTCCTGAATTAAAAGGATTCAGGAAACACATTTTCAGACTGTCAGTGAGATGCATTCATCACTCCCCTGAATATGCACCAGATTGTTAATGCTTCGGGCCAAATACCATGTCTTTTTTAATGCCTACAAAATGTAGTGCATGTTGCTGGCTCCATATTTATAATAATTATAAAAGTAACGGGAGTAGCTGGGTTCCTATAGGCTAGAAATGGCCAGGCTCAGACCAAAAAAAAATGATTCATTGTTGCAATTAATGCTTGAGCTCGCACCTGTGATTAATTAGCCTGGCGATAGTGCTATACAAAAGATCAGGGTGAGAATTAATAGGGAGACAAGTGCCGACTTTTAAGATGGTTAGACTACTATTTAGCGCTACTTCCTTGGGCTGCCTCTGCCCATTTAATTAAAGGCAATAGCACAGGCTTGCTATGCACCAGTAGACCCATAGGCAGGTGGTGCAGAATATTTATATAACAGTGTTCTGTAGAAAACTTCAAAATTAAATTCCCATCCTGGTCTCTAAATATAATTTTGAAATGTCAGAGATGCTAAGAAGAATGCTGGCACCGGATGAGACTGCTGTCAGGAAGAGGCAATAGCGTGCCAGATTTATACTGGTCTAAATACGCAGGTGACTTCAGCTCTTGTGTTTAAGGCAGCCTAAAATGCTCTGATGGACGTGCTTCATCTGGTGGGAGGCAGAGAAACCGAGAGGAACATGTGCTAGAGGTGTGTATGCCTGTAGGTGTCTATTGCTGATCCCTGCAGCAGCCACGCACTGGGATTAAAGCTGTTTTAACTGTGATCCAGCACTAATGACGGGGTGGGCGAGCGCCAGCGTTTAGGTGTGACGGCTACAAGGGCCAGGGCAGGAATTGTGGGGCTTTAAGCAGAACCCAGTACATTGTTCCCCTGTAATGATGTGTCCCACATCCACAGCCTGGCACACTGCAAATGACATCAGTGTACGAATGTCACCTTGATGTTTCCTCCTCAGAGATACCGCCAAGTGTGAACGAGAAGGGAGTGGGTACGGAGACCACAGTGTTGGTGGATGCAGCCTGATGAGATGTTAGTGGAGAGAAGAAGGACGAGAGATGTTCCACTGAGACCTGCCCAGGGAAAAGCTCTCTGTGGAAAGGGCTTTAGTATCTTTCCTGGAGCATCACGCCAGTAACAGGGTGGCAGTTCACCTTCTTAATGACCTTTTGCTGACTTTCATCTCACAAGGTATTTCTCTGTTTCTCTCTTCTCCTCCCACCCTTCTTTTCCTCCAAGCGTAGCCCTCCGTGGGGAACAGCTTTGCTCTTTTGTGACAGGTGACTCTGATGGGCAAGATGGAGCAGGAGCATCTCCCAAGCGCCTGCAAGTTCCCATGAAGCACAAATACTCTGAAGCACCAACCTTTTAAGGTGAGCCCCGTTGGCAAAGTTTTTTCTCCAGGTTTTATCCATCACTCCTTCCGCTGGCTCATTATCTTTCCCTTCTGCATATTTGTGCCTCCCACCACCCCAATTCATTTTTCCCAGTTACAGCAGCTATTGACTGGTTTATATAGATGGGGTTTAACCAGTCCTCCCCCCCAGCTGCTCCTGAATCGCTGACAAGGCCGATTTGTCTGTTCACACATCAATCTGAAAGCATGTGCAAAGTTATATCTTGGCTGACTTAATTGTTAGGAGCTGCAACCCCAATGTCTTTGTAAATAAGATGGTTTAATCCCATGGGGCATGCCTGGTGGAGAGAGTCAAATAAATACATCAATATGTAAATAGATCCACACGAGGAGGATGAACTGGGACTTTGCAAAACTGATAAAGCATCTTAGGAGATGTGTTGTCGCTACACTTCTTGCATATTCTGATGAAGCAGACAGTAATGCTGGATCTCAGCCCTGGGTTGCAGGAGAGAAGGGAGGGAGGGAGGGAGGGAGGGAGGGAGAGAGAAGTGCAGGCAGGAGCGCACTGTGACTGAAATTCTTGTATGGATTGATTTGACTTAAATATATTCCGAGGCTGGTCTAATTGCTAGTTTAGTCTCAGGGTTTGATTTTCCTGTTGCTTTCACATCTCTGCTGCCGAGTCTTTCCTGCATTTCAAGCAGCCTGACTGGGAGCAATGTCCCCACCAAACTGAACCTCTGTTAGACCAAAAAAGGTGATACCTGTCCTTACTGAACCTGTCCACAATGCGTTTGAGCAAAGTGGGCATGAGTTAAAGGCAGTGAAGGTCAGATGTTTGCTGCCTGTCTAACAGCATCGGGGGGTATTTTGGAAAACAAAGCCTGGAGCTTTTGGGACACCTTGTTCCTGCTGGGCCCGTGCTGGTGTGTCCTCATCAGAAATAGTGTTAGCAAACGGGGGGAGACCAGTTAAGGGAAGCAGGAACAGGAGAATGTGGCGTGACCCAATCTGCTGAGGCTGACACACATCCTGCAGGATCCTGCCTGCCGCAGGACTGTCTCTACAGGCGACAGCCCTTACTTTTTCCTGCTGTGTGTCGTGCACTGCGGTGCCCACCCACGGGAGATGCTGCTCTGTGGCAGCACTGTCGCACTTCCACCGCACAGCTGGAAATCCTGAGGTTCAGCTCACAAGCAGCAGCTCCACCTGCCCTGTGTCAGGCAAGAGGAAACCTGTCACCCACCTCGGGCACTCGAGTGCTTCTCCGCAGATTTCCAGGGGAAGGAGAGGAGGAGAAACCGCCCACCGCATTGTCTGGGGCGCTGCCTCCCTTTCTGCAGGGTGAGCTCCAGCCCTTGTTTTGCAGCACGCCACGTGGAATTTTATCACCTTCAACAATGAAATCTGTCACCTTCAAGCTGCTTTATTGTAATCTGGGGACTTTTCGCCCTGTCCGCCATAACCCGGCGCTGGGCTCCTGCCCCACAGTGCTGCATTCCTCCCCACGCCATTGCTAACATCTATCGATCGGGCTCCTGGCTGCAACCAACGGTGTTAACTTTAGGGACCACATTTGTACTTGTTTTCTCACCAGGATCAGATCGTTAATTGATCTTCCTTCTTTCTCTTTGCCTTCCTTCTGTCTTGTGTGCATCTCAATCCCCTTCTTCTTATGGCTGCTCCACATCTCCTCCCAGCCCCCCTCCAGTTTGGAGAATAAAAGCCAATCAAACACACACTAGAGCTGATATTCAGGAGGTGATCTGATGTTTTAAAGAATGTGACGTACAAATATATTTTCTAAACGATGATACCTTCATGTTGCATCAGTTATACACACTTCGAGTCAGATTAACTGGCGTATCTTCTCTTCAAGAAAGCAATGTAATAACAAACTCGGGGAGTGGTACCTCTTCAGCACACACGGCTCAGGTGTCGCAGCTCTTGAAGTGGTGGTGTGCGGGGCTTTTTTCTGGACGGTTTGCCTGGTGTGGCAGATAAATTGACCTTATTAATCTGTTTTTATTGTATGCTAAGATCGGAATGCTTTTGCTTGCTGCTTTTCTGTAGCGTCTATTGTGGATGCGTTTTTGTTTTAGCGGGTAAGTCATTTCATCTGAAATGCAGTTTCAGATATTTGCATACACATTTATATGGGCTAATTAAAAACTTACCATCAGAGTTGCTTTTCTGCTAACAACCACTGTACAGCAAAATGGTTGTTACTTTTCGGAAATGTCTGCGTCAGTGCAGAAATCTGAACTTTTGTAAAATCATTTGGTCAAATCTTTGGGGTTTGGATTTTCAATGAATAATCAATATTTGCAACAACAGATTTAAACAAAAAATGGTGTTCATTGAACTTTCTCCGCAGGAAAAATCTATAACATGTATTATTAAATATAAAGAGGCTTATGTTCTTGAGTTTCATCATGCCACAGCTTGTAATAGCCCTTCAGAAGCTTGAAGCAGGGGTTTTTTTTCATTAAACAAAATGTTGCGTTCCCCCTGCTGCATTCATTACAGGCAGCATATTGGAAGGTGGCTGTGCCCAGCAGTCCTGGCCTGGAGGGCCACTCTCATCCGTCTCCGTCGATGCCGCGAGTTATTTCATAAGCAATGGAAATACTTATTTCAACAGTGGATGTGTAAGGAGTGACAGCAACATCAGAGGTGTGAGGAACAGTGAAGGGGGAAGGACATTTTCTTGCTGGCGTTTTCATAGATCCTCCTCCTGAGTATCTAAGCAGGGAGGTGGTGACTTCGAGAGAGGTCCCTGGTGATTAAGGGTGTAGCTGATGATGGGTGCAGCTCTTCCCTCGGGTCCCCCTCCAGCCAGTGGTCTTAACCCCGACCTGTGAGAAGTTCCCTCTCTCACTCAGAGCTAAAATGCCTCTATGCAGTTGCTTACGCAGTTGGACATTTTAGGAAACGATAGTGGTCTCTAGGGCTGGGAATACAAGGATTTCCAGCGCCACCAGCAAGGAGCTGGGGGAAAAATCTGTGTCCCTTCAGTTGTTGGATTTGCCAGAAGTGGGACTTGCGTTGCTTCGGCAGCCAGGCAGACTCGGATTAAAGAAATGCTTCCGTCATGTTTTCATTCCCCATGGCCAAGTTCCAATATCCAAAATGGGATTACCAGAAGTGAAATGCAGTTGAGTTTTGCCTCTGCTGACCTTCAGCAGCTGCTGTTCCAGCCCTGGCTCCCCGGAGAGCTCTGGGGATGCACCTCTGTACCGATGTGTCAGCCTGATATTCCTGTCTTGAGCCTGTCCTAGGCCGAGGCTGCCAACTAACATACCCAACTGCAGAGATGTTGTGACAAGCCAATGGAGACCTTTCCTGCAGCACTTACAAATATGTTTTGCAAGGCAAAAATAAACAGTAATGCAAACATCATACTCTTTTTTCTTTTTTCTTTCTTTTTTCCCCCTTTGCTTCAGGAAAGCAGGAAGAGGCGAGAAAGGATTGACACTTTATCCCACCGAGGGCTTTTTCTAAGATGCCTGCTGGGAACACTCGCTATATTCTCTTTAGGTAGTAGCTCTTTGGATTTTCTCGCTGCCTTGCAAGTCACACTGAGGTGCCTGGAGAAGGATTTGCTGATTGCTTATGAAATCCATTCTCCCTTGAGGATCTGCTCTTTCCATCCTGATAAACTTTTAATTCTTGCTTTCTAATAACACTGAGGGACTGTGTTCTATGCCTTTATGAGGGTTTTGTGATTGATGTTCATCTGCGCTGCAGGAGACCAGTAACCTCATTTCATTTTTGACAGAACATCAGGACAAGCGCTCTGTATCCTTCTCCCTTCTTGGTCAGGTATCAATGAAAGAGAAAGTAAAGCGGATATGATCTGCCCAGGTCTGTCAGCCTGGCTCACTTCTCTCTCACCATATTGCTAAACTTCTGACACTGTTTCTGTCCAGCGTGGCATCTGGGCACGTGTTTAAAGGACATGGTCGGCTTATTTTTGATATCGTTCTGTTATCTTGGTTTTATTCTTGGTTCTGTACACTAATGTGTGGGATATTTGGAAGTAGCTGCTGTAACTTGACATGGGAGTAGATTGCTTAAATAGTACCTTACAGAGTCAGTGTAAATTTATAGAAGATGAGACCTGGAACCCAAATGCCTTTTTTTTAACCTGTCTTTTTACCAATTCTATTCTCTCTGCTCACTCTTTCTTATCTATTTCTAGCAGTTTTCAGATGAACGCAGCTCACGTTTTGTGTTTAGACTGACCTCATCTGTGATACCCCAATGGTTTCTACATGGCCAGTAAAGAGATCCTACACTTACGTGCACGCATACGTGCACACACACAGGTACACACCACTGGTGAAGGATTTGTCAGCATAAGAAATCCTGGAGGAAAAATGCCCATGATAATGAATTCATAGAAAATACACAAAATACTATACCCAGATAGCCAGGTAATATCATTCACCAAACTGTGACACTGTTCTCATAGAGCAAATGTCATTGCCCTTAAAAAATCCATTTTCTTTCCTTAGGAGAAAGGACACTGAGAGCACCTGTACTGAAAGGGAGAAGGTAGAAGAGCCTGTGAGCATGCCCTGCTTCCTGTGCTGTTAGGCTGATTCTAAACACAGGTTTGGTTGTTTCTTATAAATATTTATTTTTCCTCCCTGCTTTTTTGCTTTGAAATATCTGCTTGCGTTCTCAATGAAGAACAGCTGAGAGATCAGGAAAATGGCTTAAAAATTCAGCAGGCTGTAAGCTATTTGGATTTAAAATAGTGCCTGGGAGAGAGTTTTTTACGCCGCCTGGCTAAACAATCCTCCTTCTGTCACCGTCTGAGGTTGCCGTCCTTTGTTCGTCATGATGTCGCCTTCCTTCCAACTCTCCAGAGCCTTCAAGGCAAGGAAAAGAAGGACGAATGAGGCTTCTTTTCTTTTTCTTTTTTAAATCCCCCCAAGTCCTTCTTTTAAAAAAACCCCAACCCTTATGGGCCATCTGCCTTTGTTTCAGCTGTGTTTCTTGGCTTTGTTTCTTCATCATTTCCCCCTCCTCACCCCTTTGCAGGGCACCGTTAAGCACTTGGGGAGGCAGCTCAGCATCCCTGCTCTTGTCTGCAGCACTTGTAGCATCACAGCCTGCTCGTTTCACTGCGGCCAGAGCCATCTCTGCTGCCTACAGAGTCTTTTTGCCTTCCCTCTCCCAGGATCTGCAAAAGCAAAGCTGTGGCTGCTCTGCTGAGGGAGCGCGATTCTGGCAGCGAGGCAGAAGAAGCCGGGCACCCCGTTGCTCGCCCCTGCTGCTCCCCGGCGAAGGCGGGCAGGTGGTGGGGGGGATCGCTCTCCTGACGTCTGGCGAGGCCTCCAACGCTGCCCTCGCACCCGCCGCCGAGCAGGCAGGTGGCGGAGGGAGGGTCCCATCACGCTCGGGTTCCCGCTTATTCCCTCTGCAGATGCAGAGACAGGCGGGAGGGAGCGCAGGGCTGTCCCACAGTACAGGCTGAGGGCTCATCCTTTCGCCTCTGATTTGCAGCAAATGGAGGAGAAGGCTACGCCCAATGGGTGGCTCTCCCAGATGGGCTCACCTTTTTGTCACCAACCCCGGATCCACAGGACCTGCGAGCAGGACCCGCCTGACACCCTTAGCCGCAGCGCACCCTTTGCATCCTGCAAAGAGAGTCTGCCCACAAGACACGCAGGCACGGCTTCTGCAGCCTTTCTAAAGCCATTTTTGTTCAGAAATTCCTGTTGTTGTTTTTGCTGACCTAAGCGGGCTGTATCTTTTCCAAATGTTTCTGACGTTTCTCACAGAGTAATCTATTAATGTCGCAGACAAGGATTCTGCTGACTTCAGTTTGGCTTCTGTTTCCCATTGGACGGGCTCCTCTCTTTATGGGGGAATGCCTCAAGCCAAAAAGAGAGGAAAAAAAAACCCCAGCCCCTGAGCTAACTGAAAACAGCCCAAAGGGAAGCACTTTCCAGCCACATTGCCTCTCACTGGCTGGCTTCTGTTCTGTGCTTGGGGATGTGCCAGACTTCAGTGCCTCCGCGCTTTTGATTCCTGTTTATCCCCGGCAACATGATTGTCTATAATTATATATAATCTCCCCCTTGTTTACTCTTCTTCCTCCAGGTCTGAACGCAAGCTCGATGGCAACTCTCTGCTCCATCTGCCAAGACTCCAGCTCCAAACAGCGTCTCGGCATCCTCCACCTTCTTTTTCAAAAGTAACAAAGACATTTGATTTCCTCCCACCCCTTCTCTGGGCGCCCCTGCGCTCTCCCCCTCCCCCTCGCTGGCACTGGGGTTATTTATACAGAATGTGGAAACAATTTGCAGGAAAGCGAACAATGTAACCCGGAGTGAGGGGAGGGAGAGAAGTTTATTGTGTGCACTTACAGCCCCAGAAGTGAAACGCTGCTTTTTTGGGGGGAAGAGGGAGTGGACTGTTTTCCTTTCTTTCTGCTCCTCTCTTTCAGCGTCGTGCTGAACCGCTTTCCATCTTGCCAGAGTTGGGTCCAAACCAGAGCAACCAGATCTGACTGTGTGTTTTGGAGGAAGTTCAGGTTGGATCCCTCCCCGCATCACAGCTTGATGAGGCAGTATCTCTGTACTTAATCCTCTCCGAGGTTTTGCTCTCGGATCATTTCTGCTCCTGGATTAGCATTAATGAAGAGCATGTGTGCTCGAGAGGTCCTGATCTAGGTCCTGAGAGCTGCAGCACTGCTACAGGCACTGTTTTCTGCCTGGGTGTTACACATAGCTATTCCAAGGAACAGTTAGGCTGAAAAAGAAAATTCCTTGGGAGTGAATGAGACAGGAACTTTTTGCAAAGTCTAATTTCAGTCTTTCTCCCCTCACCCTCTAAAGATGAGGTTTTCAGAACATCCCAGCACCTTGCTAGCACCAATGGGAGGGGCTTTGTAAATCAAGCAGTTTGCTTTAGTGCCCATCAAAGAGCTGAGCTCTGCTGGAGCTTGGGAAAAAAGCACTTGCAGATCTGAGGTACAGGGTCTAAGCCATAGGAAGCTGAACCAGCATTTGATTTGGTACCATTGAAGCAGGTCTGAGGTCTTCAGATCTCCCTCTGCACTGGGCTCAGTGTGAAGTCCTCAAAAAGAAGTTGTCTAAGCCCACACATCTTTTGGCGAAGGGATTTTGGTGTTGCGTAGGCAAGGAAATGTTCTCGGCAGGTTGCACGTCCGAGCAGAGTGGCTGCCTTGGCAAGCCCCTCCCTTCCCGGGAGCTCGCAGCCTCCTTTCTCAATAGCCTCAAGACTTGGGACGTGATCTGTGCAAGTTGTGCTGAGCTGGTAGGGCAGAGCCAGGAAGCCTCCAACTGGGACATCATGTTCCTCTGTAAACTGGTGAAATTTCTGGCCCTGAACTGGTGCAGCGAATAAGCTGTGATCCGATGGTACAGAGGGACAGTTAGAAGGAACCTGTAGTGGGCTGTTCCTCCCTGTGACCTTGCCTCCTTTCCACCTTCCAGTACTTACTGCTCCTTCTCTGTCCGTACACAAGGTGTGAACTTCCAGTGTATGTTTTTTTCTGTAAAATGCCACATCTGCTCTGCTACGCGGAATGGCGAGGGTCTCTGTGGACAGGCTGATCCTCCTAAAGCTAACGGCACAGCACAGAGACCATCCCAAATACTGCTGCTGCTCCCTTTCTTTAGCCAGGTCTTGGCCTGAATTAGCAACTCTAGGTGTAAAAGGCAGGAAGAGCTGGAGCAGTAATACCTGTCACCTCTGTTTTCTGGTCAGAGGCAGTTCAGCTCCTCTTTTTGGGCCGTTCTAATTTTCACTAACTCTTAGAAGGGCCAGGAACAGCAGCAATTTCTGTTTTCTCTTCCAAGCCAGGCACCAACACTGTGGACTGGAAGCCTGCAGCTGGGAGCAAAGAGTGTCTGCGGCAGCCCGCTGATGCCCGTCGGCCGAGGCACCCACAGACACAGCAGTGCAGCCCCTTTCCAGCAGATGAGCCACGCACAGCGGCTGTGGCAGGAGGGAGACGTGCGTCTCATAGGTATTCGCTCCATCTACTCCAGTGCCCGCGAGCACAGCGTGCTCCTCAACCTCTCTGCCTCCCATCCATGCAGCTGCCTCTTGCAGAGCCTGTGGATGTCTGCAGCAGCCTGCCCAGGCACGTCACACGGTGTGCTTAGCTGACTAGCAGCGTATGGGCTGCAGAGAGTGTTTAAATGCATAAGACTCTGGAGAGCCCCATCTGGTCCCACCTGCAGCCATGCTTGCAGGCTCAGGCCCTAGGACAGCAGCTCTGGCTTTGGGGTTAGTCCCTGGGCACCTCACCGAAGGCATTAGGGGCAGACAGACATTTCCAATCTCTTTCTGATTCCCAAGGGTCCTCCCTTACTCCTGGAAACATGTGTCTTTTAGTTAAGCTACATGGAGGACTCTCGACTAAACAGCTCACGGCAGCAGTACGGGTTTGGGCAAAGTAGAGTCTTGTAGCTCTACCTATAGAGACTTTAAAATGCAGAGACCAGAGGGATCAGTGTAATTTCAGGGAAACAATCATTGGAGCGCTTGTGCTTTTTCCCTTCTGGTTCTAATTGTTCAAATTCTCATAAAAAGGTGGGAAAAACTCTCCTTGGAATGAATGTGCTGCTGAAACCATCACTGGCTTTTTGGAATTTCCTCTTTCATCTTGCTCTTTTTTTTTTTTCCCCAATTATTTTTAGGGCTATTTAGATGAGAACAGATTTGTATTCTTCTCTTCGTGCTGCTCGCTCACCACCTGAAATCCTCATCTGCTCCTTGCAGTTCCCAACACAACCGCGAGCAATAGCCTGAACAGTGCGTTCTAACTCCAGGTGAAGACAAGCAACAGAAGCAGATGGTCTTGTAAACAGCAGAGATCTGGCTCTCCCACAGAGGTTCTTGCGGAGTGGAAGGGAACAGAATGGTTAGTAAACACTGAGCAACTTTCATTTTCTGGGCTGAAATGTGATAATCTGGGGAGGGAAGGACAGCGTAGCAACAGCAACTATCATATTCTGGCACAGTCAGCTATTCCCAGCAGAAGCTGTTCATGTTAGAACTTGTAGCAAATTGGAGAATATGGGAAAGCGGGGTACGTTTTCCAGCATCAGGGAGTTTGTGGGTGAGGAAAACAAGATTTCCAGCAGCCCTTTTGCGCGAGGGTTTTAGTCTTGGTTTCTAAAGAGGTATCCTACTGTTTTTCTGTCATTCTTCCCTCCCCTTGAATTACTTCTGAAACTGTCAGTCAATCAGAGTTGTGAGTAACTTAATTGACAGCAAAATGCCCACAAGTTCCCTGAAGGTTTGCAGCTGGACGGCGGGAAAAAAAAACCCCAAAGTAGAGTCCCCACTGGTGGAAGAAACCTCAGCCACACATCCCTTCGGAGAAGCAGCAGCAGCCAGCTGGCAGACAGCACACGTGCTGCTCCGAAGTCGCGTGCGCTGCCCTTTGTCCAGCCAAGCATATACAGGACGTGGAAGTGAGCAGGAACGCTGCGGGGAAGGGCATGGGGGGAAGATGATCTATGGGATCTAATCCCCTAATAACCCAGCTTGGGTGCTTCTACGTCTCAGGGATCCGCGTGTTGCTGCACGTGTTCCATTAGCGGAGTGACAGTGAAGAGAACCAGGGCGCATCAGCCTCGTGCGTGAAGCGTGGGTAGCTGGAATGTCTGTCCTGCCGTGTCTGCTCCTGCAGGCACACCAAGGGGACAGTCGCAAGGGAAACAGGAAGAAAAGCCCGGTGCTGACATAACCTGCCAGGCCCTTCAGGCCAGGTGTTGACAAACCTCCCAGTCCATCTAGCCGCCCCCAAGAAGCAGTACGGGAACTGTTTCTTGAAGGTACGCAGATCCCTGGCTATATAAATTCTGCTTTTTCTTGTCCTTTCCTTACCCTCTGTGTAATGGAGCCTAAGAGCGAAGCAAGCAGGCAGGCCTCTTCCCTTGTAAGGGGGCTGGGGACTCCTCCTCGCTTGTCTTTCATGCTTGGGCAGGACCATTTTACTTGCCATTTCTAACTGTCCTTTGCTCAGCAGTGAACTCAGGGGGATTTGGTTGCTTAGCTTTAGAGCCAGGAAATGAGCAAAGAGGGGCAGGAAAAGAAAGAAAACAGAATAAGGAGGCTCACTTCCATAGTTTATTGAGCCCAGAGAGATTTCTATAAACCACATGGTATCGGGTGTAAAAGCAATGAAAGATGATAACCAGTGTGGATGAACGGAGCAGCCCAGAACTCCCACAGCCCGGTGACTCTCCAGAAATGTTGGAGGGGCTTAAACAGCAATTTAATGTGAACCTGCTGGCAAAGAGCAGCCCCTCCACCTTGTTCTTGTCAGGAAGAGGTTCTGATTCATGTCCCATGTTTTCTTTCCTTGGACAGGGAGACTACTGCAGATCCCATGGAGTGCAAGACTCACGGAGAAAAGAGACCTATGAAAGACGGATCCAGGTTGGGATTTTACAGAGGTTTGTGCTTGATGTAGGGTTGAAGAGTTGGTGTTTCTATTTTTCTTGGGGATTGGGAGGGGTGAGATTACCGAGTCCCTGAGTCTGAATGTAAAATGATTAGAATCTGGAACAGATTCCCAAAAAAGACATTTTGGGACAACTGAATGCACAAAGCAGCTTGAATATACCTGCCACCAGAGTTCATCCAGTCCCGGATAAAGCCTCTGAAATGGGCAGTTCTTTAATATAAAGTACATATGTCTGGGGACTCAAAATACAAGAAAAAATTATGGGGAGGACGAGATAACACTTTCTCGTTTCTTGGAAAGGGAGAAAATGTCAAAAAGTTATTAATTTTTTTCCTGAGAATGCCTCGGCTGGACGAGAACCACTGCAGGTTAAGACAATCCCCATAACCTGACACTTGCAGAACAAGTGGGCTCACTTCATCCTGGCACAGGTAGTTCTGGCATTTCTAGGGAGATCTGTAATTCCAAGTAATAACCTCGGAGGTTAATTGAAGTCTGAAAATAAGTTTATTTGGTAGGTGGGCTAGAGGGGTTTTTAATTATGTGTTTAGATCAGTGTTGCTTTAAGCGTTAATTTTGCCTGGGAAAGGAAGCTGTAGTATCAGGAACAACACCTTCTTCACACAGCTGAGATTTGCAGATAGAGAATTGGGGGGGCTGGTGAAAGCCCGCAGCCTGTTACAGCAGATGGAAATGAGCTCTGAATTAAAAGCATCTCTTTTGTTTGTTTTGGGCCAAAAATAACTGGACTCTGCATAAGGCCTGAGAATGGGTGCTCAGCAGTTTTTTGACAGCCAGGCTGTCAGAAGGAAGCTCCCCGAAATGCAGACTATACACATCTGGTATTTTTTTTTACCTTATTTCTCTTTTCTGCTTTGTGTGTCATAGTCTCCTTGCAGTTTTCCAGAGGAGAGTTACTCTTCCACTTGTTCTCCTTTGCCTCCTGCTGAGTCAATCCCTTTATTTTCCACCGTTATTTGTACTGTAGTCACTCCCAGAATCTGGGAAATCTTCCTCAGAAGTCTCCTGAGCTTACTGCCAGCTCTCCCACTAAAGCTTTTCATTCTTCGTTATAAAGAAGAACAAAAGGCCAGAAACGTGCGCCGTGACACCCATTCAGGTGCCGTTACCCTGTAATTCTTTAAAAACTCTATATGCGTTTCTAGTGGCTGAGAATTGCTAGAGTGGGAAGCCTACGGACTAAATTGGTGTTAGCACATGAAAGAGAAGCAAGTGCTGTGGCCTGGAATGGGGCACCGGGTTCTGGTTTTGGTTTGGACACTGACTCACTCGGGGAAATCATTTCCCTTCTCTGTGCACCTGTTTCCACTCCCCACCTCTAATTGTCTCTCTGTTTAGACTGGGAGCTCTTCAGGACACAGCCCGTCTCTTGCTGCGTGTACGTACAACGCCTCAGCACAAGGGAGCCTTGTCTTGGTTGGGGCCTTAGGTGTTCCAGTGGAACAAACAAGAATAGAAGGTATGCCCAGACAGCGAGGCAAGCTTCCCAGACATGCTGCCGTGCAAGCATGTCTGAAACCCGATGTGCTGGAAGCCGTCTCTCTTCCCAGTCCTTGGCTTCTCTCAGCCGGCCAGCAAAGCATTAACCAGTTCCAATTACAATGGTGAGGTGAACTGGCACATTCCCAGTTCCACTGGGAACCGGCGTGAAATCACTAAACTCATTTTGCAAACCCAAGCAGCGCCTGATCGGAACCTCCGTCCCGCGCAGCTACGGACCTGCCTGGAGCTGTGCCACCTCCCTGCAGGTGAAAAGCTCCTTCCGTCAGCCCTGAAGCTCAGAGCCATCTCATCCCGCTCCCAGCCCACACCGCACACGCTGGAGCCTGCTCCAATTTGCCAGCAGAGAAACGAGCAAAAACATTTTCTCCTTTCCTCCCTCGTCCGAGGAGGTGCGTACACGTCTCTCTGGCTTTTCTTCTTGTCCGCCGGCTTTTGCGTAGCCCCTTCCTCCCGTTGTGTGCTCATTCCCTGCACTCCATCCCATCTTTTGCATTCCTCCCTGGTTTGATACAGCATCTCGCCAGTCCTGCTTCACACTAAGAGAAGGGGTATTAGATGGATTCCCCATAGAGTATAAATTGAATGGAGAGAAGTGGCTGGTTTCCCAGCAATAATTTATCTGATTAAAAAAATACTCCCCAAACTCCCCCCCCGCTCTGGTCGTACGCCCCCTCCAAAAAGGAACATTGGCACTCGGGCTAGTGTTTGAACTGTATTATTCAAATTGCTGGAAGGGGGATTTAGATGGGAAAATAACTGTCAAAAGATGTCTCTCTGGGGAAAAAAGCATGAGCTCTGAAATTTGGAACATGGGTTGTTGTATGGAGGAGGCAGAGAGAGTAAATAATTCTGAGTCAAGTACCTCCGTGATTTCCAGCTGTGCCCTCATCTAACAAATATTTTACACAGATATACACAGATGCACACGTACACGCTCACACACATGTGCCCCTGCACACACATTGGAGAGAAGAAGCCATTAGCAGTAACTCCAAAGCACAGCAAGCTGTTCCTGCTGTTCCCTTTCTCCTCTCTTTATTTTTGCCTTACTTCAGGGCTGGTGCCAAATAAAAGAAAAATCCGCTTCATAAAATGCATGTCTCCTTGTTTGTTCCCTGTGCAGGTTTTATTCCTTTCAAATCAGCGCCATCCAAGGCTGGCAATTTTCTTCTCCTGCCAAAGCCAACATTCCTTTACTCACACAGACCGTTGTAATTGGGGAACGGAAAAGTCACCCCGACACCCCTCTTCATCACAGCAAAGCGGCGTAGGTGACCTGAACTACGTGTTTCTGGCCCATCTGTATTTCGCTGTTGCCTTTTTCTTTGTGGGAGAGAGGCAGGTATTTTACATTTCATACTGCTCCCACCATACGCAGTGATTTATAACAGGAGCTACCTTATTAATGTCAAGGGCAGAATTGCTACCGACGCTCAAGCTGCAAGAGCGTATGAAAATCATTTAGTTAGCGATGGCGTGGTCCCAGCACCGAGGGCTGTTAGCTGATGTACATTCCCCTCTCTGCTCGCAGCCTCCGCCAAGTCTGCCTGCTCATTTCTGGGCCAGTGGGTGAAACGTGAACAGGCCCATTCTGAGCCGCAGCTTTTCAACCTCGGAGCAACCTTAAGCGAGTCGCCAGGGCTCAGGTTTCCTTGCTTTTTGACAGGAGTACTGTTCAGATGAAACCTCTCTCCGCTCCTTCTGGAGGATTTACACTGCCACAAGTCTTCATTTTTTCCAGATGTTTTACCTAATAAATCAAGGAGTCTCATCAGAGGATTCGAATCCAAAAGCTGTTACCATGACTTCAAAGGCGCAGGCTGGAATGGAAAGAAGCAGTGCAGACATTTTATACCACTCTGTAGTCACCGATCATGAAAATACACCCTGGTTCCAGGATTTTTTCCTGTGGATACCAAAACTCCACCGTGATTGAATAAAATGGTGCTGTGCTCCTTCAGCCAACCTTTGCTTAAAAGAATGGAGCCGCAGCACTTGCAGGTGGTACGGTTGGCAGTGACCGCGGATGGGGCTGGTCCTGGGAGGAGGTGAGCTCTGCCAACCCCCATCCAAGATCGGGGACCATTAACTCAGGTTTGAGCTCACTCTGTCTTTACAGATCAATACGTGGCTGCCTATTTTCTCTCCGTGATAGTTTAAGCTGTTCTCAAGTAAAGGATTCAGACGTCCGTTCATATTCTTCAGATGGTTGGGAGAGAAAAAGATAAAAAGAGTTACATGGCTGCAAAATGTGATTGCGATTATTCATACTGGTTTGTTCCTTGATCAAAAATGTAACTTCTTTTTTAAATATAGTGAACCCTTTCTTTTTACGGTGTCTAAATGGTGTCATTTTCTTTCACTGTTACACTTCTAAAGATAAATGCTCCAGCGTTTTGAGAAACTGTTATGTATGTGTTTCTAATTACTCGGTAGCACAGTGTACTGCAGGATAATGTAATGTAGAAAAGCAGCTGAAGAAAGAAAAGATGTTCCTGCAGGTAGGTGAGCTGAAGACCTACGAGACTGCGTTTTGGTTCCCTGCTTTCCTGAAGAGTGCTGGCATGGCTCCGGCTGCGCTAGGTGCTGCCCATCAGAGGTGCCCAAGGTAGGCTGTGTCCTTCACCAGCTTCTCTGGGCAGCGGTGCCAAGGTGAACTGCTCTTCTTCACCCCCGCCTTGTCTTCCCTGTCCGTGCCAACAGCTGTGGGGCCACATGCTAAACAGTTTCCCGGTTGAATTTGTTGCACCGCTCCCCGAACAGTTGTATGAGCAGGACTAAGTGGATGGTGCCAGGTGAGGAACAGGCTGCTGGTGGCAGGAGGGAGAAGGTAGTGTGCCTGTGGGGAGTGCCTGCAGCCATGAAAGGAGGTGCCCAGGTTGAGTGTTGAGTTCCCGGGGAGGATTCGGGCTGTCTCCTTCACAGGGCTGCCTCTCTGCAAAGCCACCAAGAGGGGAGGCTGGGACAACCTCCTGAGGGTGCCTACAGCAGGTGATGTGTGCAGAGACTTTGGCTCGCGCTGTCTGTGGATTCTGGCACGTGAATAAGTTGTCACTGGGGGCTGTTGAGGGAGGGCTGAGCTAACCCTCTCTTACAGCGCTTGCAGGTTAAAAGCATGCAGAGCTCTTACTGCAAAGCAGATGTGTGCTAAACTGCTTGCGGGCCAGATCTCCGAGGGAAGTGGAGACTGTAGCTCTTGGAGTGCTGTGAAAACACTGTGCAACCTCCAGTAAACACAGATTTGGGACGTGAATTTACTTCACTTAGACTATATTCTACGTGTCCAAGGCAGCAGTGAGCAAGAGGGCATTTGGTGCTGCAACATGCTTCACCAGATCTTTAAAAATCACCATGGTTGCCCAACAGGTTTTCATGTAGGATGTTTCAGGGCAGGGAACGTCCTGCTGCATTCTGGTGGAGGGTTGTCAGGGTGGGAAGGGCCAGGTATGTATTTCCTGTGTTGTGATGATATGTTCAGACTCAAAAATAACCTCCTCTGAATGTAAATGCTAAATAACAGTTACCACGATACAGTTTGTTCCTGCCACAGACTTCAGAAAAATTGCTGCTTATCTTCCCTCCCCCAAGATGTTGAAGCCCAGCACCCCAAACTGTTGTGACTGCCTGGGATTGGTGACATCTAGAGTGATACGTGTTGGATCATCCGAACAGAGTGGGAGCAGCACAGCTCGTCTTCGGGAGCCAAAAATAGGTACTATCATTTCTGAGCTGAAGCCTCCCTTCTCTTTCCCCACCCAGCCCTGCCTATTTGGCACATGCAGCACATTATCGTAGTGTTCACGTCGTACCAAAGAAAAACCACATTCCTACAGCAAGCAGCGCGTTAAGTAGGGGACATGCTTTGGAGGCAGAGTATATTATGACACGGATCCTAAATTAGTGAGCACCAATGACAAAGGTTTGCAGATTTTCTTCAGACAATGGGTATAGAATGGAGTACGGCTCATCTGCTGCATTGCCATGTGGAAAAGCATCGGAGATGTTCAGAGACGTGCCATAAAATAGGGAGCTTGAATTCCTTTCACTGGACAGCTGCTCACATACTTGTAATTGAATGATTGAGTGATGAATGTAGCACGTTTGATTTTTCTCCGCATGTTTTATCTCTTTTATTCTGTAGCTCTGTGAATCTTGGTCATACTTTCACCTTTTTTTTTAAGTCTAGTCACTGGAGTAAGTATTTGTCCGCTTCTGCCAAACCCCAAAAGCTACATTTCATTAAAAACCCCACGATTATTCAGGAAGGGTGAAGTTTGATTCACAAAGATAACACTCTTTGAAGATGTCTGCTCCTTTGGTGGTGACTGATTTAAATGGGTTCCATTTTAGTATGCCTGTTATGCTGTTCTCAAGGCCACACAAAGGAGGAGGAATTGTGTGAGGCCATATAAATCAGGGTTTGTTATAGGGATGTCAAACACAACTGCACCATGGGGTGTTAATGGTGAGCAGGCAAGTAGTCAAAAGCAAGTCAGAACCAACTAAGAAAAGCCACAAAGCTAATCTGTCTGGTTCTTGATGCTTCCCAAAAGTGCAGTGTCTGCACACTCACGTTCTGTTCTGGGAGAAGCTTGGGGTGTTAGACTGATCCATATCGCATTTTCAAAGTGCTGCAGTAATTGGATGAGTAGGTTTGGTGGAACATCGTTGGATCTCAATTTCGCCCATCAAAAAAGATCTGAAAACGAAGCTACGTGAGCACATCACCAGTCCAGGTTTCTTCCTTCTTACTAACACCACGCTCACTCCACGTGCTCAGCTAAAGCGGTGGTGACCAGGCCACTGAAAACACAGAGTAAAGGACCTGTTGGATTAAACTTCCATCAAACAGTTCATCGTGTGGAGGAAGAAAACTCCCAATCTTTGTGCATGCAAATAAGAGTTTCCTCCTTTTCCCGCAGCACTTTGTGAGCAGAGTGGAGGGCAGCCAAGAAAATTTAACCAGATTGAGAAATATAAAAAAAACCTTTTAGTGCACACTTGAAGTGAAAGCTCTCAAGCAATGCTTCCTGCGTGCTCGACCACAGAGATACTGCCTGCACCAGACCCTTTCTCTAGAAACGTTCACCCTCGACATGGCTGCTGCAGTGGGCCCCGTGCTGCATCTCATAGTTGGGTTCTTCCAGGTCCTGGTGACCTCTCCTTGCATGTGGATCATTTACGTGCAGGTTCATTGCGAGTTAAGTCCCGAGGCTCTGACTTCACTGAGTTCCCGAGTGCTGGAATAAGAAGTGATTTGGGATCTGGGTGTGCAGCCTTTGGAGAAGGTGCCAATGCACATGCTGTCCCCCTTCCTCAGCCCCATAGTATAGGACGCCTTGAGCACTTCAGGTTTGCGGGGGTTTCCGCTCACTCTTTCCACCATCTGCTCTTGTCCTTAAGGCCCAAGGCTGCATGATGGACCACGAGTCTCGAAGGCAGGTTTATGGGCACAGAGCGGACCATGGGAGGAATGCGGTTTTCTGTCCCAGAACAAACACGCAATCTCTGCAGCTTTCCAAATACCTGTTAGTCCAGAAGAGAAACTGAGCTCAAACCTCCTGAAAAGTATTGCGATTTGTAGCCAAAATGAAGCTGTTAGAGCTTCAAAATGGGCCACGAGGCTTCCTTTGTACAGAAGGAATTCAAGACCGTGGAAAGTTTCAGGGACTGAATGTAGCTTGTGAGCCAGGATCTTGGATGATCACATGAGCCCATTGGACAGGCTGCCCACACGTGCTTGCACATGTGCCTGCGAGCACATACCACTGTGGTTTCTCTATTAGTTTTTGTTATTTCTCAGTATTTCCATTAATATTGAATGTATTTATCTTGGTTGCTGGTAATGACAGCAGTGAAAGTGCTGACTCTGATGTCCCTCTGGGACGTGACATTGACTTGACACAACCCAACATTTTTGTGTGGGCCTGCAAAAAATGTCCTGCCCGCTACCCTCCAGCCCAAGAACATTCCTGGCTTCTCTGATAACATCCTTAAGCACAGCACTGATATAAAGACTTTCCTGTAGAGGAATGACCTGACACTTCCAAATATTTATTTTCTGGGACTTCTGGGTTACTAGAAGCTATTTGAGTTCCAGCTATTCCTAGTGAGAAGGACTTCAGCTATCTCAGTTCTATACTTACAGCGTCCCTCCGTCTCACAGATAATATGTTGGAAATAAACGAATTTGGCAAGACTAGCAAGCAGGGAATGAGAGTCCAGACCAGGACAGACTGGAATAACGGTGGTACCCTGGTAGCTTTTTGGAAGACAGTAAATGAAATGGGAAGGGAAGAGTCCGGGTAGGGAGGAGGAGCTGGTGAACTCCAGGCAGGGAACAACAGAGGGTGCTGCAGGTCACAGCCGAGCTGTGGGAAGGGTGGCACATGCTTCAGTGCAGGTGCAGGGATGCAGCTGTGGTCCCCGGGGGTGGCCGGTTGTGTTGCGACGGTGACCGAAATGACGGCGGGGGAACGATGGGTGAGGAACGACTGAGGTGCGGCTGGATAACGCCAGCTACGAGCCAGCGGGGTTCACGTCTCCCTTTAAAATCAGGTCAAGCAGAATCCTGCTGCTCCTCCTGAACAAAAGAGCTTTGTTTAGGAAGTGGCGGCTCCTGAGCAGCCAGTTTGTCCGTGGGAGCTGGGCGCGCTGCAGGGCAGAGGAGAGGATGCAGGCAGACGCGGTGTGCACGCAGGTACCCTCCAGCTCCATGCACAAAGCTGGATTTTGCCTTTGTGAACATTTGCCAATGATAACACATCATGTACGTCAATAGTGCCTCTAACTTGCCTTAATACCTTTTTATGAGAATAAAATTTGTTCTTATATGGTGCTTTTCATGCTTGAGGCAGTTCAAAGCGCTTCGCTAAGCACAGTAATGAGTTAGATCTGGGAGCGCAGTGATTGTGTAGGCAAATACAGGGACTATTATGTGCTCTGCAATAATTCACAGAGCCGCCTATGCTAGAAACTGGTTTATTTATTGAAGGGAGGAATGTTAGCTGGATCTCATGGTTGTCCTCTGGAAGATTTTAATGATCTTTAGCTTCCATTATAGAAAGGCACCTCAGAGAAATTGGAGCCAAGAGACCTCGCTCGAGGCACAGCGCGTGGAGCTGCGCAGCACCGAGGCAGCCGTGTCCGCTGAGGTGAGGGGCCCGAGATCAGCTGCAGCCCTTCAGCCTGAGATTTACCTTTCTCAAGCATATTGCATCTCTGTGAATCCTCTCAGTGCCTTCAGGCTGACTCTGATATTTGATGTCTCTTTTACCTTACTTTTAGTTATAAAATAAAAGCTTTTTTTGTCCAGGACCTTCCACCCCTAGGTCTTGAAGAGGGATTACTGAGTTTAACAGTGTCACTGTGAAACACCATGGAAGTATTGCTCTTCTCCACGGGAATAAAGGCAGATTTAAGGCTAGATCCAAGCAGACATCTGAAGTGAAATCTGCACAGAATTTAGGCACCTTAGTCCAAAGTCATGATCCTGAAAAACCTGCTCTCAGCTTTCCCTGCTGCAGGAGCTGCCTGTGCACTGCAGACTCTTCATTTTCAGTGTTTCTTCTTCCCGTGGCTTCTCAAAGGCACTGGGGGGTATATTTGGCCAGACAGACCTTTCCTGATGATGACCTGCTGGCCGGACTGTGTCTGGGATTTCTCCCTAGAACATCTGGGTCAAAATGAACTGGTGTGGTGGAGGAGAGCGGTATCTGCTTCCACTGGCCTGCCCATCTCTGCTGGTAGGTCCCCTCTGCATGACTGCAAAACACCATGCGCAGTCCAGTCCTCAAAAGTGAATTCATGTCTTTTTACCTTTTCTAGAAAAGGCCAAATGATCCCTAGTACATTGCCCTTAGCTTCTGTGCGGACAGAATGAGGGTTGGGGCGCCCTTCCTACTACTTGATAGGCCTTGGTGGAAAATACACATTATCCACTTCTGCACTACAGCGATATTTCTCCCAAGGGAGCCAGCTTTTTCCTATTGCTGTATGATGATTCTATGATTCTGTGATTCCACAAGCCTAATTACGAAAGTGAGTGGAGTCAAACAGGAAGATGCTGGCCCTCTAGATGTTGTGTCAGCGTAGACATCTTCAGGGACTCGCTACCTACACAGTGACCTGGCCTGTGCGGCTGGGCTCTTTCGGGCAGTTTAGTGTATTCAGCTGACTGAATTGCTTGCCTTCATGGCAGAGGGTCTACCCTTTGGTGTCCCCTTTGCACACCACAGCAGCCGTACTTAGCAAAACAGTTAAAGAAAGAAGTTTCTTTGGCATTTGTGATGCCCCAGGAAGCCTTCCATGTGCCTCCTTAAGCTCCCGTGAGGCCACTTATGCTGCGCCTCCTGGGAACAAAGAGAATTTGCATGACTTTTCAACATCTCCTGCCTGCCCAGTGATTTGTGTGCTAACTCAGAATAACAGTCATTACCTCTCCAGAGTTCGGGGCACCAGAGGGTGTCAAACTGCATTGCAAACAGGGCAGCCCTGCTGACATGAATAGAGCTGGTCAATCTGGAGTGTAAACAGAGTCTGACTTACTATTAATTAGCTTCCTAGCAACCACAGAGGTAAGAAGAGAAAGCTGTCACCCAGTCTCCTCCGGAATGGGACAGGGGAGAGTAGCTTGAATTGTCCAGTGCAAAACGACACCCAGCTAAGACTGTAAGTAAAGATTAATACTATCTCTAATTGAAACCAGATGAAACATTCAACTAGGCAGCCTACAAATGCTTTACAAAAAGTACAAAGCAAATGCTTTTTGTATAAGCATTAATCTTTATGCCTCGCTAGGGTCACAAGCACCAGTGAGAGTGCAAGGAGAGCATTCGGCTCGGTCAGCATTGGTCTGTAAAGATCTATGTCCAGTTTTGCACTTAATTCTGATTATCCGGGGCTATTCATTAGCTCCTTTCAGTTTCCCTGTGAAGATCTGTATGTTAGGTCTCCTGAACGCTCTTGCACATAAAGATCTGTCATTGCTTGCTCGGGCAGCTAAATTGGGTAGACAGTTCACTGCTCAATGGTATCTTAACTTTGCATCCTTTTCTGCTGGGGCAGGAATACTGGGGATGACTTCAATCTTATTGTAATCTGCTTGTACACATTGCTTTTCTAATTTCATGCCTAGGTATGGCATTTCCATTACAAAGGAGTTTTGTTGGTCGAGCTCTGCTGGTCTGGGCCTTTCAAAAGCTGATCAGAGCTTCTGGTCATGTGCTTCTCCTCTTTTCCTGCAGAACAAAACATCATCTACACAGATCCTAGGCTATCAAAGCCCAAGAAACAGTTCAAGTGCCAAACACAACCCAAACGGCAGCCTGAGAAAATTATGTCTCCCATCAGGGCTGTTGAATATGCACAACGTATGGTCTGTTTTCCTAACGTGCCTGTCAGAACCCTGCTGATGCCTCCAGCAGAGAAAAATATTTGGCAAGGCCATTTCCCCCCAAACTTTACTCCTTGCAGGAAACAGAAAGTGTTCTTTTCCTACATATTTATTTGTGCTTAACTGTAATCACAAAGGGTTGCATTTTTTCCCCTTTCTCTGGTGACCCATGAGTGTCCACTTGCTGTCACTTCTGCGTTTCCTCTTATCTTTCACAGAGCTGTGAGCCTTTTCACCCCTGCCTCTCGTGTCTGCTACACTCCACGTAACACTTCGATAGAGGAGATGAGCTTTAAGATGGGTGCGCTCTATTCAGGTTTACTCAGCACCCTGTGCAGGCTTCCCTGTTTTTTTTAAAATCCTCATTCTCTTGTTCAGGTACCCTGGGGAAGGTGTTCTTCTAATGCAAACCAGGCTTTTCAACACAACTATGTATTCTGCTGATTTTTCAGACTGTCTCTTTTGCTGTCTGTTGTTTCCCCATAAATTTAAGAATGGATCCCTTTGGTCAGAGAGAAGATCCCCACTATAAGCACTGACTTAGAGCAGTTTCGCTCACTGCCCAATTTCAAGAGTCTGCTTGTAGCTTTTTTTGAGGGTTTAATGAAGTTTGTAGCACTGCATAAGTTGGTGCACAACTTATAATTAATTAATATCCATTTATCTTTCAGGCTGTGGTTTGTTCACCCTCTGCTACAGTGTCATCCCACCCTCCCCGGGCCCAGGGGGTTTTGTCCACACTGACCGCTGTGTTGGCATTCGCACGTTCTTGATATCATCACTGGAGGTACTCCGTCTTTTCCCAAAGGTGGGAACTGGTTTCTGTTGCTCGCCCCACTGCTCTGTTCCATCGCGCGGGTTTTTTGCTGGCCGCTTCTGAACACTACAGATCTCTACCCTACTCCCTTCTGTTGTGGACTTTGGGATTATTGGGTCTCTTCCCTCAGTCAGCTTTAGTGTAGACACGGTGACTTTCCAGTGCTGTTTTAACAGATCAGTTCATTGGCCTCAGACCCGCAGTTTGCAAGGTAGTCTCCAAATCGGCTGCTGTGGTGCAACAGATCCAGCACTGGACTCACTGATACCCATGTTAATTGTGAGTAAAAAAAAAAAATCTACTTTTGAGTGGTTTGTTCCAAAACCCAGTCAGGATCTGATCTCTTATCTGAGTTCAGTTAGGCTTTCAACACTGCACGTAGGCTATTCAGGTTAGAGAATCACAGAGCTTTCGGTGCTTAGTCCTCCTTCACAAACATCGTATCTGTCATTTTTAGGTGAAGTGCAAGATTTCTTAGATTTGTCACTTGTAGCATGGTAGGCATCATTCCCCTGCGTCAACTGAAAATTAGTAAAACCTTTCATGCGTAGCTGGCTGTAGCCAGGAACAAGACTAACTTCATCTTTCTGCTTTGGCAATTGCTCACAGTGAGGGATTTGCCTTTCTCGGTGTCGGAGCTCTCGCTGCTCGCTTCCTGCAGCAGGAGCCTGTGCACAGCATGTGCTTCTTCAGGAGTCTTCTAGGGGCACCATACCCCATGGACTACTGCATTTGCCAGGAATTGGATGCAATGCTTAAAAAAAAAAAAAGAGAAAAAGAGAATAGGAGTGTTATGTGAGGTTTCGTTTCCTGATGTCTTTCACTGGTGCTTTTGTACATCTTTCTTTTTAAGCTAAGCATAATACATGAGCTCTGCTCTTTAGTAAAAACACACGTTAACAGCAGAGGTAGCAGTAAACATCAAAAGCATGTCAGTAATACTATTCCTCGTCTTCCCCTACGCTGCCTTCTCCAAAAGCAGTACTTCCTAGAATGACCTGGCTCACTGCAGATACTGCAACGACAACCCCAGAAGGAGCAGATGAGCGCTGCCTCATACGTGGTGAGTGGGCCAGAGGTCAGAAGGAAAAAGCTGGACAACCATTTGAGAGGATGGTTTAGACAAAACTAACAGATCGTGAAGGAAGCGTCAGCCTGAAAGAGGGTTTTAGAGGCAGACTGCAGCCATTTGGGGCTAGAAAAACATTAGATTTGTGAGAAAGCTTTTCTTCCTCTGTCAAATATATCTTTTTTGTTACCTGCCTCAGAGGGCTCGCATCCGAAAAACGCCATTTCTTTTCTTCATAGAATGTAAATGTTCATTCCAGATGATATAGACATAAACCTCAATTTCTTCTCAGCCCTCACTGTAGGTTTTTGAACGTGAAATGAGAGTCTTTTTGAGAAATGGATTTCTTGTTGAATGCATACACTTCTGTACTTCCAGAAATGACGGGTACTTCTGATAGCCTTAACCTCTTTCTCTACCGATTCCCCATTTTTAGCAATGTAAATTTGTTCCAAACATCTCTCCAGTTTTTGGTAGCGATCCCTTTTAGCTGAATTCTGTTGGGGATGTGAAGGCATCTTGCTTTTACCCAAAAGGTCCACTGCCTGTATAGCGTAAGAGTATTTTCCTCTCCCATTTCCCTGCCAGCATGTGCCTCCCACTGCACTGGAGGAGGAGATGCCATTTCAACCTTTGGTCCTTCTAAGAGCATCCCCTGCAAAAAAATGTGTATTAGTGGAGGGGGAGTAGGTGAGCGAGAGCCTGGGCAGCATTTACAGTGTGGTGGTACCTGTTCGCTAGAAGGTGCATGAACACCTTCACCTCTTTTGGGGACAGGCTGCTCACTGACCACTGATTTTCAAAACCCACTGATCTCTGTCAGTATGAACCAGCAACCTTTAGTTTCCTGCAGTTCCCTCGGCTCCATTTAGTATCTCTGAATGTCTCTGTGTCTCCCCTGGACACAAAGTCACATTCTGACCTCTTCGAAACTCATTTCATATTTCTTAGAATCAATAAACTTCAAATGCAGTCGCAGAAATACCAAGCAGTCAATAAGTCCAGTCAAGTTACGTTAGACGTAAAAGCGGTGTGTTGTAAGGGTGACATTTTCCTAAGGAACTGCTATTTGGGCATATTTGTTGTTTCAATTAGTCTGATTTAGTGGCCCAGTCAGGGGGCTGCAGCCAGTAGCACTCAGGCTGTAATTTGATTTCTAAAGCTGCCATTCAGGTACTAAGGAAATAAAAATATGTGGTAAAACCACATTGTGACAGCAGACGTATAGATCCTGATGTGCTTAATGTGCAGCGTTACCTGTCAGGAAGATACAAGGGTTCACGGCATGATCACCCGCATTTCATATCCCATCAGAGTTGCGTGTTTTTCTCTCCCGGCTTTGATCACCGGTCCCCTGGGAGAAGCACGGAAAGGTGGCAGAATGGCGGTGTTTTTCCAGAACTGTTGCCCTGAAGGGATGTTTAAACAAAAAAAGAAAGTAAAATTAATGTGTGTGAAAAGTGCCAGATTGACAGCTTTAGCGAGTAAAACACTTTACCTATTTGAAGGCTACCCACGTTTTATCTGCTAGACCTGTCAGCGGAGTACCATTCCTCAGCACAAAATATATTCTTTTCTTTTTAAACTGTCCTTGTGTCTCCAAATTGCTCAGTCCTGCATCCGAGAAAGATTTAGACAGCACTAATGGGGTAAGAAGTTGGACTGCTGAAAACTAGGACGGAATGCTGGCAAATTTGACCTGGTTTTGGAGATGCTTAAAATTTGCAAGAGACTAGAAATGATTTAAAAATAAAATTTATGCAGAATGATTCAAGGCGTAGCTCTGCTTTCAAACTAGAAACTACTGGGAACAGAAGCTTGTTTCTTTCCTTAGCAAATCAGGGCTGCATCACTGTTGTTGCTCTCTTTCCAGAGACCTCCGCGCACTCCTCTGAGAACGATGTAATCAAGGTCTTGTCTGGACTTCTGCAGTGGGCCCAGGTGCTGCAGCATGACCCCCTTGGCAGGAAGGAGCTTTGGGAGACACCATGGTCAGGTGCGTGTGGCAGGAGGTCCTCCCGGCACCTGGCAAAAGAGATGTCCTCCGGGGCTCCTTCAGTGGCACCTTATGAGCTTGGGGAGTGGAAACCATGTCTAAACGAGGTCTTGGATCTGCTGCTTTATGGCATTGGTATCAAGATGTTTAACTTATTGGATAGAGTCAAATTAGGGCTGTGCACTTTTATGCATAGATAAAGTTATGTCTAAAACTGCACTGTAATGTCTTCAAAGCATCTGATACATGAACCTGAAGATCTGCACTGAAAGGTTTAATTTTACAACTGTTTCAGCTTGTTCCTTTTTCAGATGACACAGTAAAAATTAAGAAGTCCAGTATCTGTTCCATGAAAAATCCATTTATATTTATAGGAAATTCCTTCACAGAATTTGAAAGGGTGATGAGGTTTTGAGGAGCATTGCAGCAAGAGGAAGCAGACCCAAAACTCTAACTTCAAAAGGCTGCCCGAGAAAGGTATGAACAAGACAGTTGCTCATTACAGCAAACAGGACTCTGTCCGCATCCCAACCTATTGTCCAATGTCAGTAGTATTTCCCATTTCTGCAGATCATTGTCCCTGTCTTCACTACATCATAGTGATGATGGGTGCCACTGGTTTTGAACTGTGAAATGAGTGGATTAAGGTAATTTTATTTGTATTTACTATTCTGTCACAAAGTTCTAAAACTACTCTGTGCATCCAGTTTCTGCCATTTAAAGCAGAAGGATACTTTAGCCACTATTTTCAAACAGGGGCTCCTGGAACAAGCCAGCCATGTCTGACTGCCAGCACCAAAGGACACTTGTGGAAGTTGTAGGTGTTGACACAACAGTCAAATCTATCTAGTCTCAAGGTTTTATGCATGAGACTTGCTCATCTAACTCTGGCTGATCATGCAGGTAATGTGGCTTTTTCTTCCCACTTCCAGGCCTCCACAAGCGCCGCTGAGCAGTGAAGGGGTCCCAGAGACGGAGAGAGGTGACAGTGCTGTGCAGCCACGGGGAGCGTGCCTTAGCCTCTTCTGTCCTGTGGGTGCAGGGGGTGTGGGCTGTGTGTGCAGGGGGAAATGGGGAGCAATTGTCATGTGCCAAGGAGCAATGGGCTGTATATTTTCCAGCCATCCTCTGTTGCTGGTCTAAGATTGTTTCTTTGATTCCCCAAGCCCAGAGGCAAATGACTGTTTCTGTGTGCTAGGTATCAGTTCTCTTGCTTTAGCTTTTCTCCTCTCCACTTTTTTCCTCTCCGTTTTGATTTGCTCTGAGTCTGCTGCAGTCTCACTTCCCTGCCTCTGCTGGCACAGACACCAGGAGAAAATGTGGTAGTGTTTACGTAGCACTGAAGCACTAGGAGTGAGGAGATGTGCGATGTGGACCGGCTGCACTACCTTTGGTGACTCACACCACCTTTCCATGGTTCTGCTTTCCTTCCAGCTTCCTGCCAGGCCGGCCTTCTAGACTATCCCCTCTCTGGGGAAAGGACTTGCTTTTATTGTGCGATCCTACACTAGTCTAGTACAATAGGACCCAACCTCAGGTAACACCTTTAGGCACTCCCATTATATGAATGAGAACAAGATTGTTGGTGTCAGTAATTAACATTCTTGTGGGATTGTTGGAAATGCTTTGGGATAAACACCACCTGGAATCCTCGTCTGGCTTACTTGGATTTTTAAGATGCAGAGGAGGCTGATCCTGTTCACGCGAGAGGGCATGGACCATCTGTATCTTCTCTTACTGGGTGTGCAAAAAGTCATTCAGCCCGAAGAGGAGTTACGGTACCTCAGTGAGAAGCGGGACACTGGAACAGTGAGGGCATTGCCAGTGGGGAAGAATGGTGACTCAATTTTCAGTGTGTCTCCAGTGATGATCCCACCTGAGAACAAAGACTATACGGCAACCACCAAAACAGAGAGAAAAATACCAAACTAAGTGTCCCTGATAACACTGTGAATGCCTGTAGCACAGTGTCATCCCATGACAGGCTTCCAGAGATGAAATCTCACTCTGGTTACATGGATGGCAAAAATCCTGTCGACTGCAATAACACCAGGCTTTCCCCTTGGGGGTTACCTCCTTCTGAATGCCCAGACAGCCACATCCCACATTATTATGCACATTCTGATAACAAATAAGTTATTCTTTTCCTTTAAAGTGTGGACTGGATTCCGTAAACCCTGCATTTTTGATTCTAGGTTCCCTCTACCTACCTCTGAAATCCCTAAATAAACAAACATTGGATTAGACCTCAACAGCTCCCTCCACTCAGCAACTGAAGCTTTTAAAAGCATTTCACACCAACCGCTCCGCTCGTATTTCAGAGTCCGTTAAACACCGACTCAAGTGAAGGAGCTCCATCTTCCCCTCCGACTTCCCAGGGAACTAACCTTAGTTATTGGAAGGTCTGCCTCCGTTTATGACCCACCCTGACTCCAGCGAGGAGTTGGAATTGTCTAGCTGTTGACACCAGGAATGACATAAATATGTGCTGGGGTTAGAGGGTTTCTGGCAAACAGCCCGCTAACCTAGGATTTGCTGTGCACAGTCAGGAGGATGACTTCTAACCTCAGAGCAGTTTGCAAAACCGCATCTGTGACCAATAAATATGAAAATTAAAAAAAATTAAAATCTAGTCCCTACTGAATGATGAAAGACAGCCTACCTGGCTGGTCACTGGGGTGCTGGAATCAGTATGGAGACCTGCGCAGGAATAACCAGACAGGTCACCATTGCCAGAAGGTCTGTGGGTGTAGCTGATACCTCGTACACAAGGGAGGCAGCGCAGCAGATTAAAGCAAAGGTGAGTATCTCATAGCTGTACCTCTTAAACTCAATGAGCCAGCTCTTTATTTGCACTGCAGCCCCTTCTTATCCCAAAATTGCCTTAACCAGCTGCTGGAGGAGGCACAGTAATGGGAAATTCTCTAGATAACAACAAATTGGTGTAATGATTCAGTGTCACCTCACATCCTGCTAAGCAATAGAGAAATCATCAGAAAAATGGACACAACCAGAGTGCCACTGAGCAGTCGAATCCTAATTTCATCACCCTTCTTGTGGGCCACAGATAACCCAGTGCAATTTACAGCAGCTCTGAAGTGGCTCCAAATCTCAGCAGGAGTCAGAAAGGCTCAGTGCTGGCCCCGGGACTGAGGAGTCGCAAAGATCAGTGAAGTTGTCGTTGTTCCATAACCTTGCTTCTGCACCAAAAAACAGTAGGCTGGTTTGAAATATGAAGCACCTCAAGCAAAAGATAAAATTTTAATCACTGCAATTAAGGTCCTCCTCTGGATCCCTCTCTGGAGAGTACTGTCTGTCTCCAGTAAGCATGCACAGACTCCCAAAGAAGGTAAATTTTGAATTCAGAACTGTACAACGTCATTGTGTGAATGACAGCATTAAATCTTGGCTGTAAGGCTGAGATATCTCCAAGAGGAGAAAAACTACTTTTTCTACTCAGCCGTGTAGCAGTGGCTGAGGTAGATGAGGTAAATATATTGTCTCCAACTATTAAAGGGTGTGGGAATCATTCATAAATGTATATTACATCTTTGCAGCCTAAAGGTGTTGTTTTTTTTCTTAATTCAAGAGTTTAGAAGTTCAGAAATGCCGACATGAAGGTGGCCTGTGCAACTGTAATTTGTCCCTTTTGTGCATTTGCATTATGATACACTATTTAATTGTAATTAGATCACACGCTGTTCTTTCAACAGGTTCCCGGCCTCACTCATTGTATGGAATAGACTGTACTCACTAAGTAATAATTTTATTTTCTCCTCGCTGTTCACTGTGTGGCCCATGCTTTATTTACTGCACACTGTTCAAATATTGTTCTGAAGACAGATTTATTCATTTCCTCCTGGGCTTTTCCATGGTACTCATCACTATGGTATCCAAGTGCTGCACAAACGCTAATTTATTTTCTCAACACTGTTGCGAGAACTGGTGTTACCCTTATTTAACAGATGAGAAACTTAGGCATACAGACAGAATAATAAAAAATATCTTTTAATTTTAGGTATCCAATTGGAAATACTCATGGCCTGATTTTGTCAGAAAATATAACATGGCAAAGCATATAATTTAGTCAGAAGTTGAGTAAGTTCTCATTTACTGCAGATATATCTGCAAGTGCTCTTCACTTCTGCAAATCAAACCTCAAAATGTCAAATCAGGCACCCAGGAAGGGAAGACTGCACAATTAGTGCATCGCTGTGAAGTCTCTGCTTCAAGCACTGTGCTTTGCATCCCATAGGAGTCCTGAGGCTGAAGCCCTTTGCTGGAGCTGCCAGTAGAGACATGAGAGATTTCCAGGTGGTCTTCATTCCCCTTCCTAAATCCTCGCCTTCCTGCCCTGCCTCCCTTCCTCAGTCCCTGTCATTCCCATTTCTACACCACTGTTTCTAGTGAATTCCCTCTTCCCATTGCCCTTGCTGCATCCCACACCCGGCCTCGGGGTCACACGTCGTCCTCCCTCTCCGTGCTCCAGCTCACCCGTCTGATCCCTTTTGCCCAGCGAGTTCTCCTTCAGCCCTTAGCTAGAGATTGTACTGGTCTTGATAGCCCCAGCATGTCATTTTCCTGGCAATTGTCCCCCATTCCCAGCCTGTTTTCAAGTCTTCTCCCAGTAGGCTGGCTTCCAGACTCTTGCTTATGAGCTTTGCTTTATCCCTCCTGCCAGGCAGACCCAGTTTCCCCTTCCAACTCCCTGTTCCTGTTCACCGTCCCGGAGAACCTGTCTTTCTCCAGGCCCTTTGTGCCTGCCAACGTACTCCAGCCCGATCCAGTTCTCGTCCTCACCGCGTGTTATTCAAGGAGCTTCCCGCTCCACGTTTCCCAAGAGGACTGGAAGGACAGGTTCCCCGCTCGCTCTTCCTACCTTCAGACTTGGCATGGTCCAGAGCAGCCGGGAACTGGAACTGCAGGTCCAGCTCCGGCTCCCACAGCCTTGGGCTGTGAGGCGCTGGGGGAGGACGGAACCGCTGGAGAATCGCACTGGGAAGTGCTGCTAAGCCCCCGCTGAGGGCAAGTGGGATTTTCAGTAGGGTTTTTCATGGCAGGTTTGGGGGGAACGCCTCTGACAAAGTGACCATTCTTCTTTTCAGGCTCGAAGATCCCTGACAGAAGGAACAAAAGAAGAAATGTTTATAATTTAACCCGAGGTATGAACTTCGGATGCTTAAATTTCAGCACAGTGGTTAGTCTGGCACTATTAAAAGTGACTGGAGGTAGGATTTTATGATGGGAATTGCTAACCAGCTTTAATAGGAGTTATACTACCAGTCCTGCCTTTTAATCAGTGCTTCCATTTTCAGTATAAATTACAGTTCGTAGCTGGTAGTCCTTCTGGCAGATCAGATATCAGCGTAACTCAGCAAGCATAATACGGAGAAACCCAAACATCCTTCTGGGGAGGTAATTATTCATCATTGCGAAAAGGCTCCAGGATATTTTTAGTGGAGGACAAACCCCCTGTTTCCTGACAGGAACACCGAACCAAATTGTAAAATAATGCAGCAAGTTTCACGATGAGAAACACTTCAGACACCTGTATTGGCTGAGACTTTGTAGTCACGTCAACGTTTAATTAGTCGCGCACATCTCTGCATCCCTATGTACAGCAAAACGCACACCTGTGTTCTGGCGCGCTGCAAAATGTGTCGGTGTCTGCCTCGCTAAAAAGCCTCTAAACAAGCAAATCTGCAAATCCTGCTGGATCAGGGATAATTTCACGGGAAGACGGAGGTGCCTACAGCGAGAGGGACACCCTCGCCACATGCACAGAGGTTATCAAGGTAAACTTTCCTGAAGTTAGTCCTCAACTCCTTAGCAGGAGTGTCACTACCAGTGTAGAAACCCGTTCATTTCCGGAACAAATTATTTTAAACCAGTTTTAAAACATTTTGCGATACAAACACATGTTTTTGGGGATGTACCCGTCTTTCCCATCTCGCAGTGCCCCAGAGGTATGGTTATCTCATGGTTACCACTTCTTGAGCTCTGGCACTCTGTGATTTGTGTACTGAAAGAGACGATTCAATTAGTCAATCATAAAATGAGCAAGGATAACGTGCACATTGTAAAAACACAGTTTAGTGGGCAACAAGCTGAGATAGAAAAAAATATAAGGGTAGACGTCATATGATTAATGAAGGAGGAATGTATATTTATAGCTGTTATTGTGTCCTTTGTAAGGATACGGGATCCAACAGTACGACTAAAACCGTCTGGTACCCATGCAGCATTCAAATGATTTGGATTTGAATGGCAAATGCTGTATAAAACTAATTACCCCCAGGAGGATGAAAATACATTTAATTTGCCTTTTCAAAGTATGTTTGGTCTTTTCTTCACATCTATTTATCCTTTGGTTTGTTGAGAAACATGTCTGTTACGAAAGTCGACAATCCCAAATTGAGCAGCAGAGGTGGCCTAACCGTCCGTCCCCCGCCCCCC